>JAQIUQ010001025.1:480000-837776 GCA_030378365.1 Hybognathus amarus | reverse complement strand
TGTTCAGAATGTTAAGTTTCAGTGAATCCTCGTTGTAACGATTTTAGCGTCAGCATGGTTCTAAAAGTCTCTCTCATACAACAAGCTGTCAGCTTGGAAAGAGACGAGCTGGAAAACTGGAATTTAGCCTCTGCTGATGTCTACTACACCATTCTGCTGACCAGAACATAAGCTACATTTTATGCATTCATGAATATATTGTGTGAAAAACTGCTGATTTGCTTCACTACACAGTGAATGTCACACAGTTCACTATATAAGGAAGGAGTTAAACAAAAAAGGAACAAAGGTTTGGAACGGCATGAGGATGGATTGTTTTTGGATGTACTATTTAAGTGCCTCTGTCTTAGAAAACAATAAGTCAAACAATCCAGTATATATAAAGAACGGTAAAGTAGAGCTGCATGATTCTGGATAAATTTAAATAAATAAAATAAATTTCGATTCTGAACAGACAACTTAACAAAATAACATGTAATTTACTAGAGGTTCTGACAAAATGTTGTGGTCAATTTAAAAATATTTAATTAATTTAAATTAATTATTCAAAAACAAATCTGTTTGAATTAATGATTCGATGACTCACTCAAAAATGTCATTTATTTTATTACTGGATGAATCTACATCTTTGAATCAATTTCTCAAATGAATGATTCAATGACAAATAGATTTTTTTAACAGGCACACTTCAACACTTAGAGGTGATATACAATCTTTATTTGAAGCCTCAAGTTATGAAATGTGAATGACCCTGTGTGTTTGAAAGGACTGTTTGTGAAGCTGTTTTATACACGACAACTCTGGGTCAGCGGCAGCATAATGCAGATTTGAATGTTTGCTGTGATCGTGCTTGTCAAAGGTTTAATAGACACAGGAAAATAGTTGTCAATTAAGAATATGATCATGTGGATGTTTGAATTGAGATTGCGATCTTTTAATTTTAGCCTAAAATGTAAATATTCCAAAGTAAATTACAATGATTAAAAGCAACATTATCCTAAAAATGTTAGGATGATTTTATGATAATGAGGCTTTTAATCATTGTAAATGTCTGTTCATGGGGTTATTACATGCTAAATGTATTTCTGTTTTCCTATTTTCATAAAAGGTAAGTCTGTCATCTTGTATTCATTTACTTGATAAAATAATAAGTATGTTGCATCTTAAATCTAGGTAATGGTACTGTATATTAAGTCCAAAGTATACTTCACGATTTTTCTAAACGGCTGAGTTATGACATTTTGATTAAGAATTATGAGGTCAAACTTAAATGAAATGTTCAAAATAAGATCAATGCCATGCATTTAGAAAACAGATTTGTATATGATTACAAATTTCATTTGCCCCTCTATGAATGTGAGCCCCACCACAGTCTCTATTTCTCTCTCTCTCTCTTCATACACACACACACACACACGCGCGCACGCAATATCCATATATAAATTCTCCACACTTGTGAACCTGCGATAACTCTATTTTTTCAGGTCTGGGAATTCCCCAAATGCTCAAGCTAGTAGATACACTGCTAAACAGCGCATGTAACAGAGTACACACACACACTTCTCTGCACATTCTTTATAGTGTGTAGCCTCTAACTGTTAAGTGCCACCTGACACCCTTGTTCAGCAACTAAAGCCAAACTGCCAGACACTTGTCATAAAAAACAACAGTCAGCAGAATTAAAATCCAGCCTGAGGTCAACACTGAAGCTTAGAGCACTTCATTGGAATTCTGCTTACCACAGGCTTTCACATACATCCTAAAACAAAATATGATATAAAGAGGCCAAAACATTTCCATTATATACTTCAAGCACTTTGTAGACCAACTCAGAATCACCTCATTGCAGTAAATAAGATCCAGGGGGTGGGGTTAGATCCAGGATCTAAGGGTGGAGATGAGTGAGATTCAGGTGTGGGGTTAGGGATCAGGGGGTAGGATTGGGGTTGGGGTTGGGGATCAGGGGGGTGGAGATGGGTAGGATTAGGGTGGGGTTACGGGATCAGGGGGTAGGATTGGGGGTGGGGTTCAGGGATCAGGGGGTGGAGATGGGTAGGATTTAGGGGTGGGGTTCCGAGATTCAGGGGGTGGAGATGAGTAGGATTAGGGGTGGGGTTCAGGGATCAGGGGGTAGGATTGGGGGTGGGGTTAGGGATCAGGGGGTGGAGATGGGTAGGATTAGGGGTGGGGTTACGGATCAGGGGGCAGAGACGTGTAGGTTCAGGTATATGTAAGGTGGGAGGAGTTGGATTTGGATTTTGGATCTAGATCTAACTCCTCCCCCTGATTTCATGTTCTGCAGTGAGGACCGTCTCGACCAACTTTCCAAATACTTTTATCTATTAAAAGAAAACACAGTTGTAATACACACTGTGTTTACTAAGAGGGAGACAGAGAAACTAGTGCAGCACCACTAATTACTTCTTATTATTTTGACAGATTTCACCACACACACACACACGACTGTGACCCACTGTCTCATGAGCTAAATGGGCACACATACAATGGTCCTGACCCATGATGTCCACGTCATCAGGGACAAAATAGGAAATAGTAGACCCTGTTAACACCTGTACACCATAGACAAGTGTCGTCCACTTGTGATCCGATCGACAATCTTAAACGCATCGTAATACCAGGTGTAAAAAGGGTGTTTATATAACTGTTAATGCAGCAAAAAAAAAAAAAAAAAAACAGCTCCTGAGTATCTTACAGAAAATAATAACAAATGTTATGAATTAATAGATTCATCTAATCATACCACTGGATCTAATACAACAAAACGTCAACTGCTACAGGAGGAAAATCTAATTGGCCAAACTTAAAATTCAGCCAGTGAAAAAGCCCTGCTTGTCCTCTCACACGGCCCAATGAGCAAAGTCACTGCTGTCTGAAATGCAAAGCAGTGTGTCAAGCAGCCAATGAGGTGGCAGCAGATGAGGATCCAGCCATGGAGGATACTGAGTGCATGACGAACAGAAAGCTGAGGGAGAAGGAATGGTGTGAATAAAGGAGAAGGGGCGGAGTCTTACTTTAGGGGTGGGGCAGGAGGCAGTGGAGAGGCGGGACTGCTGAGCACAAGGAGACTCTGAGGGCGTGGTGCTGAGAGAGGCGGTGTCCCGCGGCAACACCTGCACGCCTCGTGAAATGATGGACTCTGGGATCTGAAATAGAAGACCGTGACAGTCAAATTCAGTGTTTACACTACCAGGGTTTGGAGTCATACTTTTAATCAGCAAGTGCACATTAAATTCCTCAAGTGACAGTAAAGCAATTTATGATGTCACAAAAGATTTCCATTTCAAATAAATGCTTTTCTTTTGAACTTTCAATTTACCAAAGAAACATTGAGAAACAAGGTTTTCACAAAAATGTTAAGTGACACAACTGTTTTCAATATTGATTATAATAAGAAATGCTTTTTGAGCACCAAATCCTTATATCAAAATCATGTGAGACTGAAGACCACAGTAATGGCTGCTGAAAAAATCAGCTTTGCCATTACAGGAATAAACTGCATTTTAAAACATATTAAAATAGAAATTGGTTCATTAAAATTGTTATCATTTTTCCACAATATTTCTGTTTTTACTGTAATTTTTATCAAATAAATGCAGCCTTGTTGAGCATAAGAGACTTTCAAAAACATGAAAAAATCTTAATTATTCAAAGCTTTTTAATGGTAGTGTATAATATTGTAAAAGGGTTCGGAATTTAAAGTATCTAAGGGATTTTAGTTTAACTGAAATTAAGTAATTAAATCTAAATTAAATTTAGGTAAAAAAGGTAAATAAAAAAACTAAATAATTGTGAGATATATATATATATATATATATATATATATATATATATATTATTTTCTATTATTATATTATTTATATAAAAATATACAGCTATGGAAAAAATTAACAGACCACTGCCAAATCAGCAGTTGCTCTGGATTTATTATTTATAATATAAATAATAAATCCAGAGCAACTGCTGATTTAGCAGTGGTCTCTTAATTTTTTCCATAGCTGTATATTAAACAAATTCTATATTACTGTATATATATAATAATTTTCAATAACACATGTTTTTTTATATAAATGTAAAGTATTTATTTTATTTATTTAAAGAGATTAAACCCCTAATCTTTTATAACAATCAAATTTTTAGTCGTTAACATTACCTCCATATGTGTTGGCTGGCACGTTGCAAAGCATTAGTCAATCATAACACTGCTTATTTGCATATATAACTCTCAAAAGGCACAATAGCATCAGAGAGGGGTGGTAAATAATGTAACACAACATTAAACCTTGATTAACATGGATTTTCAAATGCTACAGAAGCACATAATATGGCCCACTAAATGACTGCAGAAAGTATCAATGAACATCCACGACGAAGACAAATATTTGAAACGCCATGATCAATCAGAGTGATATTTGTTACTGTAGTCAGACTGAGACTCTCTGCCTTTGATCCAGCAGGCGAGACTACGTGCAGTAAAAAACTGCAGCTATGCTGTCTGGGAGAAACCGTGGTGGGATTAAGCAGGAGTCTGATGGGCAGAAGGGCGAAGAGCGCAGGGATCTTCCACAGGAACGCTGGGCTTAACGGAGCACTAATTAACACTGGGGCTAAATCAAGGCCTCGCAGGAAAGAGCAGCTCCACAAGCGCTTTAATTACCCAGCGCAGAAGCTAACCCTGCGCTAATAATAGCATTCAACTGAGAACCTCTGCCATCCCAGGAGACTTGTGCTACGAGCGCTCCCTGTGGAGAACACAATAATGCCAACCTGCATGACCCCATTATAATTACTATATAAAGACAGCTAATACAGGATATACACTCAATCCTCTGCTATCAGGGAAAAAGCTTTACGAGACCAGGGAAAGCTGAACAACAAGACAAATATTGCTTACTAGATAATAAACATGATACAAGGAACTACAGAAAGACAGTGAGATGTGCTTGCCAGAGCAAAACTAAGGCTGCCAGGGTGTTACTTACTGGCAAATTAAAAAAGCAAGACCTCAAAGTGCCAAGTCTATGATATTCTGGTACTAAATAAATAAATAAATAACAGTATTAATAATTTACATCAATTATATAAAACTTGAAAAAAGGTTAACTTTCTAAACTAAATTCTCGCATGTTGTTATTGTATTGTGATACAAAATCCTTCAGATTAATGAAAATGAATAAAAAATACATTCTAAAAAAAAATTAAAATTATGAATGAAATTAATGTTAAATGCCTGGTCTGCTGAATTTTTTATTATTAAATTATATTAAAAGAGATGGTCCAGGTTTACACATATGTTCATATTGCACAATCTACTCAAAAGGTAGCCCTCAAACCGTATTCACTTTATAGCCCTTAATCCTGTAATTGTGGACAAATGTGGGCACAGAGGACTCAGGTGTGATCCTAATTTTTATTTATTATAAATGTTATATCACTGTCTTCGATAAAGTTTTGTCTATCCATTTATAGTGTTTTTATTCTATTATTATTATTAATTTTTTTTTACTTAAAAAAATTACCATATTTTCTATGTTAATTATGCTTATTTTTATGTTTTGTTTTTTTTTAACTACATTAAAATATCATTCCAATAAGTTCTTAGAGCTAAAACCTAAAGATGAAGTGACTTGTCACCTGGTGTATTATTTTGGCTTATTTCAAGAATGCTCTAAATTAAAAAAAATTCCCATTCATTTCTATGGGTGCCCATTTTTGACCCAAATACAACATTAAGAAGGTTTTTTTTTTACCCACTTAACATTGTAGAATTGAGTCGAAAAAAACGTGTGTGTTTCAGAGGCAAACTTAGGTAAAGTAGCCAAGTCTCGTACCGCTCAAATCAAGGGAAGTATTTTTTAAAAATAAATCAAAACTATTTTGCCCACATTTGTCCAGAGAATACGGTTTTAAGGATAAAGTGCCCCTATTATGCTTTTTTTCTGATATTTCCTTCAATGTAGAGTTTAATATAGCTGTTTGAGGATGTAAAATGTCTACAAAGTTTAAAGTGCACGATAATTGAAAGTTACTGTCAACCAAAAGAAAGACTCAATTCAGAACTGCCTGAAACCAGTTGCCAGTAATTCCAGCCTTACTTCCCGCTCAAACATACTTCGACCCCATCCTTAAACACTATAGTTGTAGCTGAGGCCTGGAAGAGTTTGGTTCATGATGTAGAAATGTCGAGAAGACGCTGTTATCTGTCGTGGGAGTAAATCCCTTTGAATGTACTTTTAAAAGGATGAGGACTTGAATTGATACAGTAAAAATTGACACCATTGTTACTATTCATATCACTCTGTATACAAGTGCTGAGGAAGCCTTCAGAGGTGAAATTCAGAGATGGTAATTGATATTTGGTTTCTGTAAGATGTAGGCCAATCAGAGCAGAGTGGGCTCTCAGAAAGGAGGGGTTTAGAGAGATGAACTATTTATTGAACTGCTTTAGACATGGTGAGAAAATAGGTGATGCTGCAAGGGAGACCTCCAAATAAAATTTATGAACCTTTAAAATAGCATAATAGGGGCACTTTACATGAATTCAAGACTGCAGTATATAAGTAGAAGTAAAGAAAAAGACCTCAGGGAGAATTGTTTAATATTTTGGTCTTTAAATATGGTTAAGACTATGGAATGTTTTACCTGTTTTTTCATTGACCAATAGTAATGGTGACAAATCATGACATTTCATTTCTATGATTGATTTTGAAACTGGATGTTCAAAAGGGCCAATGGAACATCAGGAGAGGTGAATATGGATGGAAAAGTGGGTGTCTTACCGTGTCGCTGCAGGAGCAGGTGAAATGGGAGGGAATGGAGGTGGGCGGGGTCTGAAGCCACTCAGAGGGCTGCCCACCTTTCGCCATGAAAACGGCATGGCTGGGATGAGACTTCATGTTCTGATGATGAATGTGAGACATATAAACATGACAAAAGACTTGACACATGTACACACAAAACACAAAACATGAATTAATGGAACATCAAGGGCAAGAGATGATGAAAGAAGGGGTAGAGCGTCATTTTTTTAATGATTTTTCAAAATTTCCGTTTTGCTTCTCCTATTCCATTGTTAGGAAAACCTGTTTGAAAGCAGTTGCTGCCAATCCACTAGTGGCTCAGACATTACACACTTTACCTTTAAATACATTAGAAATTACTTTATTGGCCTATATAATGCAAGTTTATCTTGAATAATCTCTTTTGGTAATTTTTAATAATTTAAGAGAAAAACAATCTGATACAAAAAACATATCGGTGAAATAAGCCAGTCTTAGATATTAACCCTTTACCTGTCACCCCTTTTTGATAATTGACATAAAAATGCACTATACAAACTTAAATGGTTGTAATTCAAGAATGATTTGGAATATAGACCAGAAATGCAGAAATTGTTTTTTTTTTAAAGAAAACAATCAGCAGATTATTACTAAAGTGAAAGCACTTCAAAAAATTAAAGTATGAAAAAGTTATGGAAGTTATAATTTACAGTAAATCAAATATACTTTATTAATATATATTTTTTAATATGAAATAAATATTTTACAAAATATGTTTTACTATAAAATTACTATAAAATGAAAGCTATATATCTAACCAAGTTGTGTTCCAAATTTGAAGTTGATATCACAAAAATTGAAGTTCCCATGAGATTTTGTTTAGTCGTAGTATCAAAAATAGCCACCGGGTGCCATTGAATTCCATTGAATTTAATTGTATGCATTTTGCAATAACAAATTAATACATTTCTATCCAAATATCACTGCTGTCACTAAATATGGAACCTTGAGACTCAGACCTTTCTGACAATATGTGTTTTGTCAAGATTAGAAAAGATTTTCATAATAAATTATGAAAGATGATGCCCAAAAGGGGAGGGGCCTAATAAAAAATACAGTTTTTATGGTAACGCAACATCCAATTTCAAAACGGTTTTCACAGGATGAATTCTGAGTTTGTAAGCTTTCAAATGATACCAAATTTATGATGAACTACTAAAATATGTGATATAATAATAATTAAAAAATTATATTTAGTGCCCAAGCCCTGAAAGGGCGCAGAGCCCTATTGTTTTCCTTCCGATTATTTTTTTTTTTTTTTTTTTTTTTTTTTTTTTTTTCTTTAGCGACTATTCGGGCACTTTTGGGGCCCTTAACATGCTCGAAAACTCTTGAAACTTTGCACACAGGTCAGAACCCGCGGCCATCAGAGCCGGGCTGAAGCTGGTACCCGGGCGTGGCAGGGCGGCTCGTCAGCGCCCCTGGAATGGGGTCCGAACACCTGGTCCATAACTCAAACACACTTGCATGTAATAATATGAAACTCGGTACACATGTCGATAGCAGAATTTCATCTATACCTCGCGTTCTTGCTTTTTACCCCAGCCCAACAGGAAGTCGGCTATTGAGGTTTTTTTGTAAAACACACGCAATGAACTTTTAAATACTCCTCCTAGAGCTCTGATCCAAATTCGACGAAACTCGGTCAGCTAGAAGTCAAGACATTGAGGATGAAAGTTTGTGTGGGGATTTTTGATATCTCGAACGGTTTGGCCGTGGCGAGGAAACGAAACTATGGCGAGAAACGTGAAACAGGAAGTGTGTCATAACTTCAGCATACATTAACTGATCTGGATGAAACTTCAGCAGTGCGTTCGCTGAAGAGGACGATCACATGGATGTGACTATTGTGAGTCAAAGTTATAGCGCCACCAACTGGCAGCAGGAAGTGTGTCACTTTCAAAATGCTTTGAAATCACCCTCTTATTTTTACCCGATTTGCTTCAAACTTCATCTGTATAATGTACATACACGGCAGATGAAGACCTATGAATGGATTCTTGATATCTTTGAAACTGTTGCCGTGGCGACGCATCAAACTTTACCATTCTTTTAGGATGCATTCTTTTAGGGATTCGAACATTTGTCCATAAATCAAACACACGTGCATGGATTAATATGAAACTCGGTACACTCATAGATCACATCAGGCCAAACAACTTTCGTGCTCTAAGTTTTACGACAGTTCAAACGGAAGTCGGGAATTATGTTTTTTTTTTTTTCAAATAATTGTCCTAGAAAAACATCAAATTACAACCCATGCTGTTACCAATCACCACCAAACTCGGTGTGCATGAAGTCAAGACATTGAGGATGCTATATTCCGGACGGATTTCTGATATCTCGAACGGTTTGGCCGTGGCGGATTTTTTTGACTAAAAAAGGACACATAAAGTGTGTTATAACTTGGTTAGTTTTACTGACAGTTACAAAACTTGCCGTGTATATTGTTCTATTCAAGCCAAACAACTTTCTAATTAACAATAATAAACTCAAACCCACAGAAAGTCAGATATTGTAGTTTGAATATGATCATGCTCTTTCTGAGCCTAGGCCTGTCACACAGTCTGTGTGTGTGTGTGATTGAGTCTTTTGACACACAGTCTCTGTGTGTGTGTGTAGGGGGAGGGGGCTTAATAATTTCACTGTGTGTCTGGCCTGCTAAAGTAAATACATTTCTTAAGCCTGGTATTTTTTAAATAAGTTTTTGTTTTTATTTTTTTATAAGTAAAGACATATAACCTGTTTAATTGTAGTGCATTGACAATAGTTTTATATAATTAGTGTATTAATTAAATTAACTTGGTCCATAAATCAAAAAGGAAGTGTGTTAAAACTTCTGCATACATTAACTGATCTTGATGAAACTTCAGCAGTGTGTTCGTTGTAAGAGGCCGATCACATGGATGTGACTATTGTGAGTCAAATATATAGCGCCACCAACTGGCAGCAGAAAGTGTTTCACTTGCAAAATGCTTTGAAATCACACTCTTACTTTTACCCAATTTGCTTCAAACTTCATCTGTATAATGTAAACACACGCCAGATGAAGAGCTGTGAAAGCATTATTCAATATCTAAGATAATGTTGCCATAGCAACGCATCAAACTTTAACATTCCTTTTTTTTGATGATTTTGAGTCTCTTAGCGGCTTTTGGGGCCCTTAATGGGTTTGAAAACTCTTGAAACTTTGCACACAGGTCAGATCCCACAGCCATCAGAGCCGGGAAGATGGTACCCGGGTGTGGCAAGGGGGCTAGACAGCGCCCCCTGGAACGGGGTCCAAAAACTTGGTCCATAAATCAAACACGCTTGCATGTAATAATATGAAACTCAGTACACATGTTGATCTCATCGTTTCATATATTCATATATTCTCCTCAAGCCGGACAACTTTCTAATTTACACTCATGAGCTAGGACCCACAGAAAGTCAGATATTTTGGTTTGAAAATGTTGAGTGTCTCTCTGAGCCTACACTTCTGTATGGCAAGCCCTTTTAACATTTAAAAGCTAAGTTTGACTATTCGTAATTAACATTGTAGATATCAACAACGTCCTTTCTAGTCGTAATTACATTTTGGATAGTTTGTATTATCATTTAAGATATCTGTAACGTAATTGTGACTAGTCGAAACGACAGATAGAGTATGGCAAGCCGTTTTAACATTTAATCATTTTAACCTACTAGTCTCTATTTTCATGCTACTAGTACTTATTTTTTAGATACTAGTATCTATTCCATTAAGTACTAGTACTTATTCATTAGCTACTAGTGCTTATTCTTTAGATACTAGTGCCTTTTCTTTAGATACTAGTGTTTATTCTTTAGGTACTAGTACCTTTTTAAAGATACTAGTACTTATTCATTAGACACTAGTCCTTATTTATTAGATACTAGTACTTATTCATTAGATGCTAGTCCTTATTCATTACATACCAATGCTTATTAATTAGTTACTAGTACTTATTCATTAGATGCTAGTACCTATTAAATAGATACTAGTACTTATTCATTAGACACTAGTACTTATTTCAATGGTGACTAGTAACTATTCTTCCGTTACTAGTCACATTTTTTCCAGTGACTTCTATGGTGATCTGTCATTCAGATATCAACTATTCAGTTCTGACTAGTATGTTAGTATGTATTCCAATTGTGGAATACATACTAGTATGTATTCCAAAAGCAGGGGTTACGTCTTTGCACGTCGTGCAGAATAACCCTAAAGGCACCAAGGTGGCGGTGCCACCGGCTTTATATATATATATATATATATATACACACACACACACACACACACACACACACACACACACACACACACACACACACACACACACACACACACACACACGCGAATATAGCTGCGAGCAGCGAGTGAGGGCCAAAGCCGGCGGTACCGCCATCCCGGTGCCTTTAGGCACCGGGGTTGCGGTTATATATTATACTTTTTAGAGGACTTCTTACCTTACTTTTAAAATATAATTTTATCTTTTTTTATTGACAAATACTAATTATGTTTTATTATGAACTTTTAGCACTAAAAAACAAAGTTTCAATCATTAAAAGTGTGTACGTCGACTTTTTGTTAAAAGGTCAGAAACTCCTGTAATGACGTCGATTTTTTTGAGGCGCACTCTTGTCATAAATTCATACAGTATATTACTCTTCATTCCTAATTTGTAAGAAAAAAACAGACCTAAAATATCTATTTAGGAGTCTTAGACCTTTCCAATGATATATAGTTTGTCATGACTAGATTAGGATTTAATAGTAATATAGTGAAGAAAAGTTCAGGTTGCCCGTATACGGGCAAGTGACAGTTAAGGGGTTAAAAGACCAGCTTGAGCCAGTTTGAGTGTTTGAGACTAAATAACCATTAATGGTGCTCACCTTAGCAGCAATAGCAGCTGCTGTGATGTGAGAGGAGCCGCTGTCCTCTGTGGACGCAATGCCACTGTCCTTCTTCTCCTCGTCCTCTCTCCTCACACTGCACACCCTTGTCTTCTGTCTGCTTGTGTGGGCTGGTGGTGGGCGGAGGGGAGAGGGGCGGCGGAGGGGATGGCAGGTCCTCTAGAGCGTCGTGTACCTCCTTCACCTTCACTATGGCGTCCCGTAGCAGGTCTATGGCGTGGGGCAGAGCAGGCAGGACGAATTGGAAGCACTCCTGTGAAAAGAAAAAAACATGTGAAAGAATGAAACGGCAAGAAGATCTTATAAACCCAAAACATGTTCCTTTCATATCAATGAGCTCATGAGCAGCTCAATTCTACAGTGATGCCGTGGGACAGTCTAGAAAAAGGAGGCAATAATGTGACAAGATAGTGGACAAGCAACAGAAATATGAATTATAAATGTATTTTAAATTACTTCATTTAATACTGAAAAGAACTTATAAAAAATATATTAATATCTTTAAACAATAAATGAAATTTAATAAGTAATATAACTTGCCCAGTATTTGAGTGTGTAATGTATATTTATTATGAGTATCAGCGTTGGTAAAAAAGTTAAGAGGCAGAAGGCAGGTTTCAAAAGTTGGGAAAAGAGACCACATTAGGAGAGTAATTTAATTTAATTTAATTTAATTTAATTTAATTTAATTTAATTTAATTTATTTTAATTTAATTTAATTTAATTTAATTTAATTTAATACATGATGTAAACAATACATAATAATTTATATATTAATTAATGAATTAACATAAATATAGAATATTAAACTTAGATAAATAGAATCAAGGTTAAAAAAGTTCAAATAAATCATTTTATTCTCTAACTATACTGTGTGATGGAAAATCTTATTGTCTGACATTCGGGTGAATAATAAGAAATTATGATTTTAACAATAAAATTTAACAATAAAACATGCTGGCATTATTATTATTATTACGGTTAGCTGAAAATAACATTATTTGTAAAAAAAATAAAATTTTTTACAAGAGATCCAGCTATGATATGAATCAACACACAATCTAAAATAAATGCCTGCAGTAGATTAATGATTGATAATTAGTATTATTTTTCTTATCCATTTAATTATTCTTATACAATATTTGACATTAATCTTTTTATCATACAAGATTTAACATCTGCTTAAAAGAGCTTAAATAAAATTTAACCCGAGCTACTCCTTTAAGATTTGAACAGTGAAATTATAAAACAAATGAATCTGAATCTGTGTAGTTCAACTTTCTCCAGCTCCTAAGCGCTCAAGTGTACTGTTTAGCAGTAATGCGAGGTCTTTACGCGTAAATCCCTCTTGTTCTCCTCCAACGTAATGGGCCACTATCTATCCGAATCCCTAATAGGATGACATACAGGCCCAACCTATTGACACTAACTTAATGGAATTTCTAATACAGTTGGACATCCTCCATTTTGAGGGGATGAAGTCCGATAAGGACACAGCATGTGAACTTAACACAGGTGGGCAAACTCGATTGCTCTTAAACCACATTTCTTAAGTGCTTCTGACAAGAGACATTAATAATAATGAAGGAAAGGACGGCAGCGGGGATGGAGACCGGTCCAGGGAGGGTTGATGCGGAGTGTTTCCCCCCGCAGGTCTGATGTGGTTGCATCTCTCCGTTTTGGTGACTCAGAGTTAAAACGAAGATTAATGTGTGGAGACATTAGAAGTCCATAGGCTACTTCATGTCCTCTTGGTGCATGTCAGGAATGGTCTATTTTTGTCTTCCTGGTGCAAGGTGAGGCACATGTGTGTGTGCTGGCACTCCAATTAAGAGTGCGCTGGTCTGTAGGAATAATGGCACCTGAGCTCAAAGAAAGAGTGATGGGCAACTCAGACACGCTGACCAGACAGGAACATGCCAATATGGATGTGTGATGTGGAGCCACTCACACAGTAAAAGCAGATGGACACATTTCACGTCCAGTTTCCTTGAGACAGCAGTAGAAACACCAACAATGTAGCCCTTATTCAGAGCGGAGGCATTATAAGACATTTTACCAGTCACTTGCCAGTCAACAGATCAACAAAATCAAGCAAACAGGATTTAAAAACCAAACAAAATACAAAAGGTACACTGTGTACTTAAAGGAGTAGTTCACTTTTAAAAAAAACTTTCATTTACTCACCCCCAATGTCATCCAAGATATCCATGTCATTCTTTCTTCAGTCGAAAAAAATGAAGGTTTTTGATATAGTATAATGGACTTCAATGGGAACCAGACGGACAGTTTCAGTGCAAACTGCAAACTGTTTAAAAGGCTTTAAACAATTTCAGACGATGAATATAGGGTCTTATCAAGCGAAACGATCGCTCATTTAAAAAAGAAAATAACAAAGTTTATGTTTTATAAGCTCAAATGGTCGCCTTGCTCTGTTCTGTGATGCGCATTCGTGACTTTCCTGTTCAAACTCGTTTATCAAAATGAACAAATCTTTTTTCGTGTCATTTTGGTTCATTCAACGAACAAAATGAACAAGTTGACTCTGGAAAAGATTCGTTCATTTTAATGACGAGTTTGAACAGGAGAGTCACGAACGTGCATCAGAACAGAGCAAGGCGAGCATTTGAGCTTATAAATACAAACGTTGTTTTTTTTTATTGAGCGATCGTTTCACTTGATAAGACCCTTATTCATCGTCTGAAATTGTTTAAAGTCCTTTGAACAGTTTGCAGTTTGCACTGAAACTGTCTTTTGGACCTTGAACCGTTTGGTTCCCATTGAAGTGCATTATATGGAGAAAAATCCTGGAATGTTTTCATCAAAAACCTTAATTTCTTTTCGACTGAGGAAAGAATGACATGGACATCTTGGATGACATGGGGTGAGTAAATTATAAGCAAAGGTTTTTTTTTAAAGTGAACTACTCCTTTAATGGTTTTCATAAGGGAAAGTACTATGGTCTGTCTTTGAAAGAATTATAAGTTATCTTTAAAAATCAATTGATGAAATGCGGAGAAAATTAAAAGGATATGACTGCTGACTGTTGACTCTATACAGTTTTTTTTAAGTGTGAGAGAAAACATAAAATCTAAGTATATTGTATAATTTCCAATCAAGCAATGTAATTTGAAAATTGACTGTGCCTACACAGTAAAAAAAGGCAGATTTTATTTTTAAAATTGGTGTTATCCGACTATAGAAAACAAAGAAAAGAGAACTGCCGTTCTGTCAGTTCCCGAAGCAAAACGCCGTCGCGTGCAGGTAACAAAGTCATTGCCATAGTGTTCCATTTTGACCATAATGCATAAAGACATAGTAAGATATAGTTTTCAGTGATAAACCTATCACTCCGTCTGTGGCGGGATACAAAAATGCTGAAGTATAATCAGTTTTTTGAAAAC
Organism: Hybognathus amarus; assembly: GCA_030378365.1. NCBI lineage: Eukaryota > Metazoa > Chordata > Actinopteri > Cypriniformes > Leuciscidae > Hybognathus > Hybognathus amarus. The sequence goes on along the minus strand of JAQIUQ010001025.1, from coordinate 822,598 downwards.
CCATGGAGATTTCAAAAGTTTCTCTGTCCAGGTAACACAGAGAACGAGTACACATTGTTCATTTACATATACTACTGACTGTAACATTACAAAATTTGATTGAAAATCTATCAATTTATACCTTAAAGGAGTAGTTCACTTTAAGAAAAAAAAACATTTGCTTATAATCTACTCAACCACATGACATCCAAGATGTTCATGTCTTTCTTTCTTTAGCTGAAAAGAAATTAAGGTTTTTGATGAAAACATTCCAGCATTTTCTCCATATAATGGACTTCATTGGGAACCAAACAGTTCAAGGTCCAAATGAGTTTCAGTGCAGCTTCAAAGGGGTTTAAACGACACAAAACGATGAATAAAGGTCTTATCAAGGACACTTCGTCATGAGTCATTTAGTCATGACTTCGAAAAAAGATTTGTTCATTTTGATGAGCGAGTTTGAACCAGGAAAGTCACGAACGCTCATCACAGAACAGAGCAAGGTGAGCATTTGTGCTTATAAAACTTAAACTTTTTTATTTATTTTTGAAATGACCAATCGTTTCGCTAGATAAGACCCTTATTCATCATCTGGTGTCGTTTTAAAGCCCTTTGAACAGTCTGCACTGAAACTCTCATTTGGACCTTGAACCGTTTGGTTCCCATTGAAGTCCATTATATGGAGAAAATCCTGGAATGTTTTCATCAAAACCCTTTTTTTTTTGACTGAAGAAAAAAAGACATGGACATCTTGGATAGACATGGGGTAGTAAATTATCAGCAAGTTTTTTTGTTTTTTAAAGTGAACTACTCCTTTAATTGTGTGTATTTAGGATACATAAAACACTAGCTATCTTAAATAGTAAGGAGTTGGCTATTTTATTCATTTATGTATTCATCACATAATAAAACTCAACACATCATATGAGATGTAGTGTAAATATTCAGGACTTTGAGAAGGTTGAAGAAACACCAATTATGTTTATTTTAGCACTTCATGGCCCTTTGAAGGTTGTTTGTGTTTCCCATTCTAGTGCACACTGGGAACACGCATTCCCATTTTCTCAGATGTGCTGAGGTCTGTGGCCCGTCCCTGTTTCAAATTCACTCAGTTTACTTAAACGGTAACAATTTTCCAGCATCAAAGCTCTTGCTGAGAACATTAGCAATCTAAAGGCGTTGCAGAGTTTCTCTGTGAACCGGTGTCTCTCTCTAAACCTTTAGTGTTGTGGCCTGGGTCTGTCTCCATTTTAAAAGCAAGAAGGGCAAACTCAGTCCAGAAGCAGAGTGGCTGTCACAGAGGAGGAGCTGGGGATGTTAGGAGGCTGCTTTTATGGGTCGTGGACGTGGGATGGAGGGTGCTTTTATTTAGGAAGGGAGAGGGGGAGTGTCGTCGCTGAGCTGGACTGAGCATAAAGGGGTTCTTCAAAGTTTAATCCCCTTATCGGCTCGGCTTCTGAGACTTCAAAGCAGCAATGACAGCAGAGTTCTCCGTGGCTGGGGCTGATGGGTAATGGAGATTAATACCACGGCCCTATCAGCAGAGCTGCACGGGAAGTAGCTCTAATAGGATTGGCCACAATGTTAACATAGTAAGAGAGGGTGAACCTATATGTGAGAGGTGTAAGAAAGGGGAGGGGCCTATACTCATTCTATATATGATTTTATATTTCATTTAGAATTTTCATTTATGTAATGTATCATATATATAATTATATGTACACTACCGGTCAAAAGTTTAAGATTGGTAAGACTTTTTATGTTTTTAAAAGAAGTCTCTTCTGCTCACCAAGGGCTGCAATTTTTTGATAAAAAATACCAAAAAAAACTGTAATATTGTGAAATATTATGACAATTTAAAATGACTTTTTTATGTTAATATATATTAAAATGTAATTTATTCCTCTGAAAAAAAGCTGAATTTTCAGCATCATTACTCCAGTCTTCAGTGTCACATGATCCTTCACAAATCACTACAAAAACATGCTCCAAAAACATGTATGATTATTATCCATGTTGAAAACAGTTTTTTACATTTTTATTTCAGGATTTTTTGATGAATAGAAAGTTCAAAGAACAACATTTATTTAATTAGAATCTTTTCTAACATTATAAATGTCTTTACTGTAACTTTTGATCAATGTAACTCATCCTTGATGAAGTATTGATTTCTTATTTATTTCCCCAAAAAATAAAATACAAATTCTAACTGACCCCAAACTTTTTAAAGGGTAGTGTTTAATATAACAAAAGCTTTCCATTTCAGATAAAAGCTGTTCTTTTGAACTTTCTATTCATCAAAGAATCCTGAAATAAAAATGTAAAAAACTGTTTTCAACATGGATGATAATCATACATGTTTTTGGAGCATAAAATCATCATATTAGAGTGATTTGTGAAGGATCATGTGACACTGAAGACTGGATTAATGATGCTGAAAATTCAGCTTTTTTTCAGAGGAATAAATTACATTTTAATATATATTAACATAAAAAAAGTAATTTTAAATTGTCATAATATTTCACAATATTACTGTTTTTTTTAATAAAAAAATTGCAGCCTTGGTGAGCAGAAGATACTTCTTTTAAAAATATAAAAAATCTTACCGATCTTAAACTTTTGACTGGTAGTGTGTGTGTATATATATATATATATATATATATATATATATATATATATATATATATATATATATATGATATAGATTATATTTTATAGATATTTCAGAATAGTTGAAGACAAGGAAGTGATCAGAATACTTATGTACCAAAAGACACACACACACACACAAATAGCTTACCTGTGAGCCCTTCTTGCTCCCAGGTAAATTAATGATGAGGGTTTTGCCTCTTATTCCACATACGGGTCTACAGGAAGGAGATGATTAGTATTTAATCCAATTAGTATTCAAAACACATCCTTTACACTTGTGTGTTTGAGAGGGAAAGGCAGAGAGGAGGAGTGAGATGAGAGGACATGTCTGTGCATGTGCATTCACCTGGACAGCAGCTGCCGAGTGGCGTGACATTTAGGGAGCCCATGAGCATTTGCTAGAGCCATCCCTGGAGCTTCAGCGCTCGATCACCTCTCTGGTAGCCTGCGGACGACAGAACACACACTATATGAGCAACAACAAGTTCATAATCCGATGTCAAAAGCACCAATATTTTGGAGTCAAGTCTTTCTACAGTACCAAATTGGTAGATGAGTGCTGATTTAATTCGATTCCAGAATAATTAATTGGTTTCTTGAAAAAAATCCTAAATTCAACCTGTTTTCTGACAGAAAGCGAAGTTAGAGGAGGTTGACCATAGACTCGCACCACAACATGCGTGTTTTTCCGCTTGGCCCGCCAAACAGACGTGACATGGGAGCGTGATGGCATCGAACAATTTCATTTTTAATTCAAAGTTCGTGATTGTGAATTAATTTTGGTTCAATTTCGATTTAAAATCGGAACCTGCTTTTAGTCGTTCCTGAATATTTACTTGGTTTCTTGAATAAAATCCTAAATTCAACCTGTTTTCTGACAGAAAGCTCTCAGAAGATCTTCTTTTGTGTTCTGAAGATAAACGAAAGTCGATTACAGGTTTGGAACGACATGAGGGTAAGTAACTAAGTAAGTAGCAGAATTTTCATTTTTAGGTGAACTATCCCTTTAAGAAAACTGTTACGCTTAATTTTTGTGCCATCTAGTGGTTTAAAAGAAAATAAAGTAAAATAAACATATCTTTTGAATGGCTGTAGCTAAGTTAGAGGAGGTTGACCATAGACTCGCACCACAACACGTGTGTTTTTTCCGCTTGGCCCGCCGAACGGACGTGACATGGGGGCGTGATGGCATCGACGATTTCATTTTTAATTCGAAGTTCGAAGATTGTGAATTACTTTTGGTCAATTTCGATTTAAAATCGAAATTGATGACACCTTTATGTTATATACACAAATATTGTGTTGGATAGTGGCCTTCGGGTTAAAAATCATCATGTCGTGACTGGAATGTTTTGTCTGTGTACTATAAGTGCCACCAATTTTGATCAGAGTATGTATATTTTTCTTAATTTGGGCTTATACATGCTAACAGGCTAAGCAAATTCATCATTTAGAGCCAATTGTTCTTCACAGCGCAGCCCCGTTGCTGAGAATCTTCACTATGAACACAATTCCAGTGGGCCTTTGCTGTCTCTACTCTTCCATCTGAAATCCCCATTCACTGAACCCTTTCTCAGCCACCCAAGGAACACATATCCCTCCATCTCCACTGTCCCATCCCGGTGGACACACACACACACACCTGCACACAGTCTACTCAAACAAACACATTCAAGAACACAAGCAAAGTCAGAAGAAAAGTGCACTGCAGGGAAGGAAGAGAGAAGCAAACGAAAGGGATCTCAGGCTAAAGGAAGGAGATAATTTTTCTGACGTGACGCACTGTGACCTTGAAATTGAATGACACTTCAAACACTCACATTAGTAAAAAGGATAAGGAGTGCAGGGTACATCAAAAAATGATCGTTCCACCAGGCACAATGCCCACCAGACAGACTCCCATATGGATATGCACTGTTTCAGCTAGTACACATCAATTACAGCACTTTTGTGTGGAGATCTACAGCTATCTGTACACTACACACGCATTTATGGATTAACTAACTTTTAAAGGGATCTCAAGTTTTGGAAATAGGCTTATTTTACAACTCCCCAGGTCTAATTGTTCAATTTTACAGTTTTCGAATCCATTCAGCCGATATTGTATAATATTTAGAAGAATATCAGTAACAAATCATTTTGGTCTCATTGACTTCCAAGTATATTTTTTTCCTACTATGGAAGTCAATGAGACCAAAATGGTCTGGTTATGATATCTTCTTAACGATTGACAAAATGAATGGATAAATGGATTAAAAAACGTGAACTAACAGTTTAACTTGGGGGAGTTGTAAATGAGCCTATTCCAAAAGTAAGTGGAGTATCCTTAAGAGCATGACGTTCACTTTACAGTAAATCAAACATATATGTCCAACCACAGTGATTCATCTGCCAAACAAATTACTCTTTTGTATATATAATTGGTGTTGGTAAGATTGTTTTGAATGAAGTCACTTATGCTCACCAACTCTGCATTTGTTTTATCAAAAATGTATTCTTGAAAAAAATTGTATTACAACTATTACTCAGTCTTTACATGATCCTTCAGAAAACATTCTCAAATGCTGATTAGTATTCAAAAAAACATTTCTTATCATCAATGGTGAAAAAAGTTGTGCTGCTTACATGTTTGTGGAAATAATGAAACTTTCAGGATTATTTGATGAATAGAAGATTAAAAACAGCATTTATCACAAAGATATCTTTTGTATCATCTCTTTACTGCAACTTTTGATTAAATGAATGCGCTCTTGCTGAGTAAAAGTATTAATCTCTTTTTATCTCCTTTTCTAGACTTACTGACCCCAACATTTTGAATAGCAGTGTTTATAATTCAATTATATGTAAAATTATAACACCATATTTATGCCACTTCCAAAAAGACTAGTAAAGCTGTTAAAAAGTCATTAAAAATAAACTGTAACGCTTCCATTTACAGTACAGTACTTACAGTGTACTGACCTTCAAAGTACTGGCTTAAATAAGGTACATGGAACAGGGGTAGGTTTAGGGTAGGTTCAGGGTTAGTACTAGTTATTACCCAGTAATTGTAGTTACTAAAAATAAGTACATAGTATTTACATGGGTAACTGAACTGTAAAAGGAAGCGTTACCAAATAAACTTATAACAAGAACTAACATGAGAACGCATCAACCAAACAGCATGCATGTGAATGTGAAAATAAATTGTGCACAAAAATACACAATGCACAAATATACAGAAGTCACAATTTCACTCATTCTCATTCAGACTCAGAAAACAAGGACACATGGGGGTGGGGACAAAAACACACATCACATGGACACAAACACAAACAGGTGGGCTCCCATGTACCTCAGGCGTGACATCACGGGGTGCAAAACCCGTTCCACCGGTGGTCAGGATCAAGTTAGCTCCTTCCATCGCACCAGTCCACCAGTGTCTCCTTTAAAGCACGCACACACACACAGAATATCAACACAAAACATTCAGGTTCATAGTGCAGAAAGATATATTTGTATGCCTCAAACTACTGGTTCAACATCATATGCAGTTATTTTGGCGCGTATAGTCTGGCCTAATAAATAAAACACCCATTTTTATTCTGCTGTTACCAAAAATAAAATATCATATACAGTGGCTCCGAAAAGTATTTGCACATTTAAGCCATTGCATCATTGGAGCAATAGACTTTTATCCAAATAGTCCTCCATGGTGATTTTTAGTCGATGTCTATCACAGTAACCATATGTGAAGTTCACATTGTTTTAATTTATTCAAAACTTCACAAAATTCCTTGATGAAATGTTTTGCTTAAAGTGGATTTAATACTTGTTTAGTTATGCAATGATATTTATACTTGTTAAATGTGGTTTGAGTGTCCAAATACATTTTACATATCTGAGCTCAGATAAAGTCCAAGTGGTCCATGTTATGGACAAAGAGTGCAGCACTAATACTGGCCTCTAGGGGGCAGTAGTGTGCAAAGGTGTGTATGGATGTGCATGTTTGCCTCATGGCCTCAATGAAGGGGTGAGAGGAAGCATTACCTCTGATCTCTGTCAATCTCATCAGGGACTATTTTGTATGCAGAGATTATGCCGCCGAGCCTGTGGGTGAAACACACAAACGACAACAACCGTTAGTGTATGTTCAGTCCCAACAGCAGGGGAGAAACGGGGAGCGAGTGAGGGGAAAAAACACAATGTGACAGAGTGCAGGAAAAGAAAGAGCAACACAATGCCAGAGGTACCAGAAAGCTGTCAAAATACATCCCCACACACTCCACCCACAACCGGAATGACAGTCAAAGAAGAAATTTCTTTTCTTCACAGGGCTCTTGCTGTTTTATTCACAGGGGTAACGGCTCACGAAGGATCAAATTTTGACAGCGCTGTTTTAGGCCACAAAACAGGTGGATTACCACAATAGCTAGGTTTCAAGTACAAGCCTCCTATATAAATGTAAACTTGCACTCAAAACTTTTGAGCAAACCATGTTCAAATACTGAAGTGCAGCACAAACTAGTGGCTGCTCATAGTACTGCAGCTTGCAATACAGAGACAGATAACAGCACACTTAAAATTTTTGATTGACAAACTTGTACATTATCCAGCTTAGTGCATGATTATATACAAAACAAACAAATTAATATTTCATGTCCATTTAAGTTTCATTATGTTATCAGGTGAGAAGAACGGTGATACAAGACGCAAACTATCACAGCTAAGTTGGAAATCAGTTGCCGGATACAATGACCAATTAAACAGTTTAAAGTTCAATAAATATTAAACAGGACGCTATTAAGGAAACAGGGTGAATGGGTTCGGAAGATGATGCAAGTCGGACTCGAACTTGTAACGTTTGCGTGAGCACCACGTCTTGACATGTCTGTGTGTCCAACTAAAGAGGCTAAAAAAACCCAACTAAAAAGATTTAACAAAAATCTCTCTTTTCAGTTTGGCTCAGGACTGGTTTTCTGGAGCTTATTTGTATATTTGGGGCTCTCTCACGTTGTTGTTTTGCATCTACATTTCCTCTTGAAGTACCTCTATCAGTCCATCTAACTAACTACTAAGGTGTAATGCCCATAAAAGAGGAAGAAATGGAGAAAGAGAAAGAGAGGGAGAGGAAAGAGAGACAGAGAGAGCAGAGACTAAAAGAAGAATATGCTGAACACAAAGATGCAGAGCTCTTTAATCCGGTTGCCAGGGAAACCGCTGGTGTGTGAAGATTGGGGGTTTGGAAAGAGGTGCTTTAAGACGGAGATGAGTTTGGGATTTCAACCTGGGTATTTTGTTTGTGTAAGTGAGTACACACATGCACGTACGCGAACAAAGGAAGGCAAAGAATACTAAATTTAACTGAAGCGTCTTCTGAATCTGGGCGAAACGGTTTGATTGCGGCTTTATTAATGAATGTGAACGTGGGTTGGGCAGCATAGACTGTCAAACTCAACCAAGTGTGTTAACACGTGTTCTTTTTGTGGTGATTTTGTTGAGGTTTCAACCTGAATGAACCCTGAATAAAGCCATTGCACACTATTTTCAACTTTAAAATCTCTGTGGTGCAGTACATGGATGCCACGAATAGCCACCCATGCTCAACTAAGGAGACAAGGATTTGGAATATATAGGGATGAATTTACTAACCAGTTGAACCTCTTTTACACAGTACTTCAGTGCTTACAACACCACGTTATTCAATTATCATCTGCAATTAAAGGCACAGTATGTGGTTGCTTATTTGAAACAATAACAAGGACATAGCTTGAATGAGCATGGAATCATGGGAGTTGTCATCTTCACCTCCACAGCCGATGGAAAGCAATCCGACGGGACTAAGGCAGATATCATGTTCATGTATTAAAGTTTCATTAACGTTACTAAGCAGGGCGCTTAACCAATAGCAGAACAAGGAAGGTGACGCGAATACTAATAAGAGACACCTGCACGACACACCTCCTTTCCTGAACTTGTTTGTTACTTTGTTACAGTTACTTTTGATCACTTACATTTCACATTATTTTATTTTATTTAATTCTAATGAAATGGCCACAAGTGCTGAATTACTACTCCTATGGGCCACTTTAATTGACGAAATAAAATTGTGGGGTAATGCAGCACTTTTTTACTACTTTTTAATTGAATTTGTGGTTAAAATCTAGTTTTTAATGTTGTGTATATGTCTATATGGTGTTTTTAATATTCTTTAAGACAAACCATGTGCAAAAGTCTTTTAAGGAGAGTATTTTCTCCCTAAAACTGCAGTGAACTAGCCTAGAAATCTACAACGCACCCTAGCGGCAGCAAAAATCATTTCGCTGCCAGTGTGGTCTAGCAACTCTCAATAGACGTTTTCAGATGAAAAAAACCCAACTCAGGTCAGGCCAATCACATTCCGTATAGTCTGCGGGCGGGCTTAACATAATGATGACAGAGTTGCGACGGTCAGAGCAAGCTCGGACATATTCGGTCGTTCGTCCTCGGATGCGGCGCCGCACGCGTTGTTACAAAAAAGCTGTGGCGAAACGATCAATTTGTTATTTTTGCCGTGCCCGTGCAGCGCGTCGATAAGGCTTTATTTACTCGTATTTTTAATGACAGTCTCTTTCTCTCTCATACACACACACATGCTGTCTCTTTCTCTCTCACACAGATGTAGGCTAGTTATAAACTCTTTAGACTTTACCTGATTAGTGTATTATTTTTAAAGTTTGTGGGTCGTGTAAAAAACAAAAAAATCCCTTATTTTGGGATGGATTCCAGGAAATCTCCCTTGTTTTCAAATGTTCAATGTTGACAGCGATGGACTGGATAGGTAAAAGTTTAGATATATCAACTTGCTCCGCTGACTACATCACCTTCTTCGTTGCTCTGATTGGTTGTAGCGCTATCCAGATTGCGTGCAGAGAGAATTTGAAAGACACCCGTTCATCCCGCCCTCGGATTAGAGCCCTGTCAATGAAGAGTTCCCAGAGCCAAACATCTTGATGTCAGGTCTAGCATGCCCAGGCTAGCAGTGAACCAAAGACAGTCACAAAAATGCAGTTTGAAATCGCTACCGTAGACCAATCACGTCAACGTGTGATCGTCAACGAGTGGATCTCTGAGCTGGTGTGAGTAAGTGGAGGCGGGCTAATTTGCAGATTCATAGAACCGCATATACCAAATGATGCAAGGGTGTAGAGTTACATTCAAACTTTTTTAAAGTCGGCGTGAAACGGAAGTTGAGATTGTCAGTTTTTCCTTGTCATGACGCATATCCGAGTGAAACGGCTTCTGAAATTAGAAAAAAATGTAGGGACAGGGCTTGATTTCGTCCTTCGGGAATTGATTGGATCGTTGGAGGTTGGGCGTTGCAAACAATTTGAATGCGATTCTCTGAGAGGCGGTTCACCGATAGCCGCACCCTCATCGTATCTGGCCGCACTCTTTTCGCCATTCCACGTGACCGAAATAGAAGAGAGGTCGTTTCAATGGGGGAGGGAAGGGTAATGTCTTTGATTAAAGATTATAAGGGTACATTAATTTAAAAAAAATAATGAAGTGCACAGATAAATCATTTATAATGAACACTACAATATTACATATAAAAAGAAGATTTGTCAAATTTGATTTCATGACGACTTTTTTCAAGGAAATATCATTTAAATATGTCATTTTGGTGATCAAAGAGGAGTTTTAATGGATACAATTATTGACTACGGGGGACTTTAAGTACTTAATTATTGTAACTGCCTTATTTACAAAACTCAGCACTACATTCCTAGTGCAGTTACCATTGCGATAAACACGTCTGCGGTAAATGGGACGTTTTAGTGAGAAGACACCCAGTAAAATAGCCTTTACAATGGAGCACTAAGAATTCTGCAACTTGTGTTAAGCAAATATATCCTAGACTTGTTTGTGCAGTTACCTGATTTGGATACAGTATGTCATGTAGTGAATTTGATGTCCTACTTGGCACCCATCGTAAAAATACAGAACAGGCAGACACTATAAGACATCATGCTTTTGCAGGTGATGCAGGTTCAAATATGGTCCCATCCCCAATCCCATCCCTCCCAATTTCCAGTCTCCTCTCTACTGTCATTACTTTAACAAAAACTTTAACAAAAAACACTCTGGCGAGTAAAATAAATAACTCTCTGCAGGCCCGTTGCAAATAAAAGTCGCTTTCATAAGGAACTATAACCTTGGTGACACTTTTCTGCTCCCAGGTGAAGACACGTCTATTTCTGTTTCTCAGGTGAACGCTCAGCAGTCCCTCTCAAACGTCTGCATGTTCACCTCTCTGTAGGTGAAGACGTCAGAATCATCTCTACCCAGAGGACGATGAAGCCACGCGTGTCCCCCACTATGATTAATTCAGCTCTATTTTTACCACACCTCGTTAGTAAAACTGACAGCTCTTTCAATGAATCAATTCACCTGAGCTGACAGAGCACTGGAGATGGAGCTCACCAGTCAACAGACAACACACACATTCATTATCCATCAATACTCTCTGAAGTATCTCTACCTTCTGGCGGCACCCCATGCTTCTCTTTCCTCTCTGACACCTTTCAGAGACCTACATCCCGCTGTCTCTGTCGCTCCACTGACCTTGTTGGGTACAAAGATCTGGCTCTGGTACAAAGCTTTGGTTTTTGATGCTAAAGTACAAACATAGGTGGACAGACATTGCAGGTTCTGGTACAATGTAGTCTTGGAGTTCAATTGGACTTCCTTTAATTTCTGATCAATCTATGATGACTCTATCTTTAAGCATTACAGCACCAATACCCACAGATATATTCAATTATTAAAATGGGCCATTGTACACTTCTTTTAATGACATAACAGTTAGCGTTTTCTGAAATTAAGTACTTCCCAAGGAAACTAGTCTTTCAAAGGCACTCCAGAAATCAGCAGATACATCTTTTAGACAGGTTGTTAGTGAACATTGGATGTGCCTTGAGGCCTTCCAACCTTCGAATTATGCCTAGAGAAGGCAGCATGTCTACAGAGGTGGAAGGACAATGATCTCCTCTTCTTGCTGAAAGTCCGTTAAAGAACGAGAAGGTTTCTCAAAGCTTGAGAGGTCTACGCTGAAGTATACAAGAAGTAGCTGACATTCGAGAGGTTCGAATTAAGTGAAGAGTCTTCACTACACCTATTTGCAAGAGTGCATGCAGACATACTCAAAGCACTCACAAATACAGTCTCCAGCAGTTCAATCCTACATGTGGTCATTTTGATGCATGACTGAAATAAAGTAAATGTGCTACTTAAGCATCTCATATGCACAGTCAAAAGTAGCATACGCCTTTGATGTGAATTCGACACTATAATAGACACTTTCACTGAACTGCTTATGGTCTACACTAGCCTGGCATGCCAGACCTGACATCAAGATGTTAGGTCAGGGAACTCTTCATTGACAGGGCTCAATACGAGGGGAGGGATAAACGGTTGCCTTTCAAATTCTCTCAGCACACACAATTGGATAGCGCTGAAAGCCAATCAGAGCAACGAAGAAGGTGATGTATTCAGCGGAGCAAGTTCGATATATTAAACTTTTACCGTCTCCAGTCCAGCTGTCAACAATGAACAGAGCGGTGCGCTGAGCACCGGAGTAAAGCCTTTATACTTCCACCGCGTACAGTACGAGCGCGGCAAAAATGACAAGTTGATCGTTTCGCCACAGCTTTTTTGTAACAGCGCGCGGTGCCGGCCGCATCCGAGGATGAACGACTTCAGACCGTATATGTCCGACTCTGCTCCTGACTGTCGCAACTCTGTCGTCATTATGTTAAGCCCGCCCGCCGACTCTGATACACGATGTGATTGGCCCAACCAGAGTTGGGTTTTTCCAGCTAAAACGTCTATGGAGAAGTTGCTAGACCACACTTTGCTGCAAAATAATTTTTGCTGCTGCTAGGGTGCGTCTAGATTTCTAGGCTAGGCTCTACACAAATTACATGAAAATAAAAGAAGTCCTATTCACATATCAGTTAAGCTTATGGACCCAGATTTTTGACCACCAACAAAGGCTGGTCCACATTGAAGCATATTCTGTCCAAAAAAGTCCTACCTTGGCCATTTAGAAAGGACAAGTTGCTTATTTAGAAACCTCTGCATTTGGTTTCATTCAGACAAGGGTCAAATAGGCTAATAAAGGCTCATAACAGCTGTAACAAGGGTTACAGTATTGTCTCTGGGACATCACAAACACGCTCAGGTGACAGCAATCACATGTCCATAAGACCGCAAATACATCAAGTGCAGAATTTGGGACAAGGGCTTTATCTTTAAGAAGGACATCCATCCATTCAGCACAGAAAGACAAGGAATGGGAAACATGTTCGGAAATGTCCTATGATGAATGAGACTTGATGCATGGGCAGTAGTATTGTACAAAGCCAATGTGTTTGTGTGTGAATCACTTACAAGGATGGGTCATGGACAAGATCTTTGAGGTTGATTCCACTGCGGTCCTCAGCAAGGTTTCTGAAGCAGCTGTCACTCACTGCAGACAGGAGAGAGATGGAGGAAGGACATGAGACATAGGAAAAGAGAAGAGAAAAGTGGGAAAAAAGCACATTATTGCATGGGAATAATATAATGCCCTTTTGCAGACCACAAATGTCTGATTCCTTAAACGTCACATTAGTCCTGAGGTTTGAGAGAATATGAATCATGTCAAAACACATTACTCAAAAAAAGCACGCAACTACAAACATGGAGAATCATACTCTCAGGCCTTCCTGTATTCTATGTAATGGAGGCCACGCTGTTACACACCAGACAGTATTAGCGTTACTGTCCACCTCTGCATTGTCAACTTCCTCTGTGATTTTACAACCTGTTAGCCTGGTTAAAACCAGACCATTCTCAGTTGTAACTGAGATATGGTCTAGCAAAGCGTCATAGACAAATCATTTCCAGAGGGGTGTCACCAGCGGACGTCGCGGGTAGACCTAAAACCAATCAGAGCGATGAAGGAGATGACATTTGCAGAGCAGCGGCCGGCAGAGAAACATCTCCGAGTGTTGTTCTTTGCTTGGTTTTTAACAAAAAGGAAACGTTCAAATTGCTTAAAAACAGACGCGATAGCTGATTCGAGCGAGTGATGTTCGACGGCAGCGTCCATCTTTGTAATGTAGGCTACAAAATCTGCTTCAAAATCCCTAGCGCTGTCGTCATCGTGTAAAGCCCGCCCCAACGTTTCTGATTGGTGCCGCGATTTCTACAGACTGGAAATGGGTTTGAATGAGCTCTTTGCCAGACTAACTTTCAGAGCAAATCTAAATTTGCCGGAAGTTGTCTGGGTTTTCCCAGGCTAACAACCTTTATGATGGTGAGCAGAATCAGCACCGCTGATAACATCAGCTCAGCACACATCCTCAAGCACCCGCAAAAAGCTCCTAGTAGTTACAATTACAACAAGGGTATGTATTATTGAAAACAGGATTTGTCTTGCAATTTCCCTGTTCTTTTTGAACAATGTACACATATTCAACATGAACCACTTACTGAAACTGCAGCAAAAAATCGGACATTCAGAAATTGTCATGGTATCTGACGCCTAAAACCGTAAGCTTATTAGCATTTGACCAACCATGCTTACATATCAATGCCCATTTAGAATTCAGTAACGTGACAAACCTTGATGAACAAAAGTGAGAACTTGAGTGAGAAAAAGATAATAAACTAAACGATCAATGTTTGTGGTGAAAGATATCTTGACCAATGTTATTATTGTACTTCAGGGAAGAAAAACGAATGCAAAAGTATAGACTATATAAGTGTTTTAGTCAAGACCAGCTCATTAGAGTCAGAGACCAGGCCGATACCTGAGTAGGATGAGTCCGAGTCAAGATCAAGACCAGGAAAGAGAATGAGTCTGAATAATTCAGACAGTGTAAATATGCTTTCCATTGAGGCAAATGGAGCCTTAGTTTCACATCAGTCACGACAAACCTCTGCAATGCACACACAGTGTGCTCTGGCTCACACAACTCCACAGAGTGGAGTCAGTCGGCAGAGAGACCACAAAACCAGTCAAGACTGAATGCTCCAAAAGCTCAAGGGTCCATAAGAGGACCAAGACCATGAAAATATGGTCAAGATCAAGTCCAGACTTGCAGGACTACAACATTGCACTGTGTTCATGTCAACATTGAAACCCCATTAAAACTAGGTTTTACTATATACTGTTATGCCAAAGAAAATATCTTTAATTTATAATAGGGCTGTCAAACGACTCAATCACGATTAATCGCATTCAAAATAAAAGTTTGTGTTTACATAATATATGTGGGTGCACTGTGTATAATTATTTTGTATATATATATAAATACACACACATGCATGTGTATGTGTGTGTATTTATATATTTAAAATAATTATACACAGTGCACCCACATATATTATGTAAACACAAACTTTTATTTTAGATGCGATTAATCGCGATTAATCGTTTGACAGCCCTAATTTATAAATATCTTTAATAAACTTGCTCTGCCTCTAAAATGCCTTTTTAGGGTCACCAAGCTCTTATTTTTCAACCACCAGCCATATAGAAACTATTATTTATGATCAAGTCCCATTCTAAAAAAAATCCATTGAATCTATCATGCTTTACCTAGAAATATGCGCATTGCCGAATTAAGAAGGTTGCAAATAATTGTAACAGAAAAA
Source organism: Hybognathus amarus (assembly GCA_030378365.1). Lineage (NCBI taxonomy): Eukaryota > Metazoa > Chordata > Actinopteri > Cypriniformes > Leuciscidae > Hybognathus > Hybognathus amarus. Next base: position 807,301 of record JAQIUQ010001025.1, on the reverse strand, counting down.
AAATAGTAATTTATTCAGCATTGAGATATAAAAGGGACTCTCAGTCGAGCTCAAAACATGTCAATATCTGTGACGAGGGGAAGAGAATGACCCGTGTTGTGTAAATAAATGATAAAGTGCTGCCATTCACCGTCACATTCTCCATCACGCACAAGGGCTCGGTGCAACACTTGCTTCATAATTGCAGCATTTTCTCACCCTTCTCTCTTTCTCCTCATCTCTTGCTCTCTCTGTTCTCTCTCTCTCTCTCTCTCTCCCACCCTGCTAACCCTTTGATCTATAAATAGGCTGGGTGTTCCCTGCAGGAGGCAAGAGAAGTGAGCTCTCCTCAGAAAGGCGGCAAAAAACTTCTTGTCACAGGCACGGAAATGCAATGTCTGTGTAAGCATGAACGAGGGTGAATGAGGATTGTTCTGCCGATGCATCGTATACAAGTGACCGTTTGCGTGTGTGCGTGTGTGAGTGAGAGAGAGAGAGAGAGCAGAGAGAGGGAGAGAGAGACATGCAGCAGTTGGAACATTTATCAGAGATGTTAAGGCATCAGAATGTTAATGTCACCAGAGCTCTGCCCAGCATGAGAGGAGAGCAGAGTTGTCTATTTCTTAGAACTGATAAAGAGCTACACTTCTCAAGTAAAGCATTGTTAAGCATATCAATTCATTGTTAAAGTCATTGTTCCTTTAAATTATTTTTAAAAATCTGTCAGTAACCACTGGTAATACCATAATAAATATTACACAGATTTACACATTCACATGGTATTCCAAGGAATTAAAAAAAAACTATATGACAGCATATGACTGTTCCATATAGGAGAATAGGATTATAGGAGGAATGATAATTAGTTGACTTCACATTCGCCTAGAAGCTGTAACTGATTTGCTGAAAAGCAAGTAAGTGAAGGTGACCATAATATGAGGACCAGTCACTGATTCAATAAGTCAGTTTGCAACCAGTTGACAAAGGCTTCTGCTTGGTTTTAAATTGCTTCATTTCATGTAGACGTCTGCAATTTTTTTTATTTGTACTGTAAATATAATCTCTGAAAATATATTATGTAAATATTAAAAACATATCATTACATTATAAATAGTTAATGATTATATAATGACACCTTACAAAAATACTCTAGTGACTGATGGTTGTACCATGGTATTTACATGAATTTCCAAAGGTACCAAAAATACCATAAATTCATAATGAGTTACATATGGTAATGCAATAATAGGCTACTTAAAACATTGTTCTGAATGAATACACTATTTAAATAGAGTACAATGGTATTTACATGGTACTCCAAGTTACTTAAAATTATTATTTTAGTATAGTATTACTATAAAATTTTTAAATATGAACTCAATATGTACTATATATACATACCATGGTATTTACATAGTACTCTAAATGTACTTCAGATCCTATGGTACAGTGATGTAACAATTGTTAATACCACAGAAATGTGTTGTATTCCACAGTACAAGTGATTAAAAAAACACGCTAATACCATGATACATGTACAAAAATCAAGAAATTAAAGGGGTGGTTGATGATTTCACTTTTTTAACTTTAGTTAGTGTGTAATGTCGCTATTTGAGCATAAACAAAATCTGCAAAGTTACAAACTCAATGTTCAAAGCAAAGGGAGATATTTGCTTTTAAAGAAATCGTTTTTTAAGGACTACAGCAAATGGCTGGAAGGGACTACACAAGCTTCCTATCGGGTTAGTGACATTACGAACCCGGCTGGAAGGGACTACACAAGCTTCCTATTGGGTTAGTGACATTACTAACCCTAAAATGTACTTAAACCCTGAGTCCATGTAGAGAAGAGGTAATAGGATTTGCTAACACATGAGCAGTTGAAGCTCCGCCCTCTGTGCCGAGGGCAGCATCTCATTTGCATATAAAGGGACACACATAAAGCGACACGCTTTTCCTCACCCTCAAAAGGGGACAATTTAACATGCGATAAAAAATTATCTGTCGGGTATTTTGAGCTAAAACTGCACATATGCACTCTGGGGACATCAAACTTATATGGGACTCTGGGGACACTCTGGAGACATCAAACTTAAAGACTTATTTTAAATCTTGCAGAAAGGGGCATTATACCACCCCTTTAATGTTACATTGAATTCCTTTTTAGTTAATAGTGAAAAGAAAATATAGTATTATATCGAATAATGTAAATATAAAGAAATTATGAACAACACCAATTCAAAAGTCACACAGAAACGGCATCTTTCAAGCTCTGTTTGTAGGAAGGCGCACACACACAGACACACTTGCTCTTTCTTTCTACCTCATGTCTGTGACTCACAGCTCTGCAGACGGAAAAGTCTGTCTGCATGGACACTTTGGTGAGGTGAGAGTTTTCCTCTCAGCGTGAGACTGTGTGTGTGTATGTGTGTGTGTCTGTTGCCTGTGGCTGTGCGTAGGAGTTAGACTTGCATGAGCTGAGCTGGTGTAAAACCCTGTCTCGTTAACCCCTGCCTACATACAGAGAAGACCTGTGGACCTCAAACACCGCAGGTCCAACACCTGGGAGCAGATAAGCCCAGCTTTGAGCAGCAAACCTCGGTGGAGCAGCATTCCCTTTGAAAAACCCTCCTGCTATAAAAGACTACAAATAGAAACGTCCCATACTAAAGCTTACAGTACAAGTCTGTTGATCAATTGGATGATCAGCTAATCCAGTTGGTTCATTTACTTCCTGGCTTGTTTCATCCAACTTCTAGTTTTTCAAGGTTTATTCTGATACCATGTAGCATATAAGGTTGAAACTTCCATTTAAAAACTCTTACAAAACTAAAATATTACGACAAGACATGCCAACATGGCTGGGAGTTTTAGACCAACTGCAGCAAGGAGCAATTAAAGATGAATTTAGACAAAATGGCTTAAATTATATATAGAGTAACTTGACTGTATATAAAATGAATTACTTAAACAATACTTAACCAAAATGAATTAATGGTTTATCACTTTCGACCAATAGGTGGCGCAGTTATGAAATCGACAGATGAAATCAGACACATACAAAGTTTGGTGTCAAAATGTGAAGGCATTGCAGGGACAAAGCCCAAATAGGCAGAATGCCTCAACTTTGATGCTGTGGTGTACGAAAACGGTTTCATCTAGGGATGTCAACGATTAATCGATTATCGATTAATTGTCGATAATACATTAATTGATCAAACCCGATTAACCAGGTCTATGCGCGTGCCTGCTGCTCAACCACGAAACATGTAAGCGAGCGCTGCCGAAGTTATGTTTGGGACTTCATGACTGATTGTTGCGTGTGTATTCGCAGCCTTTTGTTTTATGCAAATGTAAGTTGTAATAGTTTATTATGTGTAACGTTACGCCTTTCTATATCTGATTTATCTCATATTGGATGCATTTTGTTAAGAATTGAAGCGTGATCTTCAGCGTGCGCAGCTCAAACGGCAATGTACGACTAATAATGACTATTGGGAGTGTCATATTACATAACATTATAAAGAGAAAAATATTGTAATAAAACGTGGTGAATCATTTGGGTTTAGTTGCCTGTCGCGTTGCTCCAGAAAAAGCGCGTGCACAACATTCAGTCAATCTGAATGTAACTTGGTTAAAGTACTACTAATAATAACGAAAAATATATAGAAATAGAAAGAAAAAATAATTGTTTCTAACCCGTATGTTATATAGTTATTAGCATAAACATGAGTGAAACTTTGGACAGTTGGTGACGCTAGTGGAATTGATTTAGAGACTCCAAATTTGCTATTGTGACAGTTCAGATTGTCCTCTATCTGTCGTGCCAAATTTCATAACTTTACCGCAAGTGGTTCTATGGGCTGCCATAGACACCAATTCAGAGTCAGAGTCAGAACAAGAAGTTCGGTGCTTCGGTGCTTAGTCAGTCAACACCAGAGAATAACCTTGTTTAAAAACCTGCTGCAGTTACACATGTCATAAAGTCACAAGGAAATCAAAATGGACAAACAATTCTTCTTTAAAAAATAAAATAGAAAAGGTGTCGTCCTAATATTTAATCAAAAATTACTTCCCCCATCTTTTCTCTTTTCTCATGTCTCTCATTATGTCTTTATGATATTCTAATAGCGTTCCTGTAGCCGTGACACTAACAAAGCCAACTTTAACTGGGTTAAATTCCCAAGAAACACATTTAATACAAGACATTTTGGAGAGAGTGTGATTTTTATTCAAGTGTCCAAGTACAAAAAATGGAAAAATGGTCCTTGGAGGCAAAAAAAAAAAAAACCTCACACAATACAAGATCATTCATGTTCTTAGCATAAAATGTTCCAGAACCAGGTACACCAGAGTTCAATATCTAGTGTTAGTGAGTACTCTTTTCAAATATGAGCAATAAGTAGCTTTCCCAAGCACCATTAGCAACATGACATTCAGTCCAATCAGACTGAAGAATGTGTAACATCCTGCTAACCAATCAGAGAAGCCCCCTAGACCAACTCCCCAAGAGCAATGTTATACATTACTCACTCCTCGCTCTAGATGCAATCAATGACTATGAATGAATGATGTCTACTGCCCCCTGCCTCCACCTTCATGACTATGCAAAACTGCTCTGGAAACATGGAAGATATGGAAAAAAGATTGGAAAAGAGCAGAAAGGAAAAGGACTTGCAAGAAAAGAGAGTCTGTGTTGGTTTCAGGTGAACTCCATTAGATCAGTGACAGGAACACGCAGATCCCCAGGCACAGTTAAACATGCTGGACAGGACAAGTTGTGTGTGTGTGTGTGTGTGGGGGGGGGGGTGCTTGTGATGTTTAGGAGAGATGAAAGAAAAGCACAATGGAACTCAAATCTGTGAGCTGCATTCCAAAGAACCTTTATACATACACAATGTATCCTATAGAGTCAACAAAAGCTCAGTTTCTAGATAAGCATTTCACAAAGGCAAAGAGGGAATAGAGAAAATAAAATAAAATATTTTTTCAGGGAGCGGGTTCATAAGGGAATGTGGATGTGTTCTAGAGAGGAATGAGGAGCATCTAATTAAATCATTGAGAAAACACCAACATCATGAATCACGATATATATATTTGTAGTGTTTATATACACACACACTCACCTAAAGGATTATTATGAACACCTGTTCAATTTCTCATTAATTTAATTATCTAATCAACCAATCACATAGCAACTCCAAACTGAATCTCAGAATGGGAAAGAAAGGTGATTTAAGCAATTTTGCAGTGTGGCATGGTTGTTGGTGAGTATATCACAATCTGCTCTGTTACTGGGATTTTCACACACAACCATTTCTAGGGTTTACAAAGAATGGTGTGAAAAGGGAAAAACATCCATTATGCAGCAGTCCCGTGGGCAAAAATGCCTTGTTGATGCTAGAGGTCAGAGGAGAATGGCCCGGCTGATTCAAGCTGATAGAAGAGCAACTTTGACTGAAATGACTACTCGTTACAACCGAGGTATGCCGCAAATCATTTGTGAAGCCACAACACGCACAACCTTGAGGCGGAAAGGCAACAAAAGCAGAAGACCCCACCGGGTACAACTCATCTCCACTACAAATAGGAAAACGAGGCTACAATTTGCTAGAGCTCACCAAAATTGGACAGTTGAAGACTGGGAAAAATGTTGCCTGGTCTGATGAGTTCTCGATTTCTGTTGAGACATTCAGATGGAGTTTTGCGTAAACAGAATAAGAACATGGATCCATCATGCCTTGTTACCACTGTGCAGGCTGCTGGTGGTGGTGTAATGGTGTGGGTGCTAACTGGACATCATTTAAATGCCCCGGCCAACCTAAGCATTGTTTCTGACCATGTCAATCCCTTTATGGCCACCATGTGCCCATCCTCTGATGGCTACTTCCAGCAGGATTATGCACTATGTCACAAAGCTTGAATCCTTTCAAATTGGTTTCTTGAATATGACAATGAGTTCACTGTACTAAAATGGCCCCCACAGTCACCAGATCTCAACCCAATCGAGCATCTTTGGGATGTGGTGGAATGGTAGCCTCGGGCCCTGGATGTGCATCCCACAAATCTCCATCAACTGCAAGATGCTATCCTATCAATATGGGCCGACATTTCTAAAGAATGCTTTCAGCACCATGTTGAATCAATGCCACGTAGAATTAAGGCAGTTCTGAAGGCGAAAGGGGGTCAAACACAGTATTTGTATGGTGTTCCTAATAATCCTTTAGGTGAGTGTATAAATTATATATATATATATATATATATATATATATATATATATATATATATATATATATATATATATTATTCAATAGTCAGGGATGTGACTTTAGCAAGTTTTTTCATCTAGAGTCATGCATGAAAACAGGAATGATCCCTAACACGTTTTGAACCTTGCTCATGAGTATTAATTAGGTGGCTTAATATTAACCTGGAAGATAACTGATTTGTTGAAAAACAGGTAGGTAGCTGGGGCCATATTAGGGTAACCACTCAGTGATTAAATATTTGTTTGTTCTATTAACTGTTGGTGGCACCCTATTGGCAGGCGCTTCTGCTTATTTTTAAAGCTGTCATTTTATGTGGCCAGGGCTGCACGTTTAATCGAAATAAAACCTAAATCGCAATTTGGCATACTGTGATAATGAAATTGCAAAGGATATGATGTTTTATTATTATTAAATAAATATATAATTGCCTGTTAGTGAAGACCAGCTCTGTGATCAAATGCTGCTCAAACTCTGAAAGCACTGTGAGCTTGAGTTTCTTATAACGTGCATTTGAAAGAGTAACAGGCATCAAACATCTTTCCTAACACTTGTAATGCAAAGCATTTATAAACCTGTGGTCCAACAAAAGACAATAACATGTTTTTACTCCAAACTCACTTCATAATGTTACTTGAATGTTTGAAATAACTTCTTTTTGTAAGCTGATGTGGCTTCTTATCATAGAATAAGGCAGACAACATATTATCAAGTATTCTATAGAGTGATGAAGTCTGTCGATTAGCATTGCATTATAAATATACTTCATTATGATGAAAAAACGAGACGAAGAACAGTAGTAAAACACTTTTGTATTGTAATGTTTACTGCCTTGACCTCTGTGTTTCCACTGTAAGTGCCTTATTGTACATCCGCGCTGCAAAAAAAAAAAAAATTGACAGCTCAGATAACAAATATCGGTGTGGAAAAAGTGTATAAGTGCTTTAACAAAATGATAAGCCACGCTGTTCTGGTTTTCCCATAGTAAGTAGATTAATGTAAATAAGTCAAGCATTTTATGTGATTGTATTTAAAAAAAATTCCTTAAACATCAAGCACTTTAACCAGAAGATCATCTGACCTCACTGGACTTCTGCACAAACAGAATGCGCTTTAAACATTCAATCATGACATTCTGCGAAGTCAGACTTTATAGGAACACCACCCTGATCTAAGTCTGAGTGAAGGAGAAAAAAACACGAGTTAGAAAGTTGCCCTCGTCGTCTCTCTCTTTCCAGAGCAGATTAATAAAACATCATACACAGCAGCTCCACTGCTAACTTACTTAGTCAGCAAAATGTAGCCCATCTCCCAATACAGAACACACACACGCATGCAAACAACGGCAAGATCACACAATAACAAAGAAAGCACACACAAAAAGAAAAGAAATCATACTGTGAAGCAGCGAGTGCTTTCAGTCCGTCTTTTAAAAATGTTCAAGTTCACAGTGACGATCAAAGTCAAAAAAAACATTCACAGCAAGACCACACTCGGATCTTAAATGATTATGTGAATTATGATATGGGTGAATCCACGAAATGGGGGATTATAAAGATGAAGAAAAAGGGGAAAAGACTAATTATAAATAGCTGGCAACTTTAATTTGTCCAACAAACAAACATCATTTCATGGTGTTTTCTTTCATCATAGTTGACCAACTTCTCTTTGTTAAAGATAACTGTTATTAAAAAAAGATTTTTCTTGTTATATGAATGTCAGTAGGGGATTGCCATGATTTTAAAAGGGTATATATTGATACAGTATAAGCATCAGATTGTCTTTATAAGCAGCACCTTTTAGTTTTAATGACCTTGAGAGGTTTATAACGTCAAGTTAAACTAAAACGTCTGTTTCTGAAGCAGGCATAATTATTCATCAATGTATATTAAAACTAATCAACTTAGCAATGCAATTTGGTAAATGCATAATTTGTCTGATAGAATGTCTAAAATCTTACAAAAAAAAATCTTCACTTTAATAAAACTAAAAACTACACATTTTATAGGGCTGTGAAACAATTAATTGTGATTAATTCGAATACAAAATAAAAGTTTACATAGTGTTTGTTTACATAGTATATGTGTGTGTAGTGTATATAATTATTTTGTATATATAAATACACACACATGCATGTATATAGGCTATTTAAGAAATATTTGCATGTATATACTTTATATATATTTATACAATATTTGATATATTAATGACACTTTTCTTAAATATATACATGCACATGTATGTATTTAAGTATACAAAACAATTATACACACTACACACACATATATTATGTAAAGACTATGCAAACTTTTATTTTGGATACGATTAATCGCGATTAATCGTTTCACAGCCCTAAAATTAACACATTTTTATTTTCTAATTTTCTAAAACATTTCGGAGAGGCAATATTTAGCTGATTAAATATTTTAGAGACAAGCTTTACTAAAAGAAAAAAGTATACTGAAATACCCAGGATTGAAGATTGACTTTTCCAGACTTGGAAATCACAACAATAAAAATTATGGAAAATTCCCATATAACTAGATGAATTAGTCTTTACTGTGAGTATTTCCATTTTAATAACTGTGAAATAATTTCACAATTTTTTCCCCAATGGCATTTTTTATATCTGTGAGATGGGATTGTCCACCATTATTAATATTTCATTTCCAAGCTATAAATATTGAGGAGAGACTCATTCAGGAAGCCACTGCACACATAGAGAGGAATCTCAGCACTCTTTATATCCCTCCATCCTGCCACTCCTGTCATCTTCAGTTCTTACACTCGCCTACATTTCTTCAAAATCAAAAGACACAGATAGTTCATATTGCAGGCTACACAAGGGGGAAAATAAAAACCAAGAGACAGAATGACAAACAGAGATGGATAGAGACAGATGGTCAGTCAGGAAGAACAATGGGGAATGATGAAGGGATCTGAAGACTGAAGAAGAGAATAGGGGAGGTGTAGAAGGAGCGACTGAGGAAGAGTTGGATTAGGGAGGAGAGCGAGAGACGGTGAGAGACGGAGAAGAAAAGGCATCAGAGTAGATAAATGATGAACAAGATGAAGCATACATCCTGAGAGAGCAAGAAAGAAAGATAGAGAAAAGACATCAAAGAATGAGAGATTTAGATTTACAGGGGTATGACGCAAACCCTTACATCCAAAACACACACACACACGGCTATTCCCCTTGTGAACGCTGGTAATTATCTTAAAGCCCACTGCTGATGACCCCTGTGCTTTCATTAGCACTTTTGCCTCATTTCTGCATATACAAGCACACACATACACGAAACTAAACGGTTTACTCTTCTGCAAGACATTCATTAAGAGCTGTCACTGTAACACATATGAAAACAATATTTTGGAGTTCCTCTTAAAGGGGTATTATGACTTTAATATGAGTTAAGGTCTATGGGCAGCATCTGTTATCAATTATGAAAAAAAACCCAATATATTTCAACCCTTCCCTCTTTTTGTGAAAACAAAGAATAAAACGCAGAGAAAGTTATAGACTTGCAATGGAAGTCTATGGGACAAATACACCAACTGACCTATATAACTCCATTGTAAGAGCATTTCAGTCTCACTTTTTTGGTTTGTAGAAAAAAGGCTACCAAAGTGACTGCTTTTTGCTCCAGTACCACCGAAACTTGCATTAAAGTGCACAAAGAAAGATTAAAACTTAACATATATGACCCAATGAAATCAAACAAATTTTGTGGGCCATGTTTGCTTTAAAGCTAAATGCTAATGTACTCAACACAGGTAACATCACACTTTTAAAGAGGTGATGAACTGAGAAATCAAATTTTCCTTGAGCTTTTGATTTCTAAGAGGTCTTCATATTATACGAATAACCTGTTAGTCCAATAAAAGCTTTTACTGACACCAGCCTCAACAAACGACTCGTTTTTCAAAGTGGGGAACTATGACGTCAAAGAGGATAAAACACCACCCGCAGAAGAAGATCAACGCCTACTTCAACACGGCCGGTTTAGCCCCGCCCACCGATTTGCGCATTACACGCACAGCTAAAAAACATAGGCCTGACAACCTCGTGATGACAAACCGGGTCGAGAGTGAAACTCATAATATGCAAAACTGTTATCCACTCGCAGCAGTGGGCGTTTATTTCCTAGTCTTCAATGCAAGACGCCCATAAAAACAGAGCGTTTTTGAGCTGGGCTCAAAACTAGGGTAGAAAATAGCCTATTAATTATTTATTTTGATAGGTTTTTTATGTAAAAACCAAGCGAACGTCATAAGTTGACCTCAGACAACAATATAAAAAAAAATTAAAAAGCCAGTTCATGACCCCTTTAAAATTAACAGTTTTTCTTTTCTGGAACAAAATTGTTCTCTGGTTACCAAACAGTTTGAGTGACCACTGCATTCTGTTATAAAGACAAATAACATTTCTCAAAAAAAACAAAAAAAAAACAACATTTTTTATGTTCCACAGAAAAAAAGAAAGTCACACAGGTTCGGAACCACATAAGGGGGAGTAACTGACAAAATATTTTAGGTGAAATCTCTAACTCATGACCATGTTAAACTTTATTTCCAATCACATGATCTCTAGAATGAACATGTCCCTCCTCCTATTACCATCTACCTTATAGAAATAGCAAGCAGCAAATCATGGTTGAAGAGTCTGACAAACTAAAAGTTAGTGGCTATTTAGAAAAAGAATGAGAAACATAAGCTCTTTAATATCTTGCAACACAACTTCCTTTTTTAATAGGAAACAAGGGCCTTTAAAACAGAGAAAGTTGGAAACTTTAAAACAGTGTTGGAGACGTGGCCTAGCCAGACGTGCTAATTCAGGATATTGCATGGCTTTCTATGCACTCTCGACTACTTCTAAAAATAAAAGTGGCAAAATCCCAAAAATATAAGAGCACCAGGCTTGAATCACCCTCAGAGTGACGGGGTGTAAAGCTTCTCATTAATTCTCATAAAAAAACATCATACTCCAATCTTTTCTCGATTAAAGGGATGATTCACCCAAAAATCAGTTAATTCTGTTATATACTCACCCAAACATGTCGTTTCAAAGTCATAATACATCTTCAAAATAAAAATTAAGATATTTCATGAAACCTTAGAGATTTCTGTCAGGAGAGATTAAAAGTCCATGCAAACAAACACTTAACATCAAGTTTTATAAAGATATTGTAAAAGCAATGCATATTAGGAGCGTTTTAATGTGCTTTCTGTTTATTAAAACCCTTAATTAAATATGTTTAACATATAAAGCATTCATGTCTCTTCAGACGTCTTAGCAAAACTTGATTTGCTTAATTCACATGGATTACTTTTACTACAAATTTATAAATTTATTTATACTTTTTAAATAGTTGAATGTTTTGGGTGAACAGACTTTTGACAGATATCATATACCTACAGTTCTGTTTTAAAGATGAATGGAAGACTTAAGTTTGGCACAACATGAGGGTGAGTAAATGGGTTGAACCAACCCTTCAAATCAGGGGTCCTCATGATCAACTTCCTAAGAGTTTTGCTCTAACCCTCTTTCATCGAAACTATGAACAAACCTTAATTAAACAATTTAATAAACAATTAAAAGGGAATTTATACCTGTATGATAAAACACTGTATCCACATTGGACCAGCAGTTTATAAAATGGATGAATGGATTCGGTTCAAGCGCCATCGTTTGGCAAGACGAGGGAATTCCTTCGGTGTAACTGACAGTGCATTATGGGTATTCTCCCGCCTAGTGTTTCTCAACTGGCAGGTAGCAAGACTCACTCAACGTTTTGAGTGAGTCGTGAACTGTGCAGTCAAAGAAACAAACTTTTATTTTGATGTTGACACTTCTGTCAGACGAAATTTAAGTAAAGAGTGCCTGTGAAAAAACACATTGTCCCGATTCAGTATCTGCGGTCAGATGAGATGTTGTCAGGCTATATGTTAGTGCATTATTCAAACATTATTTATGTAACTTGTTATGACAAAGTCTCTCACCTCAGAAAGCAAACTGTCCTGTCAGACATTATATTGTTCTCATAACGCGACATGACCACGCATTTGCACTTGCAAATGAAGATTTTATATAGTATCAATTCATACTAAATAAAATGCAAAAGAAATTACGAGCATGCAACGTCATAGTTATGTTGTCATGGAATTACCAAAAATACCAATAAATGACGTAAATGGTACATCATGTGTAGGCTATATTTATTAAATTCATCAGGAGCAGTTTCCATGTTTCATTAACAGTTCATGTTAGTATTATGTATTTACTATTGGTAACTGTAGTTTCCGTAACACCAAAATGCCACTTTAATTTCACTGTGTTATTTTGTTTTTAAATTTCAGTGGTGGCTCATACCAACTTACTAACTTTACTGAATTAACAAAACCTAGTTTGCTAACTGCAGTGCATTAGAGGATTAAATGAGTACACTCGATAACATCCACTATGGTTTTTGACACCAAATGGCTGTCCCTTCAAATAGAAGGCCCCTATTAAATGTTTAGGGGCCCATTTCAAAAACAGCCCAAGACAACAAGAACTTCCTGTAGGCATCATGTTGCAGACCAATTTGTAAAAATCAGTTTTGGGGACTGTGACAGCAGGACTGTCCTTCACTACTGCGGATGAAGACCGTCTGCTCCAAAATGTGAGAACTGTAATCCCACAATCCAGCTCTGCATCCGAATCGGAAGCTTAATCTGCTGCAGAATGACTCGCAGGGTCTCACACACCACGCTGACTTAAAGGTGCTCTTTTCATTCACTTTGTGCATTAGTGTGTTTTCTGAAACAATGAAAGTGTGATAGCGTCGATATGTCCAGGAAGTTGGGATCACCCATGATGAACATGAAGATCTCATGAACATGAAGATCTCATGAAGCATGACTAATGATCCGAAGCTGCCCGTCTTCAATCACAAGAAAGACAGAAACTTAAGTAAAGCAGAGAGATGGAGAGATACCATGAATTGAGAAGATAGAGTTGACTTAAGACAGAAGTCTGCCCACTCATCTCCGCTTAATCCCGCACACTAAAAACGCATCAGATATCAGAGATCTCATTATGTTATACTACCAAGTTTTAGGTTTTTTTTTTCAAAAGTAGGTCCACTTCAACCAATATCTATCAAGTAACTGACACGTTAGACCAGTTAGACTTGTTTCATTATAAGTTAAATTAAATCAATAGAATATATTACCATTATCGTCGTACACTATTTTTTTTTCATTATAATACAGAATTGCCACTCTGAAGCAAGCCAAGCATCAAGCATGCTTTAATTAGCATTTTGTTGTTAAATCAAAACAAATTGCAGTGCTTTTCGGTTATTTCCGAAACTTATTGTAGTACGGTTGCGCAAACTAAAGACGTCTCATTCCGCATATGCATAGAGAGCCTGGATTCATTTCACCTTTAACAGCATTAAAGAGAAACAAAAGCCTGATATGAAAAATGCAATTTTTAAGAGATGCCATATGAAAGCCTTATTGCAGTTTAATAAGTCTTGATGTTCTGTAACACTTTCTGTATTTCTGCATATTAAAGAGGCTGCAACTGTACTGCAATATGACCCAGAAATATGAAAATTGTGACGGTATTGCGGAATCCTTGGGATTCACACCCCAGTAATTAATAATAATGGTGGTGGTGGTGGTAGCAAGAAGTTTGCAGTTTCAGATGCAAGTAGGTGTGTGACCTAGCTACACTTTATTCACACTGAATGTTTTTTTGGAAAGATCTGAGCTTTCTGCTTATCAAAGAATGCAGAAAGAAATTTACCACCTTGCCATTCTCAGGACAGACACTGCACTCAGAACTCTGAAACACATCACACATGCTCTGAAACACACACTCCAACAGTTAAAAAAAAAAGGTAAAGAGCAGCATGTCCATTTGATCAGCGGTGCATTCTGGGGTTCCTTTAGCTGTAGTTGAAGGGGGTCTGTGATTAATGTCTGTATTCTATTATCTAAGACGCTGCAGTCACACTGTGTCCAGATAAGGCCCGAGTTAAATTATTCATCCAGACACGAGCCAACAGAACACAGGCACACTCAGATGGGAAGGCATGTTTAAGAGAAGAGATCATTACTGAGACACTTTGGCAGATTCTCTCTCTCACACAGTCTGTTTCCACCATATGGGCCTCTTGTACTGTTACTGATACAGTTTCTACCTCACTGTGAGAAGTGTTCCCGAATATAACCAAGCTGTTCAAGCATCAACAATAAGGATTTTTTTTTTCTGCTGGCCCAATCGAATTTGTCACCAAGCGTTCAAAAATAAATAAATATACAATTTAGATTTAAATGTAAATAAATAATTAATTTTTTTATCATTTTTATATTTTTTATTATTATTTATACTTATAAATAATAATAATAAGTAATTTTATATCAATTTATTTTTAAAATGAGTTTATGAACTGTAAAATAATATTATAAAAACAAATAGCAAAAGCATTTTTTTTTTTTTTTTTTACTTGCCACGTGTTTTGTGCTAGACTAACAAGGACTAGTCAGAGAAAATGCATATTGTTGCCCTATTGTTGGTTTGATTGCTTCTATTGCTCTCCTCACTTGTAAATCGCTTTGGATAAAGTACATGATCTTAAAGATTATGTATTTTATTATGATTTTTCCTTTCTTCAGCTTTAGTTAGTGTGTAATGTTGCTGTTAGAGCATAAACACTATCTGCAAGGTTACAAAGCTCAAAGTCCATTTCAAAGGGAGATATTCACTTCAGCAGAAAACACTTTTCAAGAACTACAACACACTTCTTCCGGATCTTGTGAAGTCACAATGTCACTCATTTAAATAATCCCCACCCACAGAATATGGAAAAAGGCGGTGAGGCCTGGATGAGCTGCACTAGAGAAGTCCTGCTAGCTAACTGTCTGTTCACCAATCCTTACTGTACATTCCCACTGCTGCCGACTTGAGCGGCAAAGAAACTCTGGCCGCCCTGTCAAGGACGCTTGTCAAAAATTACGGAAACGCTTATTGAAGCTTTGGACGCTCTGACGTAGCAGGGAGAGAAGAGTAGCGCCACAACATGAAATGTAATAAACAGAAAAAACAAGCAATACATTGAAGAAATCTTTTATAATGACATCATTTTTATAACCAATTTGGTCACAATTGGTCAGGGAAGAATATTGTGTTTTGCCACTGCTTGCCGCTGAACCGTGTCATAGCTCATTACCATAAAGTTGAGATTCTTTCAACCTTCTGATTGACGCTCGAAAACGCCAAAAACGTTGACACCTGATGGACTTGATGCTACTTGCAGCTGAGAAAAGCCAGCTTCCATTGAAAATGAATGACTTCCGGCTGCTTTGGAAGCTCAAGGCAGTTTGAGGCACACTGGAGAGGACACTGGTCAGGACACACTGAGTAAACATTATAAACTGGAATATTTGTCTCTGAACAAGTTCACGATGATGATGATGTATCAAAGTATCTATTGTACTACCACAGTTGCATTGTTCTCATTCACTTTGACGTGGTTCATGACCCGTTTCATCATGACTTTAATGGGAGAAAAACCCATGAATGGTGTATGATAAATAGTAGTAAATAAACAATAAACTGAAGAGAATTATTTAGTTAAAAAGTTAAAAATAATCCTATAATTAATTAATAATAATTATTTAAAAAAAAGAAAATTCTTCCAGCGGTCAAAACTATCTGCTTGCCATAGCTAGATTCAAAACGGTTCGCTTGTAATAATGATTTTAATTCCAGTGGTACTGGTGCGTTTCCGCGGAAATTCAAGCATGTCTTTGCGTCATTACGTCACATCCGTACACATAAAGAAGGAGTTTATCTTGAAGACCTTGATTATCTTATCAGATTTTCTTGTAGTGTGATGTATGTTAGTAGTGATTAAAGCCAGACCGATTTATCGGCAGGCCAATATTATCGGCCGATATTAGGCAATTTCCAAACTATCGGTATCGGCAGTTATAATGGCCGATAAATGAATATTTCAAAAATAAAATAAAAACGGACGAAACATGCTTCAACCATGTCATGAGTGTTGGAGTTGTATAGTTTGTCCACCAGAGGGCACTCTACACCGTCCCTGTGGCAACACTCGTGTATAACGCTGCCACACATCATGCAACCTGCTGATCCAGGTTGCAGGTAGCTTATAAGGCAATGTAGGGACTAATTATTATTTTATTTATCAGAACTTTAATATATTTTGATGTTCCTCTGTTCAGTTGTCACAATAAAAGAAACAAGTTTCTTTTTAAAATGCATTATCATATTATTTTAGTTAAAACTCATAAATAACTACAAATAATGTTAGGGAAATCTGTTAATGTTTTGTTGTGCATTTCTGAAAAGAAAAAAAAATATCGGCCGATATTCAATATCGGATTTTAAAACCAACAAATATTTGTATCGGTATCGGCCTTCAAAATCCTTTATCGGTCAGGCACTAGTAGTGATTGAATCTGCTTGAGAACGTTAGCACCGATCTCAAGTCCAGGGTTCCCACTCAAAACCAAATGTCAAATTCCATGACTTTTCCCTGACTTTCACTGACTAAAAAGATGAATTTCCATGACCTACAATGAACGGCGAAACAGGATCCGAAACAGGAACCCATGTCGACGTTAACTTTCGAGTTCTGACAAAGTGACGCCATCACTTCGGCACTTTATATGGCGCTGAAAATAGCCTAAGCACAACAATACAGAAAGATGTGTGAAAGCGCACAAAAAAAAAAAAAATCGGGTATAGAAAAATAAACATTTTGATAAATGGAAACTAAAATTTAAAGCAACAAACAAAATTTCCTGATATTCCATGACTTGGACAAAAAATATATAAAATTCCCTGACTTTCAATGTCTGGAATAGACCTTTTAAAATTCCATGACATTCCAGAAATTCCATGACCCGTGGGAACCCTGCAAGTCGTCAGATGTGGAATTTTTACGATCAGAAACCCTGTTGTGTGAGGGGAAACCCGAAGAAAAACACGTACACACTCTCTAGATTGTCACATGGAAGGAAATTATACCAAATCAGAAAGAGAGCTGACAGAAGACGGAAGCATTACACGACTTCATCCAAACCTTTTATTTTTTTTCTGGAATTTTCTGTAACAAGCAATCCAAACACAATTTTCATTTCTCCTTGCTTGTTGTCTGCCATGTTTGTGTACTACAAAGTCACATTTGACCATGAGAGATTTTTGCGAGATTTCCCGTGTTCACAGTTGAGAATCTTGTTGTTTGTGAAAGGAATCTGATTAGCGTGTGGTGTGCTGTCTTGGCAGTGGTACTCCACATGCTATAGGAACAAAACTGTTAAGATTTATTATTGACATGTTTGCTGCTCACATTTTGAAAATCTGATAACATTTTTAAAAATCTTTTAGTTTATGAAAGCCTTAAGCAGTTTATTCAACCGGCCACAGGTTCTAAACAAGCTGATGAACGGAATAGGCTTTATCAGTCTACAAACAATATGGGCATGTATGGATGTGATATAAGATATGCAAATCGAAAATGCATAATAAACAGCTTAGAGAGAGCTGGAGCTAAAAATTTTGATGCGCTTTTTATGGCGATTGAACCGAAAACAATACGAACCGTGTCAGGCCTTGCTCCATGGGGCTGGTGCGGTGAGAATAGCTCCCTGAATACAAACACGTGTGACACGTTTACATCACTAGTACTATGCTCTCAACCATGAAAATATCCCAAAAAAATTTAAATAAACTAAAATTAAAAAAAATCACAGCATTATAAAGGAACAATAAAAACTACACAATTAAACCACGTTTGCTCACACAATCACAAAGCCATGTTCTCTAATCTATTCCACAAAACACACAGGCTTTCTCTTATGTATTCAGAGTTGCATGTGTCTAGCATTGGACAGAAGTGTGTTTGGAGTGCCGTTGACAGTGGAGGGGTGTAATGAGAGTAATGATTAAAGGCCGATTAAAACTGCATGAGGATTATCATGCTCATTTTCAGCCTCTGCTGTGCTAACTATCAAACAGTGCTCTATTTCAGCCACTGCGCTAGAATATCCTCGCACATGCATTCCTTCATACACATTCTTATATGTGGTATTTAAATCATTGATTTTTAATCTGGTGCGCAACACTGCTTTGTGTGTGTGTATCGTGATCTGGGCTGGTCTCTGAACTCTAATGGTGGAGCATGATAAATATGACCAGCCATGAACTCCTTCAGATATCCATTTAATCAGCAGTCAGGAGGCCAGCGTGAAAAATCCACTCATTTCAAGGCCAGCACTCAGGGCATCATGGGACAGAGAAGGGCAAAGGTCATTTTTTGATCATTAAGAGCTGAAAGAGGTACGAATTTACTGAAATAAAAGTCATAATCGGAAGTGAATTATATCTTGTTAGGCACTTAGGCTGATAGATTGTCATACTGAAATGGATCTCTGGAGCATTTGAGCATATAAATATCTTATGAATAAGCAAAATCCGTTTCTCATTTACATAGATGTTTATAGAAGACAAACTATTTCTAGCAGATGCGCTCATATTGAAACAACTTTACAAACGTAATTGGACCAGTCAATATTTCACTATAGCAAATACTTAAAATATGAATAATGAATTACCATCAGGGCTCAGCATTCCACAAAAAAAAATATATTGTGTGTATATTTCAGACTTTCAGTATTAAAATAGAAAAGCCCATAGAATTCAATAATACAGTAAAAGAAAAAATAGTAAAGAAATTATAATTTTTTTTAATTACTACTAGGAATTATATTTAATTTAAACACAAACACACACAAATAAGTTTATCTTTACTCTGAAAAATTCCAAAATAAAACTTAGCTACAAAAACTTAGGCATATATTAGCAGTTCAGCTAAAGGACATCCTTTAAATCATAATATAAGAAAGAGAATTAAAAGATTTCAAGTTTTACTTAAACTTAATTAAACTTGCCTATGAAGTAAGCAAACAGGCAAGTCTGGCTCTATGAGGGTCATGTACACTGTGTGTGTAAAACACACAATATACCATCTGCAATGAGTTCACACAATCTGAGTGTAAGTGGGAAGTGAAGCATAGGCTAGACCTGGCATGGTATAAATGTCCTGCTGGATCATATTTCCCACTGCTCCAAATCCCCAGCAGGACACAGACACAGAGCCAACACGTTCATGAGCCATTACGCATTTATGAATGAAGCTTGTGGTGTGGTAATAGAGGCAGGCCTCTGAGCCAAGTTAGCCAACCATGCTGGAACACACTAGAGAGGACAGGAGAGCTGTCAGTCACTATTGGTCAACCAATAGTAGAGCGGGACATTGCGAGATCTAAAAAAAAAGTCTTCAATAAATGTGTAATAAAACCATGTTAAAGCCATTTTGGAAATTATACACTATTAATTTTGTATGTAATTAGGTGCAAAAAAACATTATTTTGACTCATTAAACAGCTAAATAAAGAATAATTTGGCATGCAAGCATCAAAATACAAGCCAAAAAAAACTATTTTCATGTTAGAATGTTTATGTTTAAAGCCCAATTTATACTTCTGCATCAAACTCACGTGCATAGCTATGCTGTAGGCTGTGTGTAGCGTGCGTACCCTGACGTGCACCTCTCCAAAAATGTAACAACGTTTTAACAAATTTATTAAGACGCAAGCGCAGTGATTGGTCTGCTAGAACCGCTCCCTGGGTTTCAAATGCTCCCTTTGCATATGTAATTCCACGTCAACGCGGACAACGACGCAGAAGTATAAATGAAAACCAACATGTTATCTATAGCATAGAGGCTAAAGTTTAAATCACAGAAGTATAAATCAGCCTTAGTATGTTGATGCACAATTATTCAAATGATTATTAATAAAGAAATGCTTGCTTGCAAGATTATTCTTATTTTAGCTCTTATTTGACACACATAAATGCAAAATTATGTAAAATAAGAGCAAAAAAATTTGACATGTCAGCATGTTTTATGCAAAACAAAAAAGACATGCTTATATGCTAAATAACTTTTTGCTTTTTTTGTCAAAAATTGCTTGTATGCATAATCCTGAGAAATAAAAACAAATAAAATTTTATATGCACGCATGTCTTTGTAAAGAGGCGAAATGTCAGAATGTCTTTATGTAAAATTTGTAATCGTATTAATTGTAATAATCAAGCATGCATACATGTAAAATAATAAGCAAAATCACTTTGAATGAAAGAGTGTCTTAAAGTAAAATAAAAGCTATAAAGTGTCATTTATCTCAATAATGAGCATCCTAACGTTAAACTGTAAATCTACTTGCATAGAGAACCTTCCATTTCAATTCTGTCTGTTTTAGTTGGACTAAGTGGACCCCTTAGGCGTTTCAAAGAATACATCATTGCCATGGGGGTTACACTATAGCCGAGACTTACATTAAGTATATCTCAGTACAAGCTATGGCTCTCTAAACGGCAGAGAGATGCTTCAAAGATAATCCGCTTCAAAAAGAAATTCTTGTGCCCATGCTGAGAGATCTGAGCTATAAACATATGCAGATAACAACTGCAGTGGATTTATCATGAGCATGCAATTTCATCTCGCCCACATCTGGACAGAAATCCCTCGATGGAATAGATTAATAATCCGCTAAACTGAAGATACCTTCAGCATAATGCGGTTACCAAAAGAGAACTGCTTTCGATGGGTCTCTCTGGTTGCGTCGTATGACAGCTTTGGGTAACACTTTACCTGAAGTGGTGTGCATAAGACTGGCATGACACCTTCAAAACATGACATATGTCTTGAATATGAAGTAGGGTCTATGCATGTTTGTGACAACTGTCATTAAGTGTCTTTCGCTCAATAATGACATTTTGAATGCAAATATAACATTGTTTAAGATGTCTTTGTTATGACATCTTGACATAAACCAAT
The DNA here is from genome assembly GCA_030378365.1 of Hybognathus amarus. Taxonomy (NCBI): domain Eukaryota; kingdom Metazoa; phylum Chordata; class Actinopteri; order Cypriniformes; family Leuciscidae; genus Hybognathus; species Hybognathus amarus. The sequence continues at coordinate 786,126 of JAQIUQ010001025.1, read as the reverse complement.
ACATCATAACCTGTCAGTGTCTGTCATGACAACTTGACATTAAATTAAGTTATTAAGTGGTTGGCTTTGACATTGGCTCTCACGAGGCCATTATGACTGTGTCATGAATATTTTTCCTGACCTCAACTACAGTGGTACTAATTGAATTTGTCATTAAAAAGTTATAATGGCTTCATGACAGCCAATGTCAAAACCAACCACCTGACAGTTTAATGTTAACCAATAAAGCTAGGTGGTTTCTTAAGTTTGATAATTAATCTGCTATGTCATGTTTATGACAGGTTGTGTTGTCTTAGTCTGGTTCAGATTACACGTTTTTAACCCGATTTTTGCACGATACTGTTTGACGTTAGGGTGTCATGGGTATTCGTAAACGACAACGGGTGTCGGGACACAAGATTCAATTGCATCATCTCGTATTGGGGTGTAACGGTTCACAAAATTCACGGTTCGGTTCGATGCGATACACTTGTGTCACGGTTCGGTTTCGATGACGGTTTCGAATATGTTTCAAATAGCAGAGAAATTTCCTTGATTTAATTTTTTAATTATATTTTTATTAAAACTAACATCATAAAGTATGATACTTTTTAACTTAGATCTCGCAGCGATGTTATTACTTTAGTGGCGAATTCAAATGTTTTCTTTACTGGATTTGGCTGTGTAGTAACAGTTCTGCTTGATTCAAATCGGCTCACGCTGCATTGGTCCAAACTGATAAATGATCTGTGATCCAGACAACCACACAATAACGAGTAACTCTAGGTTCGTTCCGCTTACATTACATTTGCCATTTGATGTTGGACAATGTTGTGGTATACGCCCAGCGTCTCTTACATTATGAACGCGGCGACGCAAATACATTTGAAGTAACGAAATGTTGGTTGGCAGGACAAATGAACCAAACAAACTGTTCTCCGGTTTCGTGACATGTATGAGGTTGACCAATAGGAGCACAGAAGCTTTCCGTACACAACTTTCAAAAATGGCGAAAACAAAAGAAAGACGCTAACATCTTTGGCGCTAACGTTAAAACTAAAAATAAAAATATAAAAGAAAACAATATTTTACCTCAAGTTCTCTTGAAAGATTGACAGCCCATACTATCCTCTTTGAGCAATCCAGGAACGTGTTCCAATTGTTGGGTTTTCTTTCTTTTTTTACTTTTTTTCTGAACACAGGACAGCCAATTCAACACTCACCGCTTCATCCATTATTTGTTTACGTTCGTTTCAGGAAGTCACTCGCTTCTAGTTTTGCCTTTACCGATGACATCATGCACCGCCGTTAAAGACGGCATGCGATGACTGGTCAGGAAGCAAAGTGTAGTCTGACACGACAAGATTTTTAGGAGTCAAAATCACATAATCTGACACAGTGACTATCGTAACAGACAAAACAAATTGTGTAATCTGAACCAGTAATGTCAAGTTGTCATGACAAAGACACTGACAGATATGATGCATTGGTTTATGTCAAGGTGTCATAAAGACATTTCAAACCATGTAATATTTGTCCTAATTGAGCGAATAACACTTAATGACAGTTGTCACAAACATTCCATAAAACCTTGCCTTCATATTCATTACATATGTCATCATGTCATGATTATAAAGGTGTCATGTTAGTCTTATGCACACCCCTTCAAGTAAAGTGTTACCCAGCTTTGTTACCAAATACAAAATTTGTCCATGAGCATGTGTGCTTAGTGCTTTTTATGGCAAAATGCCTCAGGAATGATATAGTATTAAGTCACTGTAGGTCCAAAGTCTTTCAACATCCTAGTTAACTTTGAAACTACAGCAGTGATATTTTTAAAATACGCATTCATATGCTTCTCTAGTGATGGCAAACCTAGAATACCATAAATGTATATATCATTCTGAAGCCATTTGTTCTCTACATCCCCAAAGGGCAACTCACAGGCAGAAAACGAGCAGCATAAATCCACTAAAATGTCATCCATGTCACCATGGAAAAGAGTATTCGCATAAACCACTACATAAAAGCCGCACATTTGCCTTTAGCTTTGATTTGATATCTAGCATACGTGCCGTTCTGAGAACACTGACCAGAATGCTTTGTTATCTATGTTCTCCGGGGCTGATCTTGTCTGTATTTTTTAACACCTGCTGAAATTATGCCCCTGTAATTCAATACTGATGGCTTCGAAACGATACCTGGGGACTGACATCTGAACTATCTTTCATTAAGGCTTATTAATGGCAACTGTTGACGTAGAACTGAGATTAGCTCTTGGCAGAGGCCCATGTCTTTCAAATACAAGATCCTCTATTGCCTTTAAGTCTGGCACAGAGTTCCCAATTGCCATTCAAGTGTCTGCTCCCTCACCACTGGAGGGTTGGTGGAGGTGTTAAAGGGACTTGAAGTGTAAACTTTTGGAGAGCTGTTTGAGTGTTAGCACAAAGATACCCTTCACAAGGGTGCTAACATGCTCTGACACCACAATGGCCTTGAGGAACTACATCTGAAGGTGGATCTCAAGACAGGAGCAGTTTACTGGTGACTATTAGGGATGTAAAAAAATGCAACAATATTATAATAAAAAAATTCAATACAACGATTACTGGTACTTAAATGATGGCTATGAACAGAGTGTTATGACTATGATAATAGAGTGCTGCAGGGAAAACATTTTTGTATGCAAACCCGAAATTTAGCATCACCCTGGTTCCCTCGACAAAAAGCCAATCGATTTTTTCCAATGACTTTTGGCTAACTACAAATACTTCTTGATCTTCACAAATTAATACAACTTTCAGTAATTTTAAATCCTTAATGCAATCGCCAGAAGTCAAAATCTAAAGTTAGGCTATAAAGAACTACTCCAAGAGTACTCCAAGAAAGTATGAGTTAGAATGGTTTGCAAAGCAACAGTATGAAGGCTGTAGAAGCTGAATAGTGAGTAGATGAGTTTATCTGTTTGGCATGATGTAGCGTTTAATGTCTCTATGGCCTCGTTGTCGAGCCGCCAAAAAAAGGGGGATAAATCTTCGATGTATTTTATCGCCATAGAAAAAAACGTGAAAGAAATATCTTTCGGAGTAAGTTCACTTTTAAAAAAACCCTTTGCTGATAATCTACTCACCCCCATGTCACCCAAGATGTCATGTCCATTTTCTTTCCTTCAGGCGAAAAGAAATTAAGGTTTTTGAAGTAAACATTCCAGGATTTTCTCCATATAATGGACTTCATTAGGAACCAAACGGTTCAAGATCCAAATAACCGTTTCATTGCAGCATCAAAGGGGTTTAAACAACACCAGATGATGACTAAGGGTCTTATCTAGGACCCTTTGAGTCATGACTCGAAAAAAGATTTGAATAGGAGTCACGATCGCGCATCACAGAACAGAGCATGGCGAGCATTAGTGCTTATAAAACTTAAACTTTTTTATTTATTTTTTAAATTACCCATCATTTCGCTGAGACAAGACCCTTGTTCATCGTCTGGTGTTGTTTAAGCCCTTTGAAGCAGCAATGAAACTCTCGTTTGGACCTTGAACCGTTTGAACCATTCGCTTCCCAATAAAGTCCATTATATGGACAAAATCCTGGAATGTTTTCATCAAAAACCTAATTTCTTTCCGACTGAAGAAAGAAACACATGGACATCTTGGATGACCTGGAGGTGGTGAATTATTAGCAATAGTTGTTTTTTCAAGTGAGCTCCTCCTTTTAAGCTTGTGTTTACCACAGATCTTATTTCAAAACATAAAAGTTATGCTAACTACTTTCTGGGTTCTAGGATTAATTTCTGTGGCACGCTGTAATACCCAATGTGTTGTATCAATATAAGGCCAAGGTGACAGCTTTCTAAATCGAAACTTCAGTTTAATGGTAAAATATTTTGTCAAGTAAACCAAAGTTACGTAGCCCCACACACAACACAAGGAGGGAAATGTATTCAACCGTTCTCTCATTTCAGTAAATTTGGCCACATTGTCTAATTCGTTCCTTCGTTTTACTCAAATCGTGGCTACGATTTAGCTTAATTAAAGTCAGATAATGAACTAAGTCATGGTAACAGATTCTAAATTTTTGGCCATAATATCTTCCCCTGCACGTTGTGTGAGGCAGACATATTTGATCATATATTTAACAACTAAGCGGATGTTTTGGTTTTAAGAGTGCCACCTTGTGGTTACATTGTTGTAACACATTGAATATTATAATAGAAATTAAGAATTCAAAAATTTGTGGCCACAATATAATTTTTTTCCCGCATGTCTTGCACAGGGATCCATTTACGAAGTAAAACCCATTGGATACTCAAAAATCTCAATAATTTCCCTCAATAATTTCCTGTGTTTGAGGAATAGAAGCCCCATCAATGACAGGCATGTACCTGACTTCAGTTTATTCGCTGAAGTACGGACAGCTGTTCAGAAGGAGAGAGCCCTGCCCACACGGGATGATCACTCTGAACACCTCAGAGACAAGTCCTGACAGCATCTACACAGCCGTGAATGTAACTCTGATGCTGGCACCTTTGAATTGAAAGATGAGAGCTGAAGAGGAAATGATCTAAAAGCTTGGGCTTTTTCTCAATGTGTTATTTCATGTATCCAATATCGAAAAGCAACCAACGACTTACCGACAGATGTATCTAACCCTCCATAGCATGCACAACTAAAGCTCAAGCAATCAGAATGAAAAACGCTTGGTTGAGCAAACCTGATGAATGCAGTAAATATATGGTATTTACAACACGTCAAAATTGGTCCAAAATCCCAATCCCTTCAGGAGACGGTTTGTAGGACACACAAATATTTTACCATTCTATAAAAACCAAAAGCAACACCCTTCCAAAAATCCAAGCCTTTGAGCTCAGCATTCAACCAAAACCTTGAGACTCAATAAGAATTCTGCATTTGTCCTTTATATGCATTCATTATTTCCCTTTCTCCCCTGAAATGTTGCATGCTATGAATGTTATATGTAAAACATTCATAATACCAGACAGCTTTTGGAACAATGATAACTGTTCTGGAAACCACTCGGATATCTGCCAAGCATGTGCCACCCCAAAAATACACCAAAACAAATCAACTTTGAATAGCACAAAATCTCTGGTTTCTAATTAAAAAAAATGTCTTAATGCCATTTGCATTAGTTTGGAGACCTATTAATTTGAAAGCCCCGGTTATGTTTCTATTATACCAATTTACGACATCTAAAACAAGGGGTCAAAAGGTTTTTGCCCTGTCAATGCACAACTGTCTAGAAATGGCGATATGTCACTCGCTCACTATTAAGTATGCACATTTCATATTTCTTTGTATTTGTTCCCATTTTCGTCTCACTCTAAGGCATCTATACTCCCTCCCTACCTCCTTTACACACACACACACACAGAGCTCCTCATCAATAAGCGTGCGCTTCCACGAAATGCCCCGAACACAGTGCAGGCATGCTAACCAATCTCCTAGAAGGGTTTGCCGTGACTGCGACTAATGATGGACTGAGATCAGCTGATGTTAGTATAAGAGAAAGGGGAAAAGGGGGGTGCTGCTTATAATGTCCTAAGGAAAATCCCTCTCACCTTTTCAAATATATTTCTGTTTCAGCTCCACAAAGCTGAAAAAAAAAACATTGCGAAAAGCACAAATATGAGGCTGACAGCATTTCAGCACCAAAAAAACTGGACAGCACCCTCAGCCAGCAGTCATGCTTACACAGGGGTGCGCGTGTGTGGAGGGGGGAGGGGATTCCCACACTGTTTTATGCCATTCCCCCTCGCAACAAGCTCAGAGACTCATGCTCACGGAATAGGCTTGCGGAAGCACGCCGAAAAGAATGTCATGAACATGTGACACACTGCAAAGTCATTGACATTTGCATTCAGTCAGTGTGTGCATTTCATCACTCGTGATCCAAGTCCAATTCATTTCCATGATTCGGTTGCTTAAGCTGTTTGTTACAAAGAACCAGTTAAAAAATGATTCAGTGATTATTTTACATCATCATGTGATTTGTGACATCATTGTGTGGTATTAAATGCTCTAAAATGTTCCAATAAAACCATACAGCCACATATTTGGATAAAATTGCCATTAGTTAGAATTATTAATAAGGGTGATTTTAATAACACTAAATTAATGCAGTCACATTTATAGTTGTTCGCTGAATTTTCAGGACTATATCCAATTATTTTATTGGAATCAGTGCAAACAGGAATTTCACGTGATGGCAAAAGATTTCCACACAGAATTCACAATGGGTTCAAGTTGGTAACACAAGTTTGCAGTCTGCTTGGTTTAAAAGTGATTGCTACACTATATATAGACAAAAGATCACACATGCAAAATTTCGCTGAAATGTCGCAAATATGACTGCATGATCATGCACGTTGACAAAAACGTTTTCATATATAAAGTTTTCATTTATTTACGAAACTCTGCACATTATTTACGAGTAGGAAAAACTGCTCTCGAATCAATGAGTTAATGAGTCAGAGTCGCTAAATCAATCGATCAATTCGACTCGTATATCCGATTTGCGAACTAATTGTGATTGTGAACAAGTTCATTATAAAGATTTCTGACTCAAAAAAAACATTGGTTCACGATTCGGACATCGGTATTCATCACTCATCACTTATTCCCTCCTGCTCCCGAGGGAAAGCAACAGCAGCGATATTTAACAGGAAGGCGGCTGCTTCGTTCCCCTAATTTTAGCCAAAATTGGGATGCGATCAAAGCAAACGATTCACATGCATACACGAGAATAGGCTACAACTCAATCACGCGCATAGTAAAAGCCATTATCGTTAACCCTGAAAGTCGTGTTTCAGGTCCATTTCTAAGTGGATCTATCTATTGCACGAGACGATGTATATATTTAGATATCACCGTGCATATGTACAAATAAAGACTCGAAGCAAACCAGAAGCTGAGATGCTGCTGTGCAGAAATCCATGAGGAGGGGAAAAAACACACTGCGTGACCAACTCCAAATACCAACTCGTATCTACATAACAGCACTATTCAGCAGCCACACAGGTTAATATGACCATAAACAGACATATGGCATCGATCGGAATGTTCATTCACAGATATAGGAGGGTTTTCCAGCTATCTGCTTTATGTTATTTGGATGTCTTGCGTACAAGCTATGAATAATTCATCACACAAACTGTTGTCTTGACACTGACGCTGTGCTGCATGACAGACCAAAGGCAGATCTCACAAGCCGGATACATCGTCGCATGTGTGTAGAAAAGAATACGAGAATATATAGATAAATAAACGCACAGCTTTTTACAAATGAGTCGAGGAACGCGAGCGATAGATGGGCAGAACTCGCTGATAGGAATCACCAGCAGCACGACTATCAACAACGGGCAACAGCGTGAACGGACAGACCAGCAGCGAGCGACGAGGCGTAAAAGGAGCTGGTGTCATTTCGTATTTACCTGTCAATATTCCAACTCGGATTTGGTGGTCGTGGTTGGTTAAAATCATCCCGTCCGACGCCATGTTTAGCAGTGCTCTCGCCCGCACTGACAAGCCTGAGCAGAGCCGAGAGACGAGCGCATCGAACTCGGGGGGAGGGAGGAGTCAGGTTAGAGCAGCCGAACTCTGAGCACAACACTGTAGTTTTGGCAAAGTTGCTGGTGTTGGTGTACAATACTATAGGCTAGAGTTTACTCTCAAGTCGCTTTTTTTTCTCAGAATGTAAGAGAGATAGCTGGGTAGTGAGGCTAACTGGTGTTTCAGGCCTACTACTCCTAAGTGAATAGATTACATGGTGAAGACTGGAGTGCAGCCTAATCGATTTTGTAGGCTATAACGCAACGCTATTATTTTAAAAGTCGACAAGAAACATAAGATTGTCTTATGATAAGATAGTCTTTTCTTCCCTATTGTGATTTATATATGAAAAGGGGAAATTGCTTCTTGAAGAAGTAAATTTTGGCTGGGGCTTTCTCGTGTGATTGACAGGTTGTCCTGCACTCCCGCCAGTAAACACGTCATAAGAAATGTCAACTGTGTGTGTGCGTATTTGTGTGTACAAACAAGAAATATAAAATTGTAAATTCTAAATCATTGTATTCCATCCTCTCGCACCCCATGAATTTCATTTTGTATTTAAAATGGTCGACATAAAATACAATGGAAACGTAAATGTATATGAATATATCAAATACAATGGAAACGTAAATGTATATGCATATATCTCAAACTACTTTAGTTTAAATGTCCATTGTTGTTGTCCTGAAAATGTTTGTACCCTACAATAATATGCTACTACAGGCAAAAAGTAGCCTATATGTTTGACGTTTCAAATAGCTTATGTGTTTCATAGTTTGTTTCATGATTTAGCATAAATGTATTATTTGTATACATACAATGAAAAAAGAGTGAGGAAAAAGCACATTTGTGCCTTTTTATATACATTTTATTTGTTTGAGCTTGAAGGGGCAAGTCAAGATATAAGGTGTAGGCCTATCCCAACAAATCAGTTGCAAAGATTTACAACTCCATTGTTCTGTGGCCTTTGGCATTTGAAAGTTTCAGTAATAGCTCACATATTTAGTTCAGAAACCTTTTATTATTTATACCCCTTAGCCGTAATTTGTTCTGCATCATGGAAGTTTACCACCACAAGACAAACAAATTCACAACATCAATAATACTTTAAAATACAGGGAAAAAAAACTAACTTTTCCTATTTAAATCGAGCAAATTTATAGCACATTGTACAAATGAACATTTTAATGTGTCTCCTGTTTAGGCCTCCAATTAATGTATAATTTACATACATTTATTAATTCATTAATTAATAGGCCTATATCATAGACAAATTGTGTAATTACTGCAAATGAGCAAATAAATAGACCCATTGAAACTCCACAGAAAGCTAAGTAGATTTTCATGGAACTGATAAACTTGAGTCACACATGACATATTTGGTTACATATTTTAGTGTGTGAGAAATGCAGAAAATTGTATGCAAAAACTGAGAATCTGATCAGTGCTACAGATCTGCATCAGGATGTTTAGAGTAGGACTAAGGGATCATTAACATGACATGGATTAAAAAAAATTAATATATATATATATATATGTGTGTGTGTGTGTTCCTTGATGTTTACTTAAAAACGATTATTTTTAATCCTTATTTGGACCCTCTGTCTGAAAAGATTTGTTTTTAAAGGGCGACTGCTTTAAAGGGATAGTTCCCCCAAAAGTTTTCCCAAACTTTATTAATTTCTTCTGCTGAACATAAATGTAGATATTTAGAATAAGAATATAGGTAAGCAGTTGATGGGCCCCATTGACTTCTAGTGTTTTTGGTTTCCCACATGGAAGTCAATAGGGCCCATCAACTGTTTGACGACCGATGTTCTTCAAAATATCTTCTTTTGTGTTCAGCAGAAGAAAGAACTGCATACAGATTTAGAACAACTTGAGGGTGAGTAAATGACAACAGAATTAAAATTTTTGGGTGAACCATCCCTTTAAGGCTTGTCAGTAAATGGCCTCTGTTATGATTGGCTAACATCACTGCATTGGAAACAGTATCGCTATTGTACATGATCGTGTTTGAAAAGAAAATCCTTATAAAACTGTAATTTAAAGACAAAGCATTATGAAATCATTCATCTTACGGTTTGTGATGCATCTTGCTGTCAATAGAGCTGACTGCTTCATCTTATAAAAGTTTCAATGCAAACTCTCCATTTTCTCTCCCCCTTTGTTGCAGTGAAACTTATGAAACTTATGTTTTAATGGTACAAAGATCTTATATGTCAAAGGATCAAGGCAAATTAAATATTTAATGTCATGACCCCTTTAAATCTAAAACTTATCTGCTTACATGTTACTCTGGTACATTACTGTATTATGAATCCCACTCAGAATTCTCCAAATATTTTATTGTTTTATGTCATTCACTTTCCAGCACACAATGACATCAATCACCTTTAGCATCCCTCTAGAGATCATTTATTAAAACAATTATTTGGGTTCAGTATAAGCACAATCAACAACATTTTTAATATAATGTTGATTACCATAAAAACTTTTTTCAAATGGTCACTTTTAGATTTAAAATGCAGACACACTTACAATGGAAGTGAATGAGGCCAATTTGTTAATTTTAAAAAACTCAAAAAAGATCACGAATATGCATGATTTTTTTACATAAAAAATCACTTACTCACCTGTCCTGTGTGAAGTTCCTTCGTTGTCATGACAATCCAACTCCATAAACCCTAAATTGTTATACAAATTATGATTTAACAGCTTAGATACACCATTTTTAAGAAAATAATTAATGTAAGTGCTTTTATAATATTATGGTGTCACATTTCTGCTTTTAAATCCTTGAAAAAATGACCCCATTCACTTTCATTGTAAGTGATATTTGATATTCACTTCTCTCATTTTTTTTTTTTTTAAAGAAGGGAGTCTGAATTAATTTAGAATTAGTTCACAAATGCTGTTGATGTAGCTTAACTTGAACTGAGCCTGGAATATTCCTTTAAGGGTTGATGTTTAGTGATGATATTATTGGAGTGTCAGAGCGGATGGGATCCAAGGGAGTTGGTACCTGTTTCAGAAATTAATTACACACTTTATTGCATCACAGAATCACAAGCTTAGATCTGGCACTAAGGTGCGAAGCTCCAGAAGAAGCACTCTAGCTTTTATTAACATGTGCACACACAGCATTGTGGGGAAAACAGGGAAGGCTGTGGGAAGCGTAGGTCTTGTCCATTAATAGACATGAATGTTTGCAATGGTACTATTAGAAGAAACCATTTTGTGCTGTTACAGGGATCATCAGGAAGATTTTCAGGCAAGCACAGCTAAATCTAGATCAGCGCTCACCATGTAACCCCAGGATGTCAGAACTTTACTGGAGTTGAGTGAAAAGTCAGCACGTCAGCACAGGCCTCCTAGGAGGACAACGGCTCTCTGCGGGTCATTATTTAAGCATTCTTATTAGGCAACAAGCTCAAGCCAACAAAATGAGCGGCTGTTTTCTGCTGGCAAAGCACAAAAACACAGCATAGAAATCACAATCCTCACATCTCAAAAATATATAAATCAAATGCAATCTTTGACCGGATTGAACACACTCCATGAACACACATCATAGTCGGCATACACACAAGCACAAGTAGAAGTGAGTAGATACATTAAAGATCCTATGAATTGGTCAGCCACTTGTGTTGATGTGTTTCCTATTGAATGGGGTTGCACACTGCCAACGAGTTGCGCTCTGTGCAAATGACACTGGTGTAAATTAGCTACATTTTTGGAATAATATTTATTTTGTCTTAATTGTGGCAATGTAACACTGTTTGAATAATTTGAAAAAGTTACCAGCTTGGTTAAATTAGATATTTTACATATTGATAATACCTTGATTGAGGTCTTAAGTTTAATCTCAAGCTCTTTACTTGTTAAACAAGTGCAGTTTAGATTAAAAAAAAGCTTTATTATGGACAAAATTGACAAATATTGTATATATTTCAAGTTTGGAAGGCTGGTTAAACAACAATACAAAAGCTATTTATACATGAGGCGATTTCAAAAGTAGCAAGAGTAAATTAAGATTTTTAAAAATGTTATAAAGAAAGGTGAAACCTGCTAATGTATAATAATTTTAAATAAATATCAACTCATTGGAATGTAAAACAAGTGTCAAAAGTTGAAGAAACACCCATGTAAAGCTGTTTTGGTAACGGCTTCCTTTTACAGTCCAGTTACCCATGTAAATACTATGTACTTATTTTCAGTAACTACAATTACTGGGTAATAACTAGTACTAACACTGAACCTACCCTTAAACCTACCCTGTTCCAGTGTACTTACCTTATATTAGCCAGTACTTTTTAGGTAAGTACACTGTAAGTACACCATAAGTACTGTACTGTAAAAGGAAGCGTTACCGCTGTTTTATGGCTCTGACATCACTTTCAGTATCGTTCAGTGTCTTCATGCACAACCCTCCTCTGCTTTACAGAACGTGTGTGCATTACTATAGTAACACAGGAAGGCCTTTCACTAGAGCTGACATGAACACTTCCAGCTGTTGGCACTCTGTGAGGAAAGCCTTTGCACTCTTAGATGAGACGCCTCTCCAATTCACACATACTGTATGCAGGCAGAATTTTAACCAACCTGAATTTCAAGTAGGCACTAGCCTGTGAACCCTCTTCCCAAGACCGCTCCACTCGCCCATTCTCTCACCTCCCCCATCCTCTCAATATCTCTGTCTTCCTCACCAATGTCTTTTCAGCATCCCCCCTCACCCCCCACTCTATCTCTTTTGCATGAATTTCCTGCTGGCCCAGGCTGGTTAGTGCTGGTTTAACTGGTGCCAAACCTGCAGTATACAGTAGATGGAGGACAAGCAATGACATTTGGCTGGTTCAGCTAATTAAGAACCCTGGTGGAAACATTAGCATCAAAAATGTTATATATAAATGTTATATATTGGTATATACTTATAAATGTTATATATTGGTTGAATCTCATGGAGAGGCGTCCAGGTTACATTATATCCGAGAATTTATTTTAATTAAATCACTTTATATATATATATATATATATATATATATATATATATATATATATATGTATATGTGTGTATATGTGTATATGTGTATATATATATATATATATATATATATATATATATATATATATATATATATGTATATATATGTATATATGTGTATATATATATATATATATATATATATGATTATATATATATATATATATATATATATATATATATATATATAGTATATGTGTATATATATATACATATATTAAATGATTTAATTAAAATAAATTCTTATATATATATATATATATATATACATACATATATTAAATGATTTATAAAATAAATTATATATATATATATATATATATATATATATATATATATATTAAATGATTTAATTAAAATAAATTCTAATATATATATATATATATATATATATATATATATATATATATATTTAAAATAATTAATAAAAAATATATATATATATTATTTTTAGTCTACTACTAAGACCATTGTATTGCATTGTGACATATTTTTGGACAATTTAGGCTCATTTTACAGTATAACTCAGTTTTCATACTTTAATGCAAAATAAGGTATATATCGTAGTTGTAATAAAGACAAACACTGTAAAATATTTTATTAAGAAGATGGTTCAGTGTTGTATAGAAAATATTGAGAACATTTCACTAATAAAAACCAAGTGATACATTTTTCCTTTTTTAAGGAAACATACACAATTTTGAGGCTTGAATTAAGAACCGATTAAGCTGATAAAACTAAAGATAAAGGGTTACAGATTTATTTTAAGAAAATTACCTCAATTATGCAGTTTTATTTAAAGACACCATTGTTAGTTCTCAGCATGTTTTGCACATGGCTGGTGGTAACAAGAGGAAATATTGAAATTAGGTGTTATTTTATGTGTTTTTGAGTATAGGGAAACATCTGTTAATGTTTAATGTTCAGTTATGTTTGACATTTGAACGATTTTCTATTATAATGCAATGTAACTCTAAGTCAAATATAAACAGGTTAATTCCATTCCCTCTAACTCACACACTTTTGAGTGTCAACTTAAAATAAAAAAAGCATATTTCATTAAAAATATTAAATTCATTGTATCATAAACTAAATAATTAAGGGGTTTTTACATTATTTATTCAGGTAGATTCCATGAAAGAAATTAAGCCTTAACTACTCAAAAATTATGGCAATGTATTTTGTGTGTGTGTGTGTTGGTCATCTTTCTTGTACTCTGTATGATGGTCATCTTGTTTTTTGTATTATGTTTTATGTCATTAGTGTCTTTTAAGCCTATTTGGGCTGGGCATTTAAGTGCAAGACACTTTAATAAAATAACTGAAACTCAAAAATAATATGTGTATTATTGTTGCCATATTTTTAGCCATAATTATATAGCATACATAGTACTAGAATATATATACTGTACACTACCAGTCAAAAGTTTGGGGGTAAATGTGGTTAAATTAGTCCTGAAAATAAAAATAAAGTCATAATGCAAAAAAAAAAAAGGTGATAATATAAAATGATATTTTCTTTTAGTTTTGACGTGGACATTTCTTGACGGCTTTCATTCTCAAAAGCTGCAGTAGCATCATGATCATTTTCACATGATGTTCATATAGAGTCAAGCTTAAACGGGCCGTCGGCATTACCAGAGGTGAAGGACTGGATAAGGGATTGTGAAGGCTGGTTTAAGTGGGCTGTTGGAGAACACGCACAGTATCCCACAGTCCCAATTTCTAGCAGCACTGCTCATATATTCCAGGAGGTAAATGAGGATGGCTGTGTGGTTACAGAGATTGAAATATATTCATTAACTTTTCCCTTTTTGCTAATATAAGCCTTTTAACGCCACGCATCCCTGAAATTTACATTTAAATTAAATTGACTGGGGGCCAGATGAGGAGGCACCCTAGATCAGGCCCCTGGGGTGACTGTTATTTACTGATCTCCTCTTCTCGTTGGTCAGTCTCCACTGCACGTCCCCCTCCCAAACCCATCCCTCGCTTTTCCCCCTCTCATCGCCCAGTGATGGGAAGGACACAGGCCTGTGCCTTTAAGACAGGCTTTCAAAAATTCCTGTCAAGAACTTGCGAGAGCCCCGAGCTTAGAGATGTGTCCACTGACAGCTCGTGAAAGAAGACTACATGTCTGGAAATGGAGCGGATGACATTGTGACACGCGTGTAGTGGTGAGCGATGTGCCGGAGACTCGTCGGGGCACGAGAGGTCGACCTGAAAGGTCACATCTTCATTACTGTCACGCGCACACACACCTACACAAGCTCTTCGGTCTCACCCCAGATAATTCCACAGGACAGAACTGAAGGTTAACTTCTATGAGAATCGATAACCCATTTATGCTAATGTCAGCGTAATGTGGGTTTCCAGCGAGTATGACCTAACCGAGTTTGTGCTTGAGGATCGGCCTGCCACGCAAAAACAGCTCTAGCGAGCAAAACACTCTCCAGATTCATTTTTCATCTTAGCGTGTTTCGGCTTAGCGTCGGTTTCTTTGTAATTGGATTTCAGGCGAATTACAGCCTGTGAGACAAACATCCATCGCTGGACATCGCTCTGACTGCAAAAAAGAAAAAAAAAAGAAAAAACAGGAGCTTTGGGTTGATCAGAATTCATTTCCCAATTGATTGAGCGGGGGAATATATAAGAGAGGGGAAGGGGTTTAGATGGAACAAGTCGCTGTCATCATCACACGTCTTGGAGTACCAACATATAATTTTCATATGTACATGCTTTGCCACAATGAGTGTCATTTTATTCAAGCCACAAGGATAATGCAACTCAATAACAACATCACCAGATCCCAGTGAAAATGCAGATAATGCATAGTCTTACCATGCAATTCAATATCCAAACCACTTTATCCTCTACCTGATCGTGGGAATTCAATAGTATTTAACTTTGAATTTACTTTTGAATTGCACAGAATCTATGTTTCATATTTATGTTGCTTAAAGGAGTAGTTCCCTTTAAAAAAAAAACTTTTGCTGATAATTTACTCACCCCATGTCATCCAAGATGTCCATGTCATTCTTTCTTCAGTTGAAAAGAAATTAAGTTTTTTGATGAAAACATTTCCAGGATTTTTCTCCATATAATGCACTTCAAATGGGAACTAAACGGTTCAAGGTCCAAGACAGTTTCAGTGCAAACTGTTCAAAGGGGCTTATAAACCAATTCCAGACAATGAATAAGGTTCTCTCAGCGAAACGATCGCTGCATTTAATAAGTAAATAACAAATTTTAAGTTTTATAAGCTCAAATGCCGCGCTTGCTCTGTTCTGTATGTACGTTCGTGACTCTCTGTTTGAACTCGTTCATCAAAATGAACAAATCTTTTCCGAGTCATTTGGCATATTCGAACAAACGAAACGAATAGACTCAGAAAAGATTTGTTCATTTTGATGAACGAGTTCTAACAGGAGTGCACGAACGAGCATCACAGAAACAGAGCAAGTGCAAGCACTTTGAGCTTATAAAACTAAAAATGAGCGAGATCGTTTTCAGCTTGATAAGACCCTTATTCATCGTTCTGGTATCGTTTAAAGCCCTTTGAACAGTTTGCAGTTTGCACTGAAAGTGTCCTTGAACCGTTTGGTTCCCATTGAAGTCCATTATAAGGAGAAAAAATTATTTTTATTTCTATTTTCAAATTGATTAATTTGTTGGTTTACATACCATATATCAAAAACTAAAATTAATTTGAGGCCATTTTGCTTTTGGAGTCATACAAATGTATCTCAGTTTAGTTATTTCTTGTTATTTGTTATTTTTTTAATATATATTTTAATTTAGTTTTCATTATGCTCATATAACTGCCTCACAATGCCATTCAGTAGCATTTAATTTCAAAATTCCATTTGAATTGCACTGAATCTATGTTGTATGCTTTGAAGCATGTTTTGCTTTGTCATCTAATATCATGATGTCAGGGCGATATTAACACTGAGTGGGACATATATCCTCCCAAATATTTAGATTAATGGTAGATCAATATGGCCATTTCTTATTCTCAAATGTTGCCACCACAATACTGTATTTCATATCACAACCATACACAACTTACTCCTTGCCAGGGTTATTGTATATATCATTTCATTTGAATCATTTTTTAACCTTCTTTTTATTATTGTCAATATAATTGTTTCATTCAGTTTATTAATAATTGTAATTGTGACTATTCTATTCTATTTTATATTAGTTAGCTTTAGAGCTGTGAAAATGTACTCCAGCTTAGCTAAATTAATGAATTCGTATTCATATTTACTCATTTTTATCAACAATAATAGCACCAATCCTCATAGAGATCACCATTTCCAGCTAGCAAAATGGTGAGTCTGTATATGACAGTATCATACGTTTAAATCAGCAGGCTGATCAATGAAGACATCCAGCTTATTACTATTCCACGTCTCCATGTGACCTGCTCACCTCCGACGCCTCCTGAACCTGACAATACTGTGTGACCTGAGCGCCCTATGAAACGATCAGCAGGGGACAGCTAAAAGGCTCCGGTAATCCGATAAATAGAATAAAGGCTCATTATTCAATTCTCAACAATTAAGTGTGTCTATTCTATGTAATCAAGCGCTGAGTAAATGTTTCTCATATGAGGCCCACCTCTCACCTCCACCCAGAGCGCGCTCATGCAAATGCACGATTAAAACGAGCCATTACCCTTCCAGAATGCAAAACTGTCATCCTATTATCATGACTAATTGAGGCTTTATAACATGGTGTTGAGGTCTGTTTAGACAGTGACTCTTGTCACAACAGAGAAAAATAAAACGGTGCAACTGTGGAACATGGCGGCAGGGTGTTATTTAAGGAAGCACAGAGAGAAGATTCATTTTTAAATAGGCTACAACATGTTATTATTTGGATAAAAGGTTGTGTCGAAGGCCTAACTCATGAATATTATTATGATTAAAAATCAAGATTTGTTTACTGGAATGCTGTTTACAGTGAAGGTTCACACATCACTGAATTGTGCGGTGCTCTCCATCAGTCCTGCAGGCTCATTTTGCAGTGCCACACTGAAATGAACAATATAATTAGCCAGTAGATGGCAGCAGCGTGCTGATAAAAGGTGTTGGGTCTGGCAGGTTACGACTCCGGCATACCTGTTCATGCCAGCCGTTTAGATCTACACTTATTTGTGTAGCTTCAGCCACCATTTTGGCATAAACGGTGCCACGATCATAAAATGACAACTGCATGAAAAAAAAGCCACTCATAAAGGCAAATGGGGCATAAGTTATTTCACAGACTATGGTGATAAAAAGAAGTGCCAAATAGCCTATAAGTGAGATAAAGATAATCAGCCATCCTTGATTACCTCAAGTACATTTAAGATCAATTTAGGTCTCTGATGGTTTTATGTCTGAAATAGTACCATCTACATTTATAAGGTCATGCAAATCTTTATAGCTCAGATCTCAAGTGCTTCATTACTGTTACTACATCCAACAAGCCATGGTGCTCTCACATCACATATCATGTTCTCACACAGTGAAAAATACTGAAAAATAATATGCTTTAGCATCTGATTACAATTCCCACTAAATCATGTTCTGATAAATGCTGTTTGAACTGTCTTATAATGACAATAATGTCTGTATTAGTTTGCTTTTGAACTAGCACAACAGATAAGATCCCCAATTAGCAGGGTAAGTGCAAGAGCATGTATAAGCTATGGTACATGTATTCACAATCATCTTTAATGTAGGCTAATTACATGTTAAATTAAAGCAGCACTATGTAGCTTTTTCAACCTACTGTATATAATATTTTCCAAAACCCTTGAGATGGTACATCGACTGGTCTGCCATAGACAGTGTCTGTATTGCTTTTACTGGCTGTAACTTCGAGACATGAAAGTATACTGATTACTGAGTTTGGCAGGGGCTACATTCTTGCAAGTAAATAATGCATGATTAAACGGACAAAATAATTTTTCAGGATAACTATCGGAATTCTGCAGGGTGATAGTCATGTTTGTTATTTATTTTTCTGGTGAAAGTGTCTTGCCTCAGGCGATAATGCAAATTCATTTTTCAAATTTGCAGATTCATCTAGGGTAGCTTGATATTATAATATTGACGACATGGCAATTATCTACCACACAAACATTGAGTGAATTAGCATATCCATTATGTATAACAGTAGCCAATAGGTTAAAGTTAATATAAAGAAACTGGCTTGTAAACGTGAGCTACGCGATCTTTTGACATTTAAAAAAAAAAAAAAGACCATGACATTATATTCATAAGACATGCTGAAATATACTGCTAATGTACCTGGGATGAAGACATTTCACACGCAATGCTAAGAGTCTGCCCAAGATGTGAGAACTCCTTCCTTCTGCAGAGTTCGGGGTGTCGCTTGTGGTGTAACCATGACAGATTTTATGACAGTAGTAGAAGACAATACTGTTTTCCAACTGTAGGGGGATCCCGAGAGCAAAATTTCAAAAGTAACACAATGCTGCTTTAAATGTCCAAATATTTCTAATGACGTTCAATTATTTCATAGCCTATGTGGCCGAGCAGGATCGAGGCCGAGGGCCGTGAGAGAATGGCGCGAGGCCGGTGGCGTGATTGATAATGAGCATAGACTGTAAAAAATATGGACAAAATGTCGGTGACGTCACCCATAGACTTTCTGAAGAACAGCTTTGAGACTGTTTATGGGGGTATGGGCGGCGCCATATTGGAAAATCTTGGGAAATACAAAATACAAATGTTCAGAAAGGATACAGAGGTGGTATGATGTGTTGTGTCAGATCATGGCCGAGACGTCAAATTCCACTCGGCTGCATCCCGTTATCAGCTGTCAATCAAAGTTAACCGTCCTTATTTGTCATGCATTTTATATCTAAATATGATCTAAACTAACGAGTTAGAAAAAATTCACCCCTCACAGTTGTCAGGCACGCGGAATGTATTGAAGATTACAATAAAAGTCCATGGGACCAAACTGTAAACATATGAATTTATGCTGTGAAAACGGAGATTTTAACATGAGGTCTATGGATATTTGCTCCCTTTTGGGACCAGCCTCTAGCGGATTTGAGATGTATTGCAGTTTTTCGCACTTCCAGGTAGGCTTCATTTTTTAGATTAGAATGTTGCCGCTCGATAATGAGCGACATCTGCGCGACGCAGGTGTCGCTCATTATATAGATATGATGACCTCTATATACTGAGCAAGAAAGGTGACTTTTCATATCTCTTCACGGAGAAGCGGAAGCATAAAAGGAGGAATGACAATCGTGAAGATGGTTTCGAGAGAGGACCAGGCCTGGACTATTTTAGTTGATGTTTTGTGTTATTACATGCCGAGTCGACAGTCAACTCGTGAGGGACTGCCGTCTTTACTTCCCTTTTTGTATTTGTTTATTTATTTTATTAAAATCTTTGGAATGTTCGCCGGTTCCCGTCCTACTTCCGATAACATCTAACTTCATTACATCCTCTCAATAGGCTATTATTATCATCATTATGCTCAATTTGTTTTATATTCACCTATATAAGCTAGGCTTCTCTTATTTTTAATTAATAG
Source organism: Hybognathus amarus (assembly GCA_030378365.1). Lineage (NCBI taxonomy): Eukaryota > Metazoa > Chordata > Actinopteri > Cypriniformes > Leuciscidae > Hybognathus > Hybognathus amarus. Next base: position 765,959 of record JAQIUQ010001025.1, on the reverse strand, counting down.
CGTTCGCATTCTACTTAGTATAATCATTAACTGATTAGGCTAATGATAGCAACCTCGATTTCGAATGAATAGGCCTACCCTATTTGTCGTGACACCTGGGAGTAAAAATCGACTTCAACCTGCTGACTAAAAGTACACCCCCCTTAATAGAAACCTATGGCAACAGTGTAAAAGTAGCCCAAATGCCGTGGGAAAACCGTGGATGGCAACACTGACATTAGCAGGAAAATACATTTTGAGAGAAAAGAGAGGGAGAGTTTGCACCGTTTTAGCTGGGAACAGTGCTTGTGAGGTAAAGGATATGCTTGAGGAGGGAGAAACAAAACTCTAGTGAAGTGAACAGGGTGCCAGATAAGAGTAAGAGCCATGCTGTGATCTGTGAGCTGTGAAAGCCTAACCTCACTAGTCTGAGTGCTCGCTCTTATGTCCAGATTTATAGCTGCGGCCAAACTTAAAGCCCAATATTCTTGTGCGGTCATGAGATATAGTTGGGTTGCAAGTGCAGGTCTCACAACGCACGATGTGCCTCTGCCTGTGAAAACACCCTCTGATCTTTATTATTGTGTTACTGAGAAAGTGTGAGTGCAACCTGCTGTACTGAGGTAAGGACTGTAATTATGAACACTATATCTCTGTGTGACTCCAATTACCCCTCAACGTGTAATCTCTCTTTCTTTTCCTCTCTTTCACTCACTCTTTAAAGTTACAAGAGTCACAGATTTATAAGAAGGATGGGCAGCGGGACTGGGAGACTAGATGAAGAAAATATGCTGCTTGCCCATGCAGCTCACCACAGTGTGTTGCTAAGCTGTTTTGAATGTTTTTAGCACACAGCTAAAAACACTTAAATATAGCATGTGGTTGGTTGCCAATATCAGTATTTTTTCACATTTTGCAATGGCTGCTGGGAATTTCTAAGGTGTTTTTAGCATGTTGCTATGCAATTACTAGGGTGGTTGCCGGGGCATTATAAAAGGGATTTGAGAAAAGTCAGTTGCTAGAGGGCTCAGGGTGTTTATGGGCATTGTTTAGGTTTTTCTCTGTGATTGCCAGGGTGTTTCTAAGGTGTTCACAGTGTTTTCACAGTTGTGGTCATTTTTTGTCAGCTTATATTTTATTTAGTCTTAGTCCTGTGTCAAATGTACGTTTCAGTTTTTATCACATTAGCCGCTTTTGACCAAGTAGTTATAGGAACTGTCCACTTCTAAACAGTTCTAAGAACTACTTTCCCCCAAACTCTGCTGCTTGCGTTCGCACTGGCCAAGTGGCCATAGGAACTGATAGGAGTAACGCAAGCACAGCGATGGTCTTTCATATAGCGTCATCACTAGACGTAACCGTGGCCACATACAACAACAACAAACCAGCATGGCTATTGCAATGTTCCTATTCTGCCTTGCCGGGACCTTAATAACGGAGAACGAACGGTGGCGTTAAAGATTATGCTTGAGTTCTGTACAGAGAAACACAGAAGACAAAGGCTCCAGCGTAATATGATATTAAGTAATATGATGGAAGAAGATAAAAGAGCAGAGCGCAGGAGGCAAACAAAATGACGGGTAAGTTTAGCTAGCATTAGCAATTAGCTGGTTGAATGTGTTATGTTTGTCTTAATCCTCATTGTAATGTTTTGCAAAAACATACAGCGTATGGCAGACAGCGCGCTACAAGTTCCGTGTTGACAGTGGGCATGACTTAGAAGTTGAACCAATCAACGTAGACCTAGGGAAAGGGAACTAAAAAAGTTCCCGCTCTAGACTAGGTACTGAAAGAGCTATAGGAACTACGGTCTGAGGAACTAAAAAATCCCCAATTTACTCCGGTCGGAACACAAGAAAAAAAGGGTTATAGGAACGTTAGGTTCTAGGAACTGCAAAAGTCCCTTCCGGTCGGAAAGTGGCTATTTAGTTAAAGGGATAGTTCACTTTGAAATAATTTTTTGATATGTTTAAGCTTACCTCAAGGGCATCCAAGATGTAGGTGTCTGTTTCCACAGTATTTTCAATTTTGATATTTTTCGGTTAAACCGTTCTGGTCTGTCAGTCATACAATGCAGGTTTTGGAGGTCCATCCCTCGGTTCACCTTAAAGAGCATGCACAGAAAAGTCAAAATTAAACATGATTTAATGACTCGTAAATGTAAGTACACATTGATGGCCTAAGACATGAAATTGAAGCGGTTTGTGTGAGAAAACGAACAGTATTTATATCATTTTTACCTTGTGTAACCACAGCCATGTCCAACTGATATGACGGCATGGACACTTTGGTCGGAGGAAAGGAGTTTTAGCAAGTTGTTTTGCAGTTGCTAGGCGTTATTACTGGTGGTGATCATCATTAGGGGTGGATAAACAATGACTGTGTTTACATGCAGCCAATAACCCGTTCAAAATCGGGATATTAGCAATAACCCGGTCCGAATGGCCATGTAAACACCGGCAAAAACCAGAAAAATGCTCATATCCCGGAATTCAAAAACCGGGACATTATACCTGGAGTACCCCTTTCTAACCCGAATTTTTGGTTATGTAAACGCGTATCTGGCATATCCCCATAGTGATTTGTGTTCTGCGCATGTTCTATTCGCAAGAAATCTTGGTCTTTTGAGTAGAGAAACTTCTCGGCGCATACAAAAATCTGCGTCCAGTATACTGGAAGTAAACATGGCGAGACACAGCACAGCATACTTTTGGAGCGAGGTCAGTAACGTTACCAGCATCACAGCGCAAACAAAGACGATCGCTATCTGCCCCCGAACTGTCCGTACGTCTAACCGCGCGTCACCGTTTACATCGGGATATTGCAATTCCATGTATACAGGAGAACTCTCTGCTCACGCATGTAAAACGGGTTATCCCTAATGTTTCAGAAACCCGAAAAGTGACCTTAACCCGATCATAACCCAAAAATTGGCTGCATGTAAACGTAGTCATTGAGCCATAACACTCATGTGGGTTGCAAGAATTTGAACTTGTGACATTTCCTGATTTTGAGCCCCTAATTGAAATAATGCACAGTAGATACTGTCATCTCTTCCCTGTCCAACAATCAATTAAAAAGTAAATAATTTTAATGAACCAAATGTCTATAATAGGTATAAATGATTTAGCATGTGTTCAAATCATGTCCATTTATGATTTAGAAGTGAAGTTCTCTGATCTGTAGATTAGCACATAAACACTTTCATATTTCACAGATGGTGATACTGTATATTGCCATGCAACACACACACACAGGGGGATAAAGGGGATGATATCCATCACATCTTCTTTGATCTTCAGTCTTCTGCAGGCTTACAGAACAGCAAAGGGACCCTCAGTTTTCGCATCTGTAGTGAAGTGGCCAATTACACTTCAAAGTAAAACCAAGGTTTCTCTTTTTTTTTTAAACACACCCCATAAGGCGTCCCCCTGGCTCTTTTCCCTCTGCTCCCTGTTTTATCACATTCCCACTCTCTCGTTCTCCCACTCAGGTACATGGAATGTAGACACACATCTACTTGGCATGCAGCGGTCTTTTAATACATTCAAACTTTAACAAGAAAGCTTGACAGCCCAGGTGTTTGAGTATTCTAGACAAGCTCACTGAAGCCTCTTTGCTACTTACTTTCAGGTAACACATTTCCTGGCAAACTCATTTAACCGACCAGCTCTGACACTCTGTAGGCCAAGTTGCATGAAATTTGTCCACGCAAGTCGATATGCAAACATGAGAAAGCCAGGAAGCATTCGAATGGAGATGGTCCTCCAGAGGCCAAACCATATTTATCAGTTCATCAGAGGAGACAAATGAAAAAAGACAAGCTTTATTTTGCTCCCATTATTTGATACTTGCAAATGGAGCGCTTCCCTCCAATTCTGTCCCTGTCGCAGTGAAACAAAAAAGCTTTTTAGTTGGGAGGAATTATTTGAGATAATGTGTGTTCTCCCAGTGAGACTCACAACTGATTTAACCTGGCTGCGAGTTGCCGTGGAGATCCGCGAGGAGGGTGTGCGTGAGCGTGTGGCGTCGCTCTTGGTTGCTGATGGGAATAAAGTGGAGAAATAAAGAACATTGAGTTTCTAATGAATCTGTGCTGCACCTCCTCACAGTGTGTGCAAATGGAAATAATGTCTCCAAACAGCCCAGGTGAAATTCGGCCTTGTTTGACATTGTTGCAATCATATAACATTACTTGAAAATTGTGTGGGTTTGTAGGGATGTGTAGGTTTGTACTCTTACTCTTATTTGAAGCGGAAAGGTATCTAGTTCACTTGAAATTCATACTGTGTCAAGGCTCAAAAGTGGATTTGGATCTTTTGGTCCATTATAGTTGTGAAGGCCTCATTGGGTTTTTTGAAGCATTCACATTTAAACTAATCGTGCAAACCACTTTCAGATACAAAAATTAGGTAAATGTGAATCACATTAATTTTGTTAAATCAGCATCTTTAGTTAGTAGAAATACAGCAACATTTTACATATTTCCATAAAATTCACAATATCTTTCAAACCAAAACCACCATAGATTATTAGAAAGAATCCTGAGAATATTAACCCTGTCACAATATGTTTGACAATCATATACCTTTCAATACTATTTGAATAGAGAAGTGAATTAACCCTTAAATGCATACATCGGGTCTTTAGTTATATCACTACCCTCCACCTTATTCATTTTTTAAAGTTAGACATCAACCTTCTTACTTTTCCTCAATCAATTAATTCTAAACAATATAAAACAAATGATTAAAAAATTGCCTGTTTTCGAATTGCATTTCTTGTAAAAATTGTATAGGGTCGCTGAATGAGCCGAGGTGTGTATCAATGTAAGTATATATTTCTGACATAATTGATCTTTAATGAATGAATAAGTGCAATTCACCTTTATTTATCAGACTTTAATGTCTGATACGTCTGATTAATGAAGTGATGTTTCACTCATAGTTGCCACAGGCAGAAAACAAAAGAACAGGAAGTATCATTAGCAATACCTGAAATGGCTCTGTAGCAAATTAACTTATTACAACTATAATTAACTTATAATTGATTATGAATATTGGATTGATTAAATAGGTTAACTTGAGCTACATTAACATAAACAATTACTCGGTTCATCCTGCTAACACTCAATACTGGTTATTAATTGATTAATAGAAATGTAGGCTACATTTCTGGGCAGGGAAATGTCTTTCTTACTGAAGTACTACTAAGAGCTAGTAGTCAAGATCTATGATTAGTCACTCCAGATATGAGCTTGAGACACGAACAACTTTACAGTACGTGTGACATGAACAAGTCTTTATTAACTAGACTAAATGCTTGAACTACTTATAACATCCACATACATCCATGCATACAGTTTACCATTGGAAAGAGAGCTGAAGCAGAATACAGGAAAGCAAGAAGTTATAGCATTGTTTGAAGTTCAGCAGATCAACAGCCTGAGCAAACCACCAGTTTAGTTCTAACTCATCTTTAGTTTGCCCTTCTTAAAAAGGGGTAAGGATACTTAATGTATCGAATAATGAGACTAAGTTCATGTTTCACCCATTTGAGTTAAACTGTCCTGATGCAATTGGTTTAGACTGAATGGAAAGACAAGGCCGTAACCTGGCGCAAACTTGGAGGTCCTTGAGGGACTTCTAGTTCAGCATCATCTTTACATTAGGACTTCTCAGGAAGGTTTTTATGACCCTTCAACCCGATCTCACGGGAATTCGTACTGAATTTTATGAGGTGGCTAATTCGTAACAATTCATACGACCTCACTTCGTACAAATTAGTACGATTTTGCTAAATCGTACATATTTTACGAATTGGACAATTCGTATGAATTCGTACGAATGACCTACCCCTAACTCCGCCCCTAAACTTAACCGTCACGTGGGTTTAGACAAATCGTACGAATTTGTACGAGTGAGGTCGTATGAATTAGCCACTTTTTAATCACTCGTACGAATTTCGATACGAATTGGTCGTGAGATAGGGTAGGACCCTTTGTGTTCTAGCAGGGCATTTGAATGTTTAATTTCATTGGGTGTCTACGAAAAGAATAAAGATTCTAATAACACTAATGCGTCATAAATTTACCAAAACGTAATGTAAATGAACAAATGGGGGACGAAGATTGGAGTTTATAGAGACTATACATGCTATTTTGATTTTGGTTAACCATAGATTGCAAGTCTTGTTACAGCCCAAAATACTTTTGAAGAGAGAATGAAGAAATAGGTCAAAACACATAAAAGAAAAATCATATGATTTTGGTGTCCTGTAACAGGACAATGGGTTCTGCCAGAGCTGGCTTGAATTGGGATGTTAGTTTTTGGGGGAAGTTTCACAGAACTTAGGAGAGTGAGTTTGCTGGATTATTCATTAAATATAATTAATAATTTGTGTGTGTCTGATTGGTCCAGACGCGACAGCTCAGTGATTTACTGCAGCGCAAGTACTCAACGCAATCAAATATTAGTGCCTCTGTCACTTGATGGGGGATCTGGTGAAGAAGCAGTCAAAGTAGGCTATTGATTTTGAAGATGTTGAAAATGATAGTTATGAGAATGTTTGAGATGGTGAATATTAGCCAGACGCTGAATGTACTGGGAAATGAGCTCTGATGAAGACAGTGATGATGGTATAAAACATCTGCTGAAACTGAACCCTTCTTAAAGTTAACAAAATAAGCTTTATTTTATTCCTCCGAAATTGTTACTCTAAAATAAGGAGAGTTTTATATATTCATAAATATTCATATATTTAAGAATTAATATTTAATGTATCAATAATTTTTGACACATTTTGTGTCTTAAAAAGAATAAACATTTATCATAATTATAATTATTAAAAATTGCTTATGTTAAAAATGTTTAAGCCTAGCTATAATTAACTACATTAGTATAAATCATCACCCATATTATTAAATTAATATTGCTGCAGAGTATATTATTATATATATTATAAAATTAAAAGATAAACACATAAATGAAAATGGGTATGTCATAAGGACACATATTACACCCAAATGCCCTTGTATCCTGAGAGTGACGCTATACTGTTCTCAACACCACTAATTATGTATTTAATACGTTTCACCAAAAAAGCTTATTATTACCATATATTGTTACTATATGGATTTTCTTTCTTTCTTATTCCCTCTTTTATCCATCCACCCATTCATTCAGCCATTGTACTTCCCCAGGCTATTTTTCGCTGCATTGTTGCATGTGCTCTTTTCCCGTCTATAGTCGTAACTCGTCAGAGTCGGCTTTGTTTATTTTAAGCAGCATTGTATCTACCTGTCCTTCCTAACCTATTATTCCCTTTTGCATTCTCATGTCCCACTTTTTCTTTTCTTCCCTACAAACATACCCACCCAAACACACACTCACAAGGTCCTTTTATATCTATCTGTGGACTCCACCCCAGTTTTGTTACATTTGTCACTCTCTGGTTTCTTTTTAACTTCTGCATCTCTATATTTCATCATCCTTACACCTTATTCCCTCCCTCCCACACGCTCAATGCTCCTATTCCTTTTCCTTATCCTTTATCTTTTCTTTGCTTTGCTTTCATCCTGACTCTCTACTTTTCTCACTCTCATTCCACATCAATCCCTAATCACCGATGATGTGGAGTTAAATATGGAAATGAGGTACATGCAACAGGAGGGGGAACTTACTCCATTTAAAGCTCGCCCGGCCGTCCCATCCATCAGTCTCCCCGGCACGGCCTCTCATCTCTGCCCCGTCTGATTAATCATCACGGTCGCATTACAGAGGCAGCGTTATGTGAAATGGGCCTGAGGAATTTTTAAAAGATTCAATTTAGAGTATCACTCCTCATCCGTTCCCAATAAATGCCAACGTGAGCATCATTATCGTGGCCTTGTTAATCAAGATATAGAGAGAGGAAGGATGAATCAGAGAGGTGCTTCTTAATTTAATACTGGAAAGACTTTATGGCCAATTCACCAGATTATCATGTGTCCACCTATGTTGGATTTTGGGTAAGATATAAATACAACGATTCAATTATATAAGCTAAGGTGTTTTTTTTCCTACTCTGGCTGTATTTAGCTCAGATTTGATGCTCTCATTCTAGTATTTGGGACATATCAGTCTGTTTTGAAAGACTGTCTTTGTCTTTATGACAGACGGATAGATAGATGGATAGCACTGCATTCTATACTAGTTTCTATACAGTGCTGTGGACAGTATGCAAATTTTCTTGGAATATACATTAGTCTGTATGTGAGACTTACTATGTTAGTCAAAATGTCCAGTATAAAACAGAGCACTGCATAAAATACTGTCCCACAATGCAGTGCAATTTGAAACTTCAATTTCCAGGGTGACAAATGAACCTGAAGCAATGCCAATGTTAAACTAATAATATTTATATATATTACAAGTATATTATAATATATTTATATATATTTCATATACCTTCTTGACCCATGTATTTCATCAGACATGGAACTCAAAACTTGATTAAAATGCAAGGATAATTATTACTCTATATGGAATAATTTGCTTCATGTCTCGGTTCTAAACACTGTTCTATTAGATTTAGTTCAAATGTTCACCTGATCATCCAGTAAGTCTAAAACTTATCATACACTGTAAAAAAAATATTTTCACAATTTGTAATCACAACATTATTTCTTTTGTCAAATCAACTTAAATAATTTATCTACTTCAGATAACATAATATTTAAATATTCTGATGATTAAATCAATCACCTTCATTGTATCAACTTAATTTTTTCAATTTCAATTAACTTAAATTTTTAAGGCAGCCAGGTTACTTCATTTTTAATCAACAATATTTTTTATAGTTTATATATATATATATATATATATATATATATATATATATATATAAACTGTAAAAAATATTGTATATATACTGTATGTACATAGGTGTATACATATATATATATATATATATATATATATATATATACACACATATATATATATATATATATACATTATATATTATAATATACATTATAAAATATATACATACATATATATATATATAAGGGCTGTGCAAAAATGTAATTGTGATTAATCGCATCCAAAATAAAAGTCTGTGTTTACATAATATATTTGTGTGTGCTGTATATAATTATTTTTGTATATATAAATACCTATGCATGCATGTATATATTTAAGAATTATTTGTGCTTAAATTCTGTATATATAAATACATAATCTATATTATATAAATATAAATATTTTATATATGAATAACACATTTTCTTAAATATATGCATACATGTGTGTGTATTTATATATATATATATATATATATAATATATAGCCTATAAATGTATTACTGTATTATATATACACGAACACTACAAGTTTGATTAAACAATCAAAATATGTGGAAAATATTTTATATTTCTGAAAATATTTTAAATATGAAGGATGAAAAAAAAACACTGAATTTACCATCTGACAAAATGGTTTGGCAAAAGACAACCTACAGCTACAGGTTTTATTTTACTATACAAAAACAAAAAGGCATCTAAAAACAAAAATCTCACATGAAAAAACATATACTACAACTTGCCTTACAACTGTTTTCAGCACATACGGGTTTATTTCAATTGCTAAGATGCTGTGAACACACAAAACAGGGACATCCGAGAACAGGACACCACAAACGGGACGTCTGGCGACCCTAGTATTCCAATTGGAGATTTAGCTGGCGGAAACACTCCGTCTGTGTGTGTGTTTTTGTGTGGTGTAATGGAGACAGAGGGAGATAGACAGCTTCATCATCTCCTCACAGTGTCTCTCTGTCCATATGTTCACCAGACTAACTCAGTTCACTACATCGGGAATGAGACGCTTGGAACAGCTGCTGAAATTGAGTATGTGTGTGTCCTCATACATATGTCAACTCGGAGAAATTATTCATCAAAGTGAGAGCTTCTGCACACTGAGTGTCAGCATTGGTTTGGTGATTGGATTCCGTCTAAACTTGGCAAAGAAGTTCCTCCCATGGAGGCGAGAGAGACTTTGTTTGTCCTTTCTCTCGGTTGGGGGTGTCATGGTGTTTGTGTCAGCTGAGTAAACAAGTCCATCTAAGCCGCTTCATCAACATTGGACAAACCAAATCCAGTCCAGGTAACAACAGAAACCACACACACAAAGAGATACTGTATTGTAAGTCAATAAGTCAAAAATATCTGATCATTTCACCTTTTATGACAAGACAAGATTAGTTCAGGTTGTAAAACGTCATGTGGTGGGCTATATATAAAGTTTACCTACAAATATTTTGACAAATTCTCTTAAAAATATTAGATCTTTATCATCAACACGTTCATCCAAAGTGGCTTCCAGTACACTTATTACAAGGACAGTCCCAATCAATCATCCTGGAGTTAGGTGCCTCGCTCATTGACACAACAGCTCATATCTTGCTTCTTGCAAGTCTTGAACCAGCGACCTTCTGATTATCAGCCTTAAGCTATAGTCACTGCACCACATAACTAAAACAATAAATCATCTTTAGGAGATGACTCCGTGTCAGTCTGCCACCCTTGAGCCTGCAAATGATCAGCCCAAATTGCACACTGAACATTATCCGAGGGAAGTTTCAGGAAACACGTAGAATGTCTCTGTATATAAATATGGCTAATATGTGACCTTATTTGTGCTCTGTTAGAGTGGATGTACTTTACTAGATCCATTCTAATCAAATGAAAGTCTGTAATCTGGAAAAGGAGCGCATAGCTCTGTTAATTAGAGTTATAACCCCATTTTCTCTGGCCGTTTGCCCCAGCAGAAATGAACAGACTCAAATCGAATGATTTTATCATGGCAAATGAAGCTTTTGTGCTTGTCTGAACAGCTTTGTCTAACATCAGAGTTTAATTGCAAGACACTGCACCACACATCTGCCACTGTGTACTGAGACTAGATTAAAGGCGTTTTATTTTATTTTACAATTTTTTTCTATCGACTTTTTAACATTAGTCAAGGTTATTTGTACCATCAAATGTTAAATAATATAAATTAGAATAAATAGTTTTAACATGACCAGTTTTTATCCTCTTTAAGCCTTCAGACTCAACTGGTGTTTTTGCTGTTTTGCATAAAAACACTGTTTAAAGCACTTCCAGAAAAGGTGTGTTACATTACAGCTGTATAATTTCTAAATGTACTTTTTGTAAACTGGTACTCTTCACTTGAGGGTCAAAAATGACATTTTTATAATTTCATTGAAAGGAATGTACTATATTTTAGTTCAGTGATAATTTTTATGTAATATTTTGTATTTTTAGGGGATTTTATGTACTAAATTATATATATTATTCTTTTAACATGACAGTTCTGGCCAAAGGAAAATGATTTTACATGCAGGTAAGAAAGCTGTTGCCATAGTGTTCCATTTTTACCATATTGTAGACGGAATACAACATTTTTTGTGATAAACCTACACTTACAATAACTATTTTGTTAATAACCCTTTTCCGATCTGACTATCCGTGGACAAGTATAAGCACATTTTCATAAAAAGCCCTGGAGTTTTCTAAATTCCGCTGTATGACGCAGACTTTTGCTGAAAAATCAACATGATTTATTTTTTTTACATATAATCCGACATTGTAACAATACAAAGCAGGTTGAAATTTGCCGAAGTTGCACTTTAACGGAGATTAATAAATGTTTTAGACGTTTCTTTTCGTTCTTAGTGCATGATATCTAAAGGATTATTAGGAACACCATACTAATACTGTGTTTGTCCCCCTTTCACCTTCAGAACTGCTTTAATTCTACGTGACATTGATTCAACAAGGTGCTGAAAGCATTCTTTAGAAATGTTGGCCCATATTGATAGGATAGCATCTTGCATTGATGGAGATCTGTGGGATGCACTTCCAGGGCATGAAGCTCCCGTTCCACCACATCCCAAAGATGCTCTATTGGGATGAGATCTGGTGACTCTGGGGGCCATTTTAGTACAGTGAACTCATTGTCACGTCCAAAAAAACAATTTGAAATGATTCAAGCTTTGTGACATGGTGCATTATCCTGCTGGAAGTAGCCATCAGAGGATGGGTACATGGTGGCCATAAAGGGATGGACATGGTCAGAAACAATGCTCAGGTAGGCCATGGCATTTAAACAATGCCCAATTGGCACTAAAGGGGCCTAAAGTGTGCCAAGAAAACATCCCCCACACCATTACACCACCACCACCAGCCTGCACAGTGGTAACAAGGCATGATAGATCCATGTTCTCATTCTGTTTATCACAAATTCTGACTCTCGCATCTGAATGTCTCAACAGAAATCAGACTCATCAGACCAGGCAACATTTTTCCAATCTTCAACCGTCAGTTTTTTATAGCCCATCCGCTTCAAGGTTGTGCGTTTTGTGGCTTCACAAATGCTTTGCTGCATACCTCGGTTGTAACCGAACTTGCTCTTCTATCAGCTTGAATCAGACAACAAAAAAATAAATAAAAAGAAAATCTTTATCATTAAGTACCAGTAAGTAAAAAAAAAAATGGAACGTACACAGTATGTTTCCAAGTGCAAACTCATTTGTTAAAAGATCAATAAAACACACAGAAAGCCCAGAGGGTCATCAGAGACTTCCCTCGTGAGGTAAAAGGGTCCTCCGGTGGATCCTGCTGCGTCTCGGCACTGCAGAGTCAGCACAGCCCATCTCATTATAGCCTTCTCCACAAGGGCAGAACCGCTTCTCCTTTATCACTATTTCAGAAAGCCCATCACAGGACCGACAGACGCTGACAGCTCTGCAACAGCAGCTCTCCATCCTGTCAGTCAGGAGCTATTACGGCTCCATGTTTGGCTGGGTAGATCTGGGCACTGTCCCAAAGAACATCTTTAGGAGTCAAGCCCAAAGAGCCAGTTTCAGCATCCATAGTGGGCCAGCAGATTGCCTGAACACGAGCCTCATCAAATATTCATCAGAATGAGGCCCTCTTGTCTTAGATCAGCAGGAGAAGAAGGGAGAAGATGTCTTTCATTCTACACATGATTGCAGAAATGAAACCTGTCGTTTCAAGCTCTTCAAGGACATCTCCCATCCAGAAACACTTGAATCTGGTCTGGTTTAACAATCAGAAAAAGAAGGAATGTTCTGAACACCCTCTTTGACTACTTTGAAACAGTACTGCCTGCAAGATAATATGAATTTAAAGTAAAGTTCAACTACAGTTGAGATACTCTTTTGAAACTACATTGATGCAAAGTAAAGAGGAAAAATATGTTTTAAATATGTAATTATCCTATTATATATTTTAATTCAATTTAATCAGAGCCAAAATAAACAATTAATATTTTACAGTGAAATTTATAAAAATATATAAAAACAAAAAACAATCATATTACTCTTTTGCAAGGAAAAATTACACCTATACTGTAATGCATCATATTGCTAGATATGCACACTCACACACACACTATTCAGCAACAGTTGCTGATTGTTCATGTGGTTGGAAGTCACCAGCTTTCATTAAAAATGAATAACGTCAAGGTGTTTTTGTTGCTGCAAAACTCTGCTTGTTAGAAAAGGAGGCATGTTATTGTAAAAGCTGCAGTATTATACAGCCAAACTACTGTCACTACTGATGAAGGTAGTTAAGTTAGTAGTGTCTCTACTTTGACTTAGTTACTCCCCAACACTGCTACACACACACAGAAGCTCACACAAAACCTCTTACACATTGTGCACTTCATCAAAGCTCGTGTTAGTCAAACCTTTTGGAGCGAGCCTTCGGTTCCTTAGAATATTCAGACTCAAAGATTCCTTCAGTCTAGCTAAACTCTGCCCTGTGCCGAAGAGACTCCACAAAAATAAGGCTGTTCATCAAATAAAATATTGAATTGTGCTGGTCAGTTTTTGGGGATGAACAAATTAATACATTACATTAAATAATTTGTGTAATTATCCATTTTGGCAAACATATAAATACCAAACTAACAGTTAGGCTACTTCTGCTTGTGTTATTTTTTTGATTAGCTTTAGATTAACAAATTTAGTAAAGTCTATTTCAAATAAATGTATTAAAAAACAGAAAAAGTATCATGTTTTCAACAATAATTATAAGAAATGTTTCCTGAGCACCAAATCAGCATATTAGAATGATTTCTGAAGGATCATGTGACACCAAAGACTGGAATATATTTAAAATATATGAAAACGGCTATTGTAATTGTAACAATGCTTGATTTTTGATCAAATAAATGCAGCCAAAAATGAAGACAAAACAAAAAAAACTGTCAAATTCCAAACTTTTACACTTTAATATATAAAAAATGTAGGTCTATTCATGATTATATTCTTAAAGATTCTCCAATTACTCTCCAAATGATCTCATTGTTGTAGCATGTTTACCGATTTATTCATTATCTTACTAACCTAGACCTGCACAAGCATGCACATACAGCAACGACAGAATTTACATTGCTTATCAACCAAAAAACCTGAGAAAACACTAGATTTACAGTTTACAAACTTCCTTGGGAGCCCATGGGGACAGTCCTGAGATACCAGCTGTGGTCACCAATGACTGAGATTGAACAGTACTACTCTGTGTCATGGCTCTTAAAGTCACAGCGCATCTGAATAGACCACTCTTCAAAACTAGCATCACTGTTGCATGATTGAACACTTTCCATATTTTTGGCCATAATATCCCTCACTGATTTAGATTAAGATTGACTGTTTTGTGACTCTTTGATCAATATTTAATAAAGGATGCAAATACAGTTAAAATGCAGGATATTTCTCCTCCATTATTTCCTTGTAGTTTAAGGAGAGGATATAAAAGGAGGAATGGGATGTTCTTTCAGGGAGGAGAGTAAAATGGGTTAAGCACTGCTGAAGGATTCTTCAAAAAGAAATGGAATGATAATAAAACCCTCTCGTTTAGTACACCTAACACCCAGCTGCCCACCGAGCCATTCACACACCATCACACAGGATCTCTCGTTTTAACAGACTCATTATTCAGCTCTAACCAGGCGGCAGTTCCAGCAGCTGAACCAGAGAGGACCCTGGGAAATCAAGCTTTCAGAGGACTATTCCCTCTCCACTGCTGCATCACTCTCTGTCACACTCAACTCATTCTCACTTTTCATCCAAAGACAAAGCTTTCTCGCAGTTCTCAGGCATTTATTACTGCATACACATACAAGGATGTGAATGACTTCCAATCCGACAGATAATTGTTTAAAATTAATACCTAATACCTAATATATGTAATATCTAAATACCTAAACTAGGGACTAGTTTAGGGACTAACTAGGTAGAGGTAAAAGAGAGAATGAGAAAATGTACTAAAATTAGGCAAAAATGGACATTAAGTTTTTTTGTTTTGCCACTTTAACTGAGAGGGCGATGGAGAGGTGACAAAATGCGTATAAGTAAAACAGGCGTTGTTGTGTGCATCATGTCAGATATTTCTCTCAAACACAAGTGGCCTTCAGTCTGTTCACTGACCGTCTGCATATTACAGTGCATTTTCAAAGTCAAGGTACAGGTTTTTTATCAATCCACCAGGAAACAAAAAATTGATTTGATTCCACAAGTCCAGGTTCACCAGTGATAAGACTAAATCTCAACAAGCCAAACTGTACATTCCACTGTGTTTTCTTTCTAATGAACAACAAACAATCAGCTTATTAATGGGCATTCGGATAATCTGATAAAAGCCCAGACACATTTAATTTTCCAATAATTTTCAATTTGAGTGCTTCCTGTAACAGTCACTGTGTCCAAATCAGCAGTCAGCTCCATATAAACATCCAGTTCACACTCATGCTGCGTCCGAAATCTCCTCATTACTCACTATATAGTGGACTATATAGCGAGCTCACCATTTTGCAGTGCTGTCCGAATGTATAGTGATGATTATTATACCCTATATAGTCCACTCAATGTATCCCAGAATGCATTTTGAAAAGTAGTGTACAACCGATGGTCCCTAACCTAAGCCCTATATACCATCATGCATTGCACTGATCGTAAAAATAAGGAGTAGCGCATTATAACAAAAACGGCCAGAAATCACTTTTAGTTTTTACATTTTGGAGAAATAAGCTCAATATAATGTAATGTATTTATTTAAAAAAATCTATTTAGCACAGAGCCGGCTCGGCACCAGCTGACAGATGATGTAATCAACGGCGCCTAGAGACGATTGAGTAGTGTCCGAAAGTGGCTTCTATCATGCTGGTGAGCTCACTATATAGTGCTCTGCTCTTTACCCCTAACATAGGGGGTAGGGAGTAGTGCTTTGAGTGGAGATTTCGGACGCAGCATCAGTCTTGGTCAAGCCTCCAACAGGAACAGTTGCTTTCTCATTGTCTCCAAGGAACTCTCTGATTCATCCTGCACCAGTAATGTAACGTTTACTCACCTGAAGACACTAAACTTTTCTGTCCATGTTCTGATGTTCCTAGAATCTGCTCCTTGATCCATGTTTCCTGAGTCCTTGTAATCTTCCTGAGTCTCGTTCGCTGACAGATGATCTGAAAGGGAAAGACAAGGATCACTGGACTGTGTTAGTTTGATGTTGATTAATCTGTAGAGGATCTGCTCACCTGGAATTCTTCCTGCAACGTATCCTCCTCTGAATTCACCTCTGAAACTTTGAACACTCACCTTTGAACTTGAAATAAAGATTTGTTTATTCACGTACATCTGTCTCCGGGCCTGTATCCTGACACTTCCTGTACAACCTTTTGCCTGTTTTTATTTATAAAATCTGTATTTACATTTGATATTTTATGTTAAATGTGATAGTAGTTTATCACTTCGTTGAGCGCTGCGTTTTATCCAAAGATGAAAAATGTTAAACTCTAGGCGACCAGAAAAAAACGCTAGTCGCTCTGCGCTTCAGTGTGAAAAAAAAAAAAAACGCTCAGCACTTTGTTATGGTGTGTTCACACCGAACGCGAATAGAGCGTCAAATACGCGTCTATCGCGTCTAGAGAAGACGCTTGAACATTCGCTCGAGTTAAAATTTTTCAACATGCGCGGAAGACATTCGTGGCAAACGTGTCACCCAATTCGCGTCATTTCGCAACACCCTTCGCAAATGATGCATCTATTCGAGTCTTTGCATTGACTTTGTTTGTAATCTACTGCGCAAATAATTAAATTCGCGTTCGGTGTGAACACACCATTACGCTTATGGTGTTTAAAAACTCCCATTGAAAACAATTGAAAACATACGCCAGTCGAGTGGAAAAACGCTTTGGTGGACACAAGGCCTTAGTATTAGTATAGTTAACTTTGAGTTTTTGTCTCTGAGCACACACACACACACACACACACAGAGGAGCAACATTGAGATGAGGGATGACTGGGAGATAACTTGGATGACATGATGGCTGGGGCACTGGCGTAGGAACCGGGACGTGTCCCCTCAATATTGAAAAATGCGGCATGTGTCCCACCCAAAAAATTAACTGTCCATTTGGAACTTTTATTTTTAAAGCGCGAAAAAGAGATATCTGGTTTTGCCAGCAAGTCAAACCCAGAGTGATAGTTAGGTTTAACCCTTAAACCTGGTTAAAACTTTCATTTCATGTTTGAATAATCACCATTGGCTTCTATATTTCACTCACCGGAGCATCTGATTGGTAGAAAGAAGTTAACATTACACTAGAAACGAACCAGCTTTGAACTGGAACCTTGAACTTATCTAATCTTGTTACTTATAATATCACATACCTTTTTTGCAGTT
Source organism: Hybognathus amarus (assembly GCA_030378365.1). Lineage (NCBI taxonomy): Eukaryota > Metazoa > Chordata > Actinopteri > Cypriniformes > Leuciscidae > Hybognathus > Hybognathus amarus. The sequence continues at coordinate 748,228 of JAQIUQ010001025.1, read as the reverse complement.
TGAATAAATAATAAACACAGCAGTTTGAACTCTTCTCCTCTTTATTATATATCACACATCAGATTCAGATCACTAACTCCAAAAACCCACGATCATACTAAGTGCGCGACATAGACAGTAAAAGGTGCGCACGACCCATCTACGGCAAGCCCCGAGGGGAAAAATACATTGCATACACGCATACAACGAGCGCTAGTACATCATTTCCGGTATTATAGTAACAGACTTTGTTTGATTATGTCATTTACAATCCAAAAAAGTGTGTTACAATAATAATAATAATAAAGATTTTGAGGACAGTTGCACTGTATTGAGACAGTTGAGAAATAATAATATTTTTACAGTTTTCAACAATAATTGTCATTATTGAACCCTTTCTCTTATTTTGTTTCTGATTTCTCAGTTTTGTCATTATTTTAGCAAATAATTTATTTATATATATTTTGAGACGGTTTGTTTTAAGAAGTTTCAAAGTTAGTAAAAGAGTAAAGTAAAAGTTAAAACTTTTTTATTTAAGTAGGCATCTATTTTTTTATTAAGTATTTATTTTGTATTAACACTGTATTCATTTATAATGTATCATTATTGCGTGACATTTGTGTCAATAATCGTCAAGCACAGGACTTTGCGTAGTGGGACGGGGCCCCGAATCAGACCACAACTGCAAGTACCACATCACCAAACTGTATGTTACTATTATGGTGGTGGGATAGACGTTGATTCATAGTGGCCAATATGCCCCCCCCCCCCCAATGTCAAAGACATTCCTACGCCCTTGGGCTGGAGATCAACTTAGATGACTGGAGATAGCGGTAGCTATAGCAAGGTTATCAGGACCATCAAGCAGGTAAGTAGTAATCTTTAGCATCAGATGAGGTCAGACCAGGGCTGTGTTTAAGTCCATTTTTTTCGCCCCTTCCAAGTTTACGTCAACTTGGATGTACAGTCATGCTTATGTTGCACGAGTGCCCACTACTGGTGGAACCTTGAGATGTTTTTTTTAAATGGAACACATTAAGGCCTTGATCACTTGGAAACCACAATGGATAGTTTTTATCCTTATGAATTTGTTTATCCGCACCATTCTTTACGAATTCGCACAAATTGTCTAAACCCCAGTGACAGGTAGGTTTAGGGTGGGGTAAGGGGTAGATTATTCGTATGAATTCATTCGAATTGGGCAACTCGGATAATATGTACGATTTAACAAAAAAATCCCAAATTCGTATGAATGAGGCTGTACGAATTCGTACAAATTTTCCAGCTTGGAAAATACGTACGAATTGCCACGAGATTGGGTTGGGGAACATCAAATGGAGTAAGCGTTAGTATTTATGTAACAGACACTTTTGTCCAAAGCGCTAAACTGATGTAATCCTGGGACAGGTCTACTGGTGTAACATGAGGAGAAGTACTTTGTTCAAGGGCACAAGGGTAAAAGCTCAGAGACAAAAACTTGCATGGATTTTACCCACGCCTTTTCAATTACCAGCCCAGATCATTACCCACTACAACAAGCAACCAGTCAAACAAGCCTTTGTTTTTCGACGTGCTAAAAGAGTTGACACCATATGAGCTCACCAGAACAAAATAAAGCTGGACCATTACTGACAAAAAAAAAAAAAAAACAGCAGATGCATTTTTCAGTAGTACTGTGGAATAAATCCCCTTAGGATCCAAATAAAAAACGCCTCACCTACAGAGGTCTTTTTTTCGCCCATCATCCTTTTCAGCTTTTGTTTACGTCTTTATCAAACTCATTCTTTCTCTGCTGTCAAAAGCAGCACAGTTCCTTCATACACCTTTTCTTCCTTTGCTTTCACCGCATATTTATTCAAGTGTTAGAGAGTGACACCTTAATTACAGCAGATGACCTGCAGTCCCAGAGAGAGTAGTGATTCTTTCAGACTCTCTTCTCTCGCTCACCAACTGCTGGACAAGGTTATGGCCAGTGTTCAGAATTTTATAGGGTTTATTTTTATGTTCAGCCTAAAAGCTTTATCTAATAATTGCTTAATCTTCCAGTTACATTGGAAACAACTAATTTAGAAGTGATTAAAGACCCATTTAGGTTTAAGTGCATATGTTTTTGAGTTTGCAATTAAATAACTACCACCATTGCACTTCAACATTATTAAAAAAAATCTTCCAAAAAACATTTATTTTTATATTAAGCTGACAGGATATGTTTTTTTATAAACCTGAATATACTGTTCCCTTTAGTTGTCACTCCGAGTAACGCCAGATGACAACAAATGGGGTTTCGCTTATAAAGCCTATCGTTACAATACGTGCCAATAGCAAATAAATGCCACAGGTCTGTGGAATTTGCATGTGTGCTATTCCCTGCTCACTTTAGCATCCGCAGAGTTTTTCCCTCTCACAAAAGAGTTTGCACGCAGCACTTCTTTTTAAGATGGTTCAACCGTGCATTTCTGATTGCGGTCGATTCATTTCTGATGGGTACATTCTCTGCTCTGCGTGTTTGGGCATTGATCACACTAGAGCAGCGTTTGTGGATGACTCATGTTCTCTCTGCGGGAACATGAGCATTGCTTCATTACGGTCGAGACTCAATGATCTCGTTAGAGAGAGTCCCTCATCCACAACTGGCTGACATGAGCCCGTTCTCATCCTTTGGCATACTCATACGCACATGGCACCCTTTAGCGTCAATATGCAGAACCCAATGCGTCATACAGGTGAGTGGCATCCCTTAGCGTCAACATGAGACGCAGACCCTACCCCAGACCTAATCCCAGATCAGTGCATGTTATATTGACACTAAAGGGTGCCATAAGCGTAGTATTTCGACGAAATGTCAAATGGAGTCACCTATATGACACCAAAGGATGAGAATGTGTTGGTTGATATATTATAGGTATATAACTGGTGTGTTTGTCATAGATCAAAAAGTGAAAATATTTAAAGGCAGGGTTTCTGCAGGTTTCAGTAAGTCAAATTTAAGACCTTTTAAAGACATTTTAAGACCATAAACATTTAAATTTAAGACCTACACAATGCATTACCAAAAATTTAAATAAGAAAATATTCAAAAAAAAAAATATTTGTGTGTGTGTGTGTAGGTGAAATTTGTACTTTGCATTTTATACTGTAAAAACACAATTATAGTTGATTTTAGTTGATCATACCCAGAGATGAAATGGCATGAACATTTCATTTCATGATTACTATTAAATCAATTTGCCAAATGTATGTCTAAACCCGGCAAATAAAATTAGCATGAATATGCACTTTTTGTTTACATAAACATTAAAATACCATTAAAAATTATGGCCAGATTTTAAAGGAGTGTCTTGCAACAGGTTAAGTGAGAAGCACCTGGCTGCAGCCTGCAGATTTGGGCGGGGTACACGTGTAGCCCCGCCCACAATGCTTCTCATTGGTTAGGGGCAAAGTGATGACGTCGATCGAGGTGGAGCCGCGCCCGTGAACTCATGACGTCGCTTTCTAGCTTGTTTACAATTTTTTATTCTGAAGTGGCGTTTAGTGTGATGATACAATGAAGTGGTATAACAATAAGATTGTGTAACTTTACTCACCATATCACACAAATAACCAGGGCAGCGTTTCCCAAAAGCATCGTAGGCGTGTGTGTGTGTGTGTGTGCGCGGCGCGGGCATATGTATATTATAGGGCGTATAGTGTGGTTTTGGTGGGATTAGGAGGATATTAGTGTTAAAGATGAACCAGAAGAAAAACATGATTTAAGAGTTAATAGTATAAAATATACAAAGTTATATTGTAAGACTTTTTTTATTATAAATAAATTGATTAAATGTAAACTATTTTGTAATTAATAAGATTACATTTATTTCATTGAACATGTAAAAATTATGTTCACTCTCAAATCCACAATGTGTCTGTCTGTGTAAAATGCGCGCACACACGACTTGTTTAAATAGCTACATTTATGTTGTGAATAAATAACAATGAATTGTTGTTGTACCAGCAATATTTCCAAGTTTTGTTTTTCACTGTAGAAATTTCAAATGTCATGATTTGCCAAATGCAAAGGCCTACCGGCACCTTTTCCCCACTTCAAGCACTGTACAGTAGCTAGGCTATGTACTTTTTGTTCACAAAAAGAGTAGCCTACATGGCATAGCATAAGTAGGCGAATTGGGACGCAGCAAAGGATTACGATTTATGGGTCGTATTTTGGTCCGTGTAACGCTTCACAATTCAATTTTCTGACCATAAAATGCAAATGAAAAAAATTTAAAATGGAAACCAGACATTCATTTTTCTTGTTTTTCCAGTTACATTATCAATGTAGTTGCCTTTTTCTCCCTTTTTTCCATTTTACTTGTGCTAAATTGTGACTTCAGAAACAAACATTTGAATTAATGAAATCTAACTGATTTTTTAAATTTTCGTCTTGTTTTTCGTCCAAAAACTGCTATGTCGTTTTTGGTCTAAAACCTACTTTTGCAAACTAGTCCTGTTTTTTTGCCCAATCGGGACCAAACCAGTCTAGGCCTATTCTCTGGACTCTCTAGATAAATAATTATCAGAAAAAAGTTGAAATTTTGCATTTGGTTGGCTACAACAGGGCAGAGATGTATAAAGTACTAGAAACCCGTACTTGAGTAAAAGTACAAGTGCTCTATCAAAAAAGTGACTTGAGTAGAAGTTGAAGTGCTCTTTAAGCACCACACTTAAGTAGAAGTACTAAAGTATTCAACATTTTTTCTACTTAAGTATTGCAAGTAGTTTATTTAAAAATTCACTACTTAAGTACTAAAAGTAAAAGTACAAGTATTGTGTCATGTAATTATTAAAGAAAGCAGTCAAAAGTTTGAACTACACTGTAAAAAAATTGGAGTAGGATTTAGCACAGCGTTTGAGAACAGAGGTAACTGCTAATTTTTTCAAGATTTTGATAGCTTATTTTTTCCACATGGGAGGAGTCGGATCCAGATCCAACTCCTCCCACTCCTCCACATGGGAGGAGTCGGATCCAGATCCAACTCCTCCCACTCCTCCACATGGCCCCTGGGGGACGGCCATGGCTAAAAGTAAAAAATCTAAAAGTACTAAATTGCGCATAACTCCTAGACCGTTTGAGCTAGAATCACGATTTTTGCATCACTGTGATCCCTGGCTCAAGCCTGAGATGTTTACTTATATAATATATGAAATTAAACTATAAAAGACTAAAAAACTATACATTTTTTCTATAAAAGATGTTGCCAACTGCAAAGGGGCCACTTGAAAACGGCTGAATTAATGTGTCTCATGCTTAGATAACTAAAACAGTATTGCTATTATGGTAAAAGACCTTTATGAAGATTGAATATCAGTTGAACACTTGAATGAATGAAAAAAACAACAACATAGATCTGTGTCTCCCCTCATATTGTCTCGGACACACAAGCGTACACAGTCAATTTAATGACAGCACAAATGACAGACAATTACTTCTTTTCAATGCAGAATTCTGCAAAAAGCTTTTAAAGTAACGGATTCCATCTGCTGTCTGATGTGGTTCAGTGATTTCTCATTTACGAAGCTGACGAAGTCATTTGTCATTTCAAAGCATCCATACGACTCGTCGCCAGTTGGCTGAAAGAAAGCTTAAGGGGAAGTTTTGCCGTTTAAAAGCTGCTGGGGTCACTGACATCATTTCGAGAGACGTCAGAGAATCTCTAAACTGCTTTATATTTGTAATGAAGGTCAGTTAAGGACTGGTTTAGAAGGGGTTGTGTCTGAAAAATGCATGAAAACCTCTTATCTGCGGGCCTATGAAGCAAGAAGCCATAGCTGTATAGTTTTGAAGACTGACTAAATTACAATTACTCAACACATGCAATTATCGCAAATGTCTATCTATCTATATCTATCTATCTCTCTATCTATCCATCTATCCATCTATCCATCTATCCATCTATCCATCTATCATCCATCCATCCATCCATCCATCCATCCATCCATCCATCCATCCATCTCTCCATCCATCCATCTCTCCATCCATCCATCTCTCCATCCATCCATCTCTCCATCCATCCATCCATCCATCCATCCATCCATCCATCCATCCATCCCAAACCAAGGTAGCTGTGTTTAGTTAGTATAGACAGTGAGTAAAGAGCGATGAGTAAAATAGTGAATTCTGCGACAAATGGTAATTAATGTCAGCGGTAACCAACAGCATGTTACAGATGAATGACAGAGCTTACCTTGTATTTAACCCCGGGTGTTCCTTTAATCTTATTAGATCAAGCCCACGCTACAAGACTGAAGGCCGTCGTCCAGTAAATGAAACTCACAGTTTCTTGTTTCCTGACTGGTTAAGGTCCTGAAATTCATTTCTCACACAAACTCACACATTTACAGTTGTGCTCATAATTTACAAACACATCGGAGAATCTGCAAAATGTGAATTATTTTAATAAAATAAGAGGGATCATTCATTTTCCAGCATATTTAGCATATGAACCCCATCCAGCAGTGACTGTATGGTTTTTAGATCCATCCTTTCACACTGATGATTGAGGGACTCAAACACAACTATACGCTGATTTCATGCAGCTGCCATTTTGAAAGTCGAAAGGTGGGAAGAGCCCTGGAAGTACAGATAGACAACAATGTCTTGGACTACCAACCTGAAGCTATTGGATATTAATATCCAATATAGGATATGTATATAGTTTGTTCCTGCTTTTTTTGCGTTCTGAATTATATATGAAAAAATATTTTATTTATAAATGAATTTCACTGTATATAGTCTTCAATGTCACATGATCCTTCACAAATCACTCTAATATGATGATTTTATGCTCCAAAAACATGTATGATTATTATCCATGTTGAAAACAGTTTTTTACATTTTTATTTCAGGATTCTTTGATGAATAGAAAGTTCAAAAGAACAGCTTTTATCTGAAATGGAAAGCTTTTGTTACATTAAACACTACCCTTTAAAAAGTTTGGGGTCAGTAAGAATTTGTATTTTATTTTTGGGGGAAAATAAATAAGAAATCAATACTTCTATTCATCAAGGATGAGTTACATTGATGAAAAGTTACAGTAAAGACATTTATAATGTTAGAAAAGATTCTAATTAAATAAAAGCTGTTCTTTGAACTTTCTATTCATCAAAGAATCCCTGTTTTCAACATGGATAATAATCATACATGTTTTTGGAGCATAAAATCATCATATTAGAGTGATTTGTGAAGGATCATGTGACACTGAAGACTGGAGTAATGATGCTGAAAATTCAGCTTTTTTTCAGAGGAATAAATTACATTTTAATATATATTAACATAAAAAAGTCATTTTAAATTGTCATAATATTTCACAATATTACTGTGTTTTTTGTGTATTTTTTATCAAAAAATTGCAGCCTTGGTGAGCAGAAGAGACTTTGAGCAGAAGCAGCAGAAGACAAATTAAGTACCACTTACCTTGATCTTCAAAACCCGTTTTCACCCTCCAATTGTCCTCAATGTGAAAAGATGGATGTCAAAATAATACAGTCACTGCTGGAAAGGGTTCAAACATGCACAAGATTCTGGAAAACAAGTTTTAGACAGGAAATTATTACATAAATAACACTGACAAATTACAACGATAAAAGTCAAGTCCACTATTTCTAGTCTTAAGCCTTCGGGCCTAGAAAGGCTTACCTTAAGCACATTGACATTCAGTAACTGACTCGTGATTTATTTAGGAAGGAATTATACTGTACCCTCATACCTTCAAATCTCTATTCTATAGTCCTGCATCTAGAGCGGAAAAAGACAGATGGAGAGGGAGAGGCGAGGAGCGGCTGTAAAAGTAAAGACGTTTAACGTGTGAAGAGATAAGAGCCGTGCTGCAATTTCTCGGCGTGTCGAGGCAGAGACGCAACCTCTTAATCACTCAAGCTATCAGATCAGCCCAGCTGCTAACAGCGCTAAAAGCCCATGCTAGAAGAACAGAAACACGCTGTTTTAGCCAACATGCAAAATAATGCCAACAAGAGAGAGATAGAGGGTGACATGGGGTCTTTGGCAGTTAATTGAGGCTGCAGGCAGACAGGACGCTAATCATTCTAGAAAACCTATTCTAGAGGCAATGCTTCAAATCCTGATTCTACAAATTGTTGCCTTTGATTAGAGCACTTCATCTCCAGCCTCCTAAAGAATTACAGCTGCTGTTTTGTAAATATATCGTTCAGTTGAAGGGATAGTTAACGCAAAATTGAAATTCTGCCATTTGAATCGTCCCAAAACTGACGTTCTTTCTAAGGCACAAATGGAGGTAATAATGGATGTCATCATAATATTCAAACTAAATGTCCACCCAAATCTCTATCTTTTAATGAACTGACAGACTCCTCTCTGGTGAGGTATGTCTGACATCCAAAAAATTAGTCTGCAACTACAATCTACAGCATTTTACATTCAGATGTGCCTCCATCCATTCAACAACCAATGGATAGAACCAAGTCACTGCTCTAAATTACATTTTTTTTGTTTCACTCGGATGTTCATTTCAATATGTGAGGGAAGATTTTTAGCAAATATATTGAAATTCTGTCTGTTCCTCAATCAAAGTTAAAGGAGTAGTTCAATTAAAAAAAAAAAAAAACTTTTGCTGATAATTTACTCACCACCATGTCATCCAAGATATCCATGTCTTTCTTTCTTCAGTCGAAAAGAAATTAAGGTTTTTGATGAAACATTCCAGGATATTTCTCCATATAATGGACTTCAATGGGAACCAAACAGTTCAAGGTCCAAAAGACAGTTTCAGTGCAAACTGTTCAAAGGGCTTTAAACGATTTCAGACGATGAATAAGGGTCTTATCAAGCGAAAACGATTGCTCATTTAAAAAAATAAAAACAAGTTTAAGTTTAATAAGCTCAAATGGTCGCCTTGCTCTGTTAGGATTAGGGTAAGGGTGCGATGCGTGTTCGTGACTCTCCTATTCGAACTCGTTCATCAAAATGAACAAATCTTTTCCGAGTCAACTCGTTCATTTCGTTTGTTGAATAAACCAAATGACACAAAAAATGTCTTTATTTTGATAAACGAGCTTGAACAGGAGAATCATAAATGTGCATCAAAGAACAGAGCAAGGCGACCATTTGAGCTTATAAAACTTAAACTTTGATTTTTTTTTTTAAATGAGCGATCGTTTCGCTTGATAAGACCCTTATTCATTGTCTGAAATCATTTAAAGCCCTTTGAACAGTTTGCACTGAAACTGTCTTTTGGAACTTGAACCGTTTGGTTCCCATTGAAGTCCACTATATGAAGAAAAATCCTGGATCATAAACATTCTGTTAATCATCTTCTTTTGGCTTCTACAGAAAAAAAGAACGTATGGACTAGCATGAAGGTAAGAAAATGCTGACAGGATTGTAGTTATTGGGTAAACTTTGGTGTACCTTTAAGACATGTCGTCTACAGTGTTTAGCAAGACCCAAATTTATCTGAACTTGGAAACAGGTCAAAACACTGAGCCGAGAAGCACCAGAAAAACAGATCCAGTCTCCTTTTGAGAGCCTCCAAGAACAACATGACATCCTGCTGGGAGAGAGAGAGAGCTTATTTTCATATTTGTTATATTTTCATAAGCATATGGGGTTCATTGGTCAGTTCAATAAATAATTGTGAATAGCAATTTACCTGCTCAGAGTCTGCTGTGGTTTAATTAATGAGAGCAGTGTGTGACCTGTTCAGAAACACCCGGGAGAAACGTTCAGTCTGTGTAGCCCACCGCTGGGAACTGAACTTGTAATTTGGGCTATGGCAAATTGGGCTAATTTGGGCTATGACACACTCACACGCATGCATCTGATTTGTAATTAATTGTTGACAGGACTGAAAATCTCACCTCACTATGGTACCAAAATTGCATAAGCAGGTGGTAAACGGACACACACATTTGATTTGAGAATTTTACCGTATTTGTTGGTACTAATATCCCTTAAAGGGACTGTTCACCCCAAAATGAAAATTCTGTCAACAATTGGAATTGAAACCTGTTTGCCTCTCTTTGTTCTACTGAACCCAAAAGACGATATTTTGAAGAATGTTCATAACCAAACAATTTTGGTTAACATTCGACTTCCTTTCTGGATGGATGGAAAATTAGATAGACAGTCAGATAGAAAAACATACGGATGGAATGGATGGGTAGAAGATCAGATATATAGTCCGACAGTTAAACAAAGAATAAAAAAAATATACAGATGTATGGATGGATAGAAAATCAGACAGAAAAACAGACAGACAGAGAGACAATAGATGCATTTTTTAACAGAAAGCAACTTGCACTGAAAAAATATGTCAGTGTCATTGTTTTGTCTTAAGATGCACACCAGTAATGTTTTTTTTTTCTTTTTTTTTCTAGGGCATGCTTATTAAAGTTGTGGACTCGAGATCCTATATTAAGGGAAATCGACATCTTTATCTAATGCGCAAACTAATCTGTGTGACCATAGCATCCTGTCATAATCAGAAATTTAATTTTAAATTATTTTTAACAAAAAATTACCAAAAAGTGCATGTCATCCCGCAGTCTTTTAAATCCATTCACAGATCATTTATTTTTTTATTTAATATTTTTAAATTATTAATTTATTATAATGTCGTGGCCATGACAAAACTTTTAGTCTTATACAGTATATATATATATATATATATATATATATATATATATATATATATATATATATATATATATATATATATATATATATATATATATATATATATATATAAAAATATAGACCGGTAAGATACAATAAAATAATGTACTAAATAAAAAAAATTAACACATATCACATATTTATAATATTTTTTGATTTTTACAGCATAACTAGGTCTTCATATTTTAGAAACGGAATTCTTCCCTATCGGGTTTGTCAAAGCAAAAGGTTTGAAAACACCTGTTGTAGGTACATTCACACAGCCAGTGTCAGTGATTGACAACCATATTTTTCACACACTCTCAAACTGTCCTGCTCATACAACAGCGTTCAAACAGTTATATTGCCTGACATTGTAAATATACAAAATGCTGACGTCTAGAACATTAGAAAGCTGTATATCACAGATCATATGACACAAGCAGTTCAATAAGGTTCGGTTCACACAGATTTATTGACATAGCGATTTTGAGTCCTGAAAGTGTCAGGAAGCTATTTGGTTAACAAACTCTCGTTTGTAACCAAACTGTGTGTGAATACAGCGAAATTTAGTGCACTAAATTAGCACTGAAAACATATTATGCTACTGTGTGAATATAGGCCAAATATAAAAACTGGGACAAAAAAACTGTAGTGCCAGCACAATAATTAATCAAAGAATGTAGTTTGTCTAGTACTCAACACACACACTCTCACTCACACAATATTATAACATAGACATACACACAACAATAGTAAAATACAGACATAGACCAGATTTGGCTGATCAATTTATTTGATCTGCTTACCAAAGAGACAATGCCCGCAAACATAAAACAATGAACAACTCCTTCATGATTAACTAAAATTTATAATGACAGCAAGTGTCATTCTTACCATAATTATTCTTTCTCATCTCATCATCATATCATTAATAATATTAGTATCCTTATCTTCATATTAAGTGTCATTTTCGTATCTGTTTTGTATTTTAAAATGTAATGAAATGAAACGATCTCTTAAAAACATGATGGACACACGGCTGTGGATAAGACACTACATGGAAAGGAGGGGAGGAGTGTAGTTCTGCGTGGAAAGGCTGGTCCCGATAAGGCTCCAGAGTCAAAAACTCTTTCCGTAAAAGTCAATCGCCCTCACAGGCACCGTTTCCGCACACTTCACACACAAATGCACATACACACACTCACACAAACACATGATAAACCTTACAGTGAAAATAAAAACAGCATAAGTCACATTTAAAAGCACAGTATGGCAGTGGAAATTAATAGCTCATGGGTGTGAAGAGGAGTGTCAGTTGGCAAAGCGATGGCATGAGAGAAACAAGTAGAGTGAGGCTAGAGTAAAGGATGCCATCATTGTGCACAAGGAGGTATAAGAGCATAGGAGGACGAGAGTAACCCGGGTTTGTGATTCCTTTGTCGTGATCGGTTTGGATTCGCAATGTTTCTTTTTCCAGTTGTCTTCTTAAATAAACTTATTTAGTCCCCTTCATTACCCGGAGATTAATTAGAAAGTACTACAGTACAGCGCCTTCAGTTTCTGCTGTCTTGAGTTCATGCCCTTTGTTTTTGTCTTCCATGACCCTGATTGCCATTTCAGGGGGACTCAAAGTCCAAGCACCAGAGTTAGGAAGATGTCCCAAAACCCTTTGAAGAACCCTTAGACAACACACACACACACACACGTACACGAACACATTCATACACACTCACACACAAAGTGCATTCCCATTTGGGTGGTCCAGGGTTTCCTCATTTCATAAACAAAGAGTATTTGTATACTGTCTTTCTCTACGGCTTCTTGAGAAGTTTGTCCGCCTCTGGGTACGTGGGGATACTTCACTGTCTCGAATCTTCTCTTTGACTTTATAGGAGGGGTAGAGGCCAGTACGGCCCATTTTACGGTTGATTCCCTTCGAGTATCCGTCCCAATGATTACAGCGACGCCGATGAAGTCGCCAGGCTCTGAGCGGGATGTCTTCGCTGTTGCGTGGTTGGTGCGGGTAGATAGCGATCTGGTTGTGGGCGTTCTGCCCACCGAAATAGTAGATGTCGTCAAGAGGAGTAGAAGAAAGAGGAAGCGTCTGGGTGGAGAGTCTGCATGATCTCATAGGCCACTCGACACACCTGTGCACAGTGGAAAGGAAAACAAAGACACATGTTCACAAGCTCCTTTCAAGCAGAATCCTCTGAGTGGAGTTGAAAGGGATATGTAGTTGCACCTGACAAAGATGAATGGACTTTACAATGGTTAAGTGCTCCTCATGAAAAGATGAAGTGAAGCTTAAGGAATATTAGAACAAAATACCCACAGTCTGGAGCTTGCTGCATACAGAAATGTCAAGATTTCGGACTTCAAAATCTTGGATCTGACTAACTGGCCTTTGCAGGGGTTTTTTATGAGTTTGTCAGGAAACAAAATCGTGTTTAAAAGGTATCATACTGCTATAATGATGGATTAACCCTCTGGGGTCAGAGGTGTTTTTGGGGTCCTTGAGATGTTTTGACATTTCCTGACATTTGTGTTTTTTTCAGTGCTTATAAATAGATTAATGGCACAGGTGAAATTACACTTTATTTAGCACAAACATGGGCTACCATAATATGTGAGCAACATGTATGTACATGTTTGTATTTTTGAGAGAATATTGTTTATGCATGGTTACTGAAAAAAAAAGTTTCTAAAATAAGGCCACAAAACACATACTAAATATGCGTCTACAAGACTTTTGACTAATGGATGTTGTCGCCTAGAGTTTTTGCTTCAAATGATCTGAACATCATCCTGCCTAATCATTCACATAAAACACTAGATTGTTTTTTTTTTTTTTTTTTTGGAAAGGCAATATGCTAATGGGCCAACCCATCATGTATGGTGGTTCACACCTGAGAAGACAAAGACCCGCATAATAATGAGCCTTTCATTCAGGTGTCACACAAGAAGGATGCAAGGACTACATATGCACATTTTTAGTGCATACATTTTTATATATAGCACATTTTTAGTCATGCCTGGAAACAAATCCTGTTCAAATAGGTTATATGGGCCATTCTATAGAATTGGTTCGAAGTTAGAACTTCACTAACAGAGTGAAGGCAATATTCGCATCATGTTTATTTTTTCATTATTTGACAAAAAGCATAACACTCTGTTTCGTGATGTCACTGTTTTTACAATTTTTTTACAGTTTTTTTTACTGTTACTGTTTTTATTGTGAGTATCCACAAAAATACGCTTAACAGGATCTAATGATGTACAACACTTATGTAAGATCAAAATCAGTGCAAAAGAGTCATTTGAGTCCCTTTTGCACTGATAAGGAAAAAAGTGAGCTTGTCATACCGCCGCGATAGCCGACCCCAGAGCGTTCAAGAAAAGTCACTGGACCAAATGTTTATCAACTAAAAGTTTAGTTGGCGATATGGCCAAAGAAATTATCACTGTTAAAACTTTTCATAACGTCAATAACGATAGTTATTACAATAAATGTCAAATCTTTATATGTTTCAAGTTTAAAGCCATTTTACTGTAGCTTTAGTTGTGATGCAGATGTAAATGTATGTTTATTGACAAAAAAACAACCTACCTTTTACAGGGTAAAATTTGGTCTCCCATAGTATTTAGATTTAGTGTTTGGAGTATTTTAACCACATCAGTACCAGGGTAAAAATATTTATTATATTGTTTCTATGGTATGTTATGAAAAATAGTAGCCTAAATACATTTACAGTAGTATAATACAAATTCAACCTGCTATACATTAATAACAAAAAAAATTCCACAATATTCCACATTTCTGCCACAATCCCATGGTTACAGTTAGTGTTTCTACAGTAAATCATGGTAAATGTTGGCAACTTGTGGATCGAAAAGCCTTCTAACTGTTTTGTTGTGTCTCAGTGTTTCTGGGTTTATTCTGTTTTCTGCATCAGTGTTGTTGAGAATGTCAGCGCTGTTTCATCTGGCTTTAAAGTAGTTGAAATCACAAGGCATTTGTTTTGTGGTTTGGTTTGTATGTGAGAACTGCTGCACCGAAATGCTGTTAACCAGATCTCACAGCGCTGTTTAGTGGTGGCGTGATTGAGACAGTCAGCAAGTAAATGCATTTGCTCTAAGCTCAGTGTGTTTTGAGCCGAACTGATAAATGTTCTGTGTGGTGCGTGGTTCAAACAAGCAGCTCTGTGTTGTTCCGCTTTTGGCATACACACCGTTTATGTTTCTCATATGCAACAGAAATGGCAGGCCTTATCAGTTATTGCCACAAGCTGTGATGATCTGCAATGCACATGCGCAGAATTATTCGCAGCGCATAAAATTATATCGAACACTTATCAAAGTTGTGGTGTTCAGGGTTACTTCCAAATAACAGACAGGTGTGATGGAACTGAAGTCTACAGAAAGGAAGTCCCTCCAGAAGCAGGGTTGGCTACACCCATGACTCCAGTGAGATCTTGGCTAAAAGTCTTGACATCCACTGTCTTTTTTATGTGAGTGCACAATTGTAGCAACGGCTGCTTCCACTCATCCCATTGATGGCTGGTTCCAGAAGTCACACTACATGACTGTGACTTCATCAGAAGTATATATAATGGAAATTAATCAACTGGCAATAAATATGTCACACTAGCAATTTGTAATATACAAATATTAGTTAACATCATTGATTTTGACGGCCAAAATCGGCAGCCAAAAATTTTACAGTGTGAATTTGTCTTAAGTGGGCGATTGCTGGCCAGAATAAATAGACCAGATTTTTTGTCAATAGTAAAAGATTGGACTTGGAAGACTATTTATTGCCAGACACCATTTCTGAGCTAACCACAAAGTCTGCAGAGAGGACTTGAGTTTATTCATAAAAAAAAACCCTAAAGCAAATCCCCAAACCAATGTTTTGAGAAGAGAAACAAGAAGAAATGGAGAGTGAGGAGAGTTATAGAATGGTCAAAGTCTTAACCCCATAGAAATGATGTGGGAGGTGTGGGCAGTACATGTAAGAAAACACATCACAATTCAATCATCACACAGCTACATGTTTGGCGAGCAGAAAGGGACATGACCATGTAGGAGACAAACAGAACAAAAACCTCTATAAGAAGTGGGTCAGACTGTACCTGTGAGGAGAAGGTGCACACTGAAAAGTTTGTCCTGGAAAGGAAGTGGATATCCAAGATGACTCCTCTCAGAGAGTTTTCAGTGTAGCGGTTGTGTAGCCCAGCAGACCATGAAATAGAATTATCACTAATAAATTCATAATCAGGATACCTGCACACAAACACAAAACAAAAGTTGATTAAAAGGCCCTCCTGATGGCCCACCTCTTGCCTGTCAGCTACCTAGATGTGGCCAAATTCTAATGCATGTATCCTTTGCTAATAAAATAATCCCAGAATGCACTTTGTGCACAAAAGCACTTCCCTTTTCACATTATTAATGATTATTAAATCTTTATAGTTCTCGTTGCAGTTATCATTCATGGTGTGAAAGTGCCTTTATGCTGTGTGTCCACCAAAACATTTTTAGCCAGCTGATAATGCCAGGTGGTCTTTTGAAAATGCCTAGATGCGGGCGCTTGAGAGCTTTTCGGTTGCACAGCACTTTATTCAGAGACATTGTTTTAAATGATTTTGTTTCAGTATTGTGCTTGTTGTTGTCATCTGCTGTCGTTATACAAGCAGTATGTGACGGTTGTGGCATTTGCCTCGTCCCTCCTCCACTGTGATTGGATGGCTGGGTGAAAAGTGATAGTGATGAGCACAGCTTTTAACCCAAAGCTGAACATTTTTCAACTCTTGGCATCTGGAAAAATAGACACTCAGCACCTTGTCACGTTGCTGCTGTTTTTAAATTCGTGGCACTGCCATTGAAAACAACTGAAACATAAAATAGTCTGGCCTTGGGAAACACGCTTTGTGGACGGCCTTAGTCAAGTTGATAGTCAAGTCACATTTATTTATGTAGCTTTTTTTTAACAATACAGAATGTTTCAAAGCAGCTTTACAGCGATAACTATGGAGAAAATAATGCAAAAAAGTTTGTTTCCAGAAGAAAACACCACCAGAGTCCAGCTTAATTAAGTTGAGTGATGTTTCATTTTTGTTCTACAAAAGTTATTAATTTATATAGCCGCTCTGGAGTAAACCGTGATGTCATCATCCAGCTCAGTTCAGTTCTTGTATAATAGTGTCAATGCAGGTAGATCAATATTATTGTTGAATATTAAATTAAATTGAATGTCCCCAACTAAGCAAGCCAAGCCAATGGCAACAAAGGTGTAAAAAAGGAGACAGTGGCAAGGAACCAAAATGGAGGAGAACCCAGGCTATACCCTTACAGTGTTTCATTTCAGTCACTTAATGATGATGTTCAGTGTTGGTTAGAATGGTTACATGATTCTAAGCTGTTCTCTTAAACCCCTTTTCCACCAAAAAAAGAACTGGTTCGGAACTGGTGCTGGTTCAAAGTTGGTTCAGAGTTGGTTCAACTTGCGAACCTCTTCAGAACCTGTTTGTTTTTCCACTGACTGAGAGCGCCCAGGGAACGACGTCGTTACGTCACTGTTTACATCGCCATACGTCTTAGCTAGAAACGCTTGCAAGTACAACATTACTTTGGGATTATCTCTAACTCGTGTATCAAGAAGGCTTTAAAAACAATTGAAATGTGTAAGTCTTAATATTTTCGTTTGATATGTATCTTTTCTGATAAGTTATGTACCCCTGTCTTGTGTCTATAATGTCTTCAATTAAAAAATTATGAAAAAAAAAAATAGAAACGCTTGTGTTAACGTAAAGCATAACAATTACAAAGGCGGACTCCGTCAGTGTTTCTGCAAATGTTTCTCTTGGCTTTGCGATCCTTTATTATGGTCAGAAAAGATGTTTAAAACACATCTAAACCCGCCCCAGCCCCGACGTAAGCATGACGTGGTAAAAGAATGGTTCAAGTCCAGCAAAGAGTTGGTGCCGCTTTGGAACCAGTTCTCCTGGCCGAGAACCGGTTCTTTGGCTGTCGAAACACAAAGAACTGGTTCGCGCGCAGGCACCGGCTCCGAACCGGCTCTCAAAATGCTTTGGTGGAAAAGGGGCTTTAATGATTCTTTTTGTCTTCTTTATTTCTAGTTAAATATCCAAAGATCTTTAAGACAAAATCAATTGAGAAGAATATAGGGGCGGCAGTGGCTCAGTGGTTCATATAGGTTGGTGGTTCAATCCCCGGTTCCACCTGACCAAGTGTCGAGGTGTCCACGAGCAAGACACCTAACCCCAGCTGCTCCCGACGAGCTGGATGGCGCCGTTGCATGGCTGACACTGCCGTCGGTGTATGAATGTGTGTGTGAATGGGTGAATGTGAGGCTATGTAAAGTGCTTTGGTGGCCATTAGGTCTATGAAAGCACTATGCAAATACAGTGCCATTTCCAAGAAACACTGCATGGGATTCTAAGACTGTATAAATTGTACTCACTTAGACTTGGCCTCTTGCAGTAAGAGAGGGTCGTGGTAGGCGGGGTGAACCCGTTTCTTGTCCACATGCATGCGCTGGGCCAGGCTCTGGTAGTGGTCCTCCACATGCGCCATGTACTCTTCTATGGGATGGAATGCCGCCTCCGTCCCTACCTTATCTGTCCGGCGCACATGGACCCTGGAGAGAGGAGCAATTCGTGGGTCAGGCTGATTGTGAGTGTCCGCTTGAGAAAGGGATTCAAGGTCGCCAAAGAACAGGGAAAAATACAGACCGGCAGAATACAATTGTGTTATTTTTTTTAAACGGATGTTTAAAGGTTTTACGCTTTGGGGTGCCGGTTTTCTGAAAATGCCAACCATTATGTGTCTATGTGTGAGTGTAAGGATGGGTGCCTGAATAAAAAGATGACAGAGAAAGTAGGGAAAAGTGTGTGCGAGAAGATAGAGACAGAAAGATGGCTGTGAGTGTTGCGCTCCCAGTAGAGAGCAAAGTGGGTGTAAGTGGAGATTTGATTGTTGGAGCAGTGGTGGTTTGTGTGAAAGGGTCTCTCTCTCCTTCTTCTCCCCCTCCTTCCTCTCTCACACAAATACATTCAAAAACGTACAGTGCCTGTGTTTCCTAAGCTTGAGAAAGCTTTAAACACATAGCTTTAAACAATGGGACTTCTATTGATAATAATAATAATTATATATTTTCTGGACAAAAATGTTATTTTGAATAAGCTTATGTTTTAGCCGATTTCTTAATTTTCTAAGAAACAATGGGTCACAAGTATTTTTAAGGATAATTCCTGTATTTAACACCTTGAGTCTATTTGGTCCCACTTTATATTAAGTGGCTTTAAGTACTATGTACTTACATTGAAATTAATAATTTGATAAACATGGACTTATTGTACATACATGTTTTTACATTGTACTTACATTTTAAAAATACCAGCATGTAACTACAGCTGTAATTAAATTATGTAATTACATTTGTAATTACACAGTTGACCCGTCCCTCACACCTTAACCTACCCTTAAACCTACCCATACCACCATGTCCTGAACTACCCATTGCATCATACCTCAATAGCAGCAAAAGTGCTAAAAATACAGCAGCACCACAATAATACGGTTGTACTTATTTTTCGATGTAAGTACATAGTACCTTAAGCCACTTAATATAAAGTGGGACCGTTTATTTTGTAGTTTGTTTTGAATAAAATAGAGTGGTGGACTTCGAAATTTTGACAATGGGTCCTGTCTCGACTTTTTGACTATTTTAGAATCGCCTGTGACAGCTTTAGACTGGCTGTCTATGGGCATGCACAAACATGTCCATAAAACAACCCTTAACGTTCATTTTCAAAACTGTGCAACTCACCGAGTGGTTGGTGGTGTTCATTGATGTTCCGAAACAAGTAGCGTAGCGAAATACCGTTTCTGTCGTGTTTTATTTGTCATTTTTTTAAATCGCATTGATGTCTGCTGGAGGACTCAGTGCTCGTTGATATTACTGCGCTAGCTACCGGAAACGGAAAGGGGTCTGTTTACATTTGGTTGTAGTCTTTTCGTTACTGTCTCTGTCCTGCGATATTTGTATCGTGTCTGTGACTTTTTTTAGGGTGCTGTCAGACACTGTGTTCCATACAGCGTCCTGGGTTGTCGCCATCAAGTGGTCGGGAGTGTGCTAACGCTTCAGACTCAAATATCGAGCGGAAGTTTATACGCGGTTGTGAGGTATCTGAAAAAATAGTTCCACTATAGCAAACAACATGGATTGAAAGCATACATTGCGCCGATATATTTGTTTTTAATCATCAACGAACTCCACCAACACTCGGTGAGTTTTGAAAGTGAACGTTAAGGGTTGTTTTAAGGACATATTTGTGCATGCCCATAGACAGCCAGTCTAAAGCGGTCACAGGTGATTCTAAAATAGGCAAAAAGTTGAGACAGGACCCATTGTCAAAATTTCTAAGTCTACCACTCTATTTCATTACAAAACAAACTACAAAATAGACGCAAAGGTGTTAAATACCGGAATTATCCTTTAATAAGTATAGTAAGTAGGGTGTAACGTTTTCGAATCGAACTGATAAAGTCCGTGATACTGAACTCATGATTCCAATCGCGATACTGTCATTGCGTACCGAACACGCCCCGCCCCTTGCTACCCCGGCCCCGCCCAGATTATTTAATGTATGTTTAAAATATCTTTCATGAAAATGACAACTGTGTAAATTTATTAGAGTAAAAACACAAGTTAATGTAAAAACTGCCTTATGTTCAGTTTACATGTTTTCATACAATGTGTTGTGTGTTGATTATTATATCTAAAAAATGAATAGCATCTGAATTTAGGTTAAAAGTCTGTACAACATTTAATGTTATAGTAATGTGCGGCTCTCCTATATAGTTTACAGCATTAGCAGATTTTTTTTTAATCCTTGTGAAATGTTTAATTGTAATTGAATTAATTTAAAGACAAAGACCTTCTTTTTCATTAAACCACTGTTTAAAAAAAGCAAAAAAGCCATTTTAGCTTTCTAAACCGAACTCGAACCGAGCAGACGTCAAAACCGTGGGAAAACCGAACCGTCAAGTTTTGTGTATCGTTACACCCCTGAATAGTAAGCATAGTACATTCTGGCTTCACTAATAAAAAAACAGTGACATATGTAGCGTCTGAGTAGATTTGATGGGATAATGTGTAATATCTCACCCTATAATGGGGTGCTTGAAGCCCAGCTTGTTGGTGGCCTCTTCCATCTCCTTCATCAGCCAGGCCTGAGGGCGGATCAGGTACTTGACAAACTGAGACACCCACCACACCGCTGGATCTCCGTGAAGCCTCTGAAGTCGGTCTGCAAGGTCTTCAGGGATGGCCAGGGGCAGGTAGGGCGGACGAGGGTGGAGGCTGTCCACGATGGGCAACTCTATGACCTGAACATCCCGATCATTGGCTTCACCTACAGACAAAAGCACAAGTCAATGAGCGGAAAAGATGAAGCAATGCACTGGAGAAATGAAATATTGCAGAATGGACTGTAAATTGGCCCAACATGCTTTTCCAATATAAGATTAATTTACAATTAGCAAGTCAATAAAGCTTGACGGAGAAGCTGCTCACAAGGAATAAAGTGTGTGGGTTGAGAACACAGGAGCAGGAGAGGAAAAAAAGACACCCTTAGGCCACAAACATAATACAGGTATAAAAACAGATTCAAATGCCTGCTGTTCATCCTTTACAGTACATCACATTAACGCCTTTGGCAGGCGGTTTTATCCAAAGTGACTTACAGTGCATTCAAGGTGCACAATTTGTCAGTGAGTATATGCCACATACATCACATGCCTTCTTGCATTTGTGTGCCGGTAACAAACCTCAAGGGGTGAAGTGATGGAGTTCCCTTCAAATGTCTGTGCCATTACACTGGATGTGTTATTATGTGCTTACACACATGGCAGAGAGTATGTTTCAGGCCATGGGGATGTAGAATATATTGGAAGGCAAATCTGGATTATACATCTATAATGCAAATATAATTAGTACTGTGCAAATCTCTAAGGCACGTTAGTATTTTCACACACACAAAAAATGGTTATTTATCTTTTGTTGAAGTATGTCAGTAAGAAATATCAGTTTACATTTCCAAACACTCCTTTTGCCATTAATTGAAATAATCCAGTGAGATTTTTGTATGCATAAGGAGTCTGACAACAGCTGGTATGCTCCAAGCGGAGATCTGATCTCACCATCATTTAGTCTATCTGTGATTACATGAAAAAAACTGAGAGAGACTAAATCAAGAAGAACTGTGGCAACATCTCTAAGACGCTTGAAGAAACCTACCTGCAACCAGCATACAGGCTGTTGGCAGATTCCTTGTGCATACAAAAATCCCACTGGATTAGGGCTGTGAAACGATTAATCGCGCATTAATCGCATCCAAAATAAAAGTTTGTGTTTACATAATATGTGTGTGTAGTGTGTATAATTATTTTGTATATATACACACACAAATGCATGTATATATTTAAGAAAAATGTGTTATTAATATATCAAATATTTATATTTATGTATAATATTAATTTTGTATAAATGTATATAAAGTATATACATGCAAATATTTCTTCAATTTTATATATATAAAGTATAATATATATATATATATATATATATATATATATATATATATATATATATATATATATATATATATATATATCAAATAATTATACACACCACAAACACATATATTATGTAAACACAAACTTTTATTTTGGATGCGATTAATCGCGATTAATCGCTTCACAGCCCTACACTGGATTATTACAATTAATGGCAAAAGGAATGTTTCAAAATGCAAACTGATATTTCCTACTGACACACTATGGCAAAATATATAAATAACTGGCTTAAAACCATTTTTTTTTCTGCGAAAATACTAATTTGCCTAAGACATTTGCACAGTACTGTCTATATATAAATATGCTCATTACATGGTGGCTGAAATAATCTAAAGATAGCTGGAACAAAAGGCAATAACTATTAAAAAATCAATATTTTTCAACCACCACCACATAGTAACGGGAAAAAAAAACTTTATCAGGGAAAAACGTCTTCAAAGAGACTGTGTGTCAGGTTTAAATTATGCCTTATGCAGCATTAAATGTTAAAAAGTATTTTCACACAAAGAAGTGTTGGAGAAACTCCCCAGCCGTTCTTATATAACCTTGCTGGTAGGCTCTTTGCATGAGGATGAGGTTTTTCCAGCCCAGCACCCCTCATTGCACTGATAAACAAAATAACTCTCTCTCTCATCCTCATTAGAGCAGCAAGAGAATCTAAATTACATCTTGTCCTTGCATCCCGATGAATAAATTGAAGGGAGGGGGCTTCAGGGGAGGAGGCTTCTTTATTATTTTTAATTCATGCTGTCTATGCGTATGTACCACTAAAGCGACACTGATTCATTTTAATGCCGCATGTGTTTGGGTGTGCAATGATGCTGGGGGTATTTTCTCTAAACGCCAGTAGGATTATCCTGAAGGATTTTGTCTGCCCTTCGACCCTGTGCGTGTTATAACTAGAGGCATTAACAGGGTTATGTTATGCACATTACTGAGAACCATCTCTCGAAAGCTTCACTAGAATGAGCCTGAATTCATTTGGGTATCGTCAGTATGGGCGTTTATTATGAGAAGCTGAAATGTTAATGTGTGAAAACTGATGGCATGGCACTAGCAACACCAAGGTCATGGGTTCGATTCCCAGGGAACATAAAAAACTGTGAGCACCGGACCACATTCGAGCTCCATCTTGAATAAGTCACTTTAGATAAAAATGCCTACCAAATGCATAAATGTGTGTAATGTAGTGAGTTGGAATGGGATGTTTAATTTCACTCGATCCATCTCTGTCAATCTCACTGGTCCGTGAGAGTGCAGAAACTCAGACTTTAGGGCAAACTAAGAGAGACTGTGTCCTTTGGGAGGAAAGAGTGATGGGAAAGCGCGGCTTTGTTTTGAGGTCATTTCTTTCATGTTTAAAGGCAGTCTCTCTTTCCCTCTGCTTTCCTTTTAAGAGCACAGCAGGTTCACTCCAGCTGTAGAGAGATTTCCCGAACACTGGATTCAGCCTATTAGACAGACTTTTACGCAGGACCAGTGTATAAAAATGACCGTAGGCGTGTTTCCCAACTGAACACTTCAAAAACACCCATTATTGAATAAATGTTCTTGCATTTATGAAAAACAATCAACTGACCAGCACTCCATTTGACAATTCAAAACAGCGAGATGCCAAAAAAAGTGTGCTGAGAACATTTTTTAATTATTATTACCGTATATAAATAAACCAAATACCAATCCTCAATCTCAACACAAGAAACAAGCAGATGAAGTGTATTTTCAAGGTCCCTGATCACTTCTAAATTTCACCAAACCATCTGGCACATTTTTAGCATGGACTGAATTTAATTAGGGATGGGCTAATGTCAAAATTCTGCCAATACTAATAAGCTTATAATTTGTTTTGTGTTATGGCAGATAACCGAT
Source organism: Hybognathus amarus (assembly GCA_030378365.1). Classification (NCBI taxonomy): domain Eukaryota; kingdom Metazoa; phylum Chordata; class Actinopteri; order Cypriniformes; family Leuciscidae; genus Hybognathus; species Hybognathus amarus. The sequence goes on along the minus strand of JAQIUQ010001025.1, from coordinate 724,047 downwards.
AAATGACAGACATTACAATTATAAACTATTTTGCTTGAATAAATACTAAATATAAAAACTAAAATTAATCATTACAAATGCTAAAAAATAGGCATCACAATATTAATGTATAGATTAAAGATGTTGATAAAGGTAATCTGAATGTGCAAATATAGGAAATAAGCACAAACAATAACATATCCAGTATTGACCTTATATATCCAATGTAAACAGAAGAATTAAAACAAAATTACTGGTATATTATCTGCCGAATAACCGAAATATTGTGCATCACCTTTTGTACTACAGTCTGTTAGTACAGTGTGCACATACTTCTAATGAATAAGTAAGTATTACTCATTTAACATTCGAATGGATCAGCCAATCATAGCTGAGGTCATTTTAAAAGTTTGGGTTCAGTGCGATTAATACTTTTATCCAACTAGTATTATTTAAATTGAGAAAAGTGAAAGTGAGGACATTTATAACAAACAGAACACCCTCTAAAAATTCCTTTGTAAATAAAATCTATTTCTTTTGCCATTTCTATTTATCAATCTGGAAAAAAAAACAAGCATCATGATTTCCACAAAAATACTGAGCTGCTTTGATGCTTTCAGTTTCAACATTGAAAATAATAAGAAATGGTTCTTGAGCAGCATATCCACATATAAGAATGATTTCTGAAGGATCATGTGACACTGAAGACTGAAGTAATGAGGCTGAAAATTCAACTTTACCATCACATGAATTAATTACACTTTTAAATATATTTTAAATAAAAAAAAAAATTGAATAGCCTTGCATTCAGCATTACGGGTGTAACGATTTTCGAACCCGAAAAACCACGATACTGAACTCACGATTTCGAATCGCGATACTGCTCATTGCGTACCGAACACGCCCCGCCCCCTGCTACCCCGGCCCCGCCCAGCCCGGCTCAATGGACCTCATGTCTTATGTAAACAGTACACAATGAATTCAGTTTTGTAGTCTAACCACCATTAACACCAAATAACAAGCTCCGTGTTTTGTTACTTTCGATAATAAGCAAGGTGTAACTCTCTCAGATTCTGTCTATTTGATCACGAAATTCAAAACAATAAATGGCGTTTTGGTGCTCTTTGATGTGGCGTGACAGATCGCTGTGGGATTACTATAACTATAGGCTCCTCATTTCAAGCGGCAGTGCGGCGCGCGAGTAAACGCTATCATCTCTTCCTCAGTTACAGAAAAGACACCTCAAGGTATGTTGAAAGATACAGTATACTTACTGAAAGGCATCATAACTCGTGTAATCGCTCAATCAGTGTTTCAGCCGCGGAAAACGTTAATAAAACAGCATAGCATTATATTTACCTCAACAGGCAAGTGATTCAGTGTCCACAACTTCCTATAAATGAACTCTTGCACTAAATAAATGCACTATGTATATTATATTTTGCTTAACCTGTTTATGATATCTTGATTATTTAATGTATGTTTAAAATATCTTTCATGAAAATTACAACTGTGTAAATTATTATATTTCAACAGCAAAAAGAGTAAAAACACAAGTTAATGCAAAAACCGCCAGTTTACATGTTTTCATACAATGTGTTGTGTGTTGATTATTATATCTAAAAAATAAATAGCATCTGAATTTAGGTTAAAAGTCTACAACCTTTAATGTTATAGTAATGTGTGGCTCCCTATATAGTTTACAGCATTAGCAGATTTTTTTTAATCCTTGTGAAATGTTTAATTGTAATTGAATTAATTTAAAGACAAAGACCATTTTTTTCATTAAACCACTGGTAAAAAAAGAAAGAAAAAAAAGCCATTTTAGCTTTCAAAACCTGAACCGAATCGAGACGTCAAAACCGTGGGAAAATCGAACCGTCAGTTTTGTGTATCGTTACACCCCAATTCAGCATAAAATAATCCTACCAACCCCAAACTTCTTGAAAGTAATCATAATAATAATACTTGAAGTGAGATTTAGTGATTGCACTTTCTTGCCTTGTGTGTGTATTATGTGTCTTGTCTTGTTTGTGTGTGCGTGTATGTTACTGACCAGACCAGTGTCCAGTGGAGGCCCCCGTGCGGTCAGTGCAAGAGTCGCTGACGGGTTTAAAGACGGTCTCCCAGCTGCCGGTGGCGTAGCGCCAGTTCTGTGACTCCAGTATGAGAGTGCGCTGCGTGCCATAGGCGATCATGAAGCAGTAGACCACATGATGCAGCTGGCAGCCGTAACCACAACCCTTATTGATGTTACACACCAGCTTGCGTGCCTTGCTGCAGTCCGGAGGGTTCTACAGATCAGTAAAGAGAAAGAGAGGTTTGAAGGTTTCTACACATACAGGACAGTTTTTGATACTAAAATCATACCGTAAAATGTCTGAATTGCATTGTATTACAGTAGAAAGACAGTTTGAGGCTGCTGCATACTGCATTTTTACAGTCCAACAGGTTCCTTGATCTGCTCAGATGTCAAAAACACCACATGAATTTGCATTTGGCAAGACAGACAGCTCAAGTGTCTTTTGTACCGTGCTGTTCACTGAGCAGTTCAAGACATTTGTATTATGCATCTTTCAAGACCACCAGTAAGAAAAAAACATGATAGAATGCAGAAAGAACCAGATTTGTCAAGTTCTCCAATCATCTCTGGCATGAAAATATTTTTAGTATGTGCTGGAGGAAATGATGAATTTGGTCCTGATGCCTGAAGAAAATAATGTCTTAACGATCTCGGCTGGATGAAAGAAAACGAAACAAACAGGACGAAAATGGTCTCTCATCTATTGCTGTTTCTCTCATACTGGGGCAATAGAGAGGAGAAGGACTGGAGTAAAGAGAAAGGAAGGAGCAAGAGAGAGATAAGAGATGGATGACAGCAGTGTAGTGAGACAGACAGAGGACCGTCATTCTTCATAAGAGACAAGGATTCTTTGTTATCAACCTATCTGTCTCTCACACACAAAGTAAAATACACTCCATCACTTTAATCACACTCCAGCTCTCATTACTGTTTCAACCCGTCTCTGATGGAGAGCATTGAAACTAAGTTATTAGCCAAAGTTAATGTAGTACAAGCAGTACAAAAGTTCCCCCTGGGCCCAATGAATAGGTTATAATACCAAGCAGTGTTTCTCAATCTTTGCCTGACCCATCAGACCCAGTGCCTACCCATCATCCTCATCAATCCAGGAATGTGTTACTTTTAACTCATATACTGAATACTGACCCATAATACTAATTTTTTTAGCATTATCATAATAAATAGATATTATAACAATGCTTCACATTTAATGGGATACAAATTTGAGTAAAGTTTTGCTATTTTTAATTATAAATGGATACAAAATATTAAATTGATGAAATGTATAAAACAATTATTATAAATAATGTATTGTGACAATTATTATTCAAAAGAAATATGAATATGTTTTAATATGTGTTTTTTTTTCTATGATAGCAAAGCTGAATTTCCAGCAGCCATTACTCCAGGGTTCACTATAACAGAAATCAATCTGATATGCTGATTTGGTGCTCAAGTAGCTTGTTAAAGTCTACAGTTTAAAGTCAATGTCCTGCTTAAAGGGTTAGTTCACCCAAAACTGAAAATTATGTCATTAATGACTCACCCTCATGTCATTAAAAAGTAACTTAAAAAATAAATTGCATATTAAATCGCAATCCCAATATTGGTAAAAATTAGATTATTTTACATAATTGCTCAGCCCTGAATTCACACCAGGAGTGTGCAGTTTCGGCGCAGAGTCTATTTTTGCTGCGCTGCTCACGCTCAATTAAAGTCAAAGCACACTTTTGATGGACAAAATAAATATGATTTCACCCAAAAAGTGTCTGTTTACATTTGCATGTCTAGTGAGTTTTAACAAGAACTGGAGTAGGCTACAATACTAATGTCAGAAATTAAAATGAAGACTCTTTATAGAAAAAAATTATAGAAAATGTACCCATTTAAACTTGCTTTTATTATTCAGTTTGGGTAAAAGAATATGGTGTTTTATAAAAAAAATGAAAATAAGTATGTGTTATTGAAAATAAAAAAGTGGTTAGAAAAAATAACATCAGAATCGGGTAAAATCGGTATCTGGCCGAAAATCGGTGCATCTCTAGTATTTTCGATGCTTTAAAAAACTGATGTCACATAGACTACTTTTATGATGTCTTTATTCCCTTTCAGGACAAGGACCGTAAACCATGTACACATTTTCAATGGAGGGACAGAAAGCTCTCGGAATAAATCTAAAATATCTTAAACTGTGTTCTGAAGATGAACGGAGGTCTTACAGGCTTGGAACGACATGAGGGTGAGTAATTAATGACATAATTTATATTTTTGGGTGAACTAACCCTTAAATATCTTTGTGGTATTCTTTGATTTATTTGAAATGCATATATGGACACATGTTCTGTATGTATATGAAAAACAGATATTATTTCATAGTAATTGTCAACAAAAAACGTGACAGGCACAAACGATATGTATTCTAATTGCACATAAACCCATTTTAATGTGATCAGTCATTTTATGTCAACTTGCAGAGTTTGCTCGCTTTTACTAGACGCATGGCCGTAAGATTTAAAGTGAATGAAAGCCTAAAAAACTAAGCCTATTTATTTTTAGAGTCTGTATGCACTTAGCATTTCAGACGTAAGACCCCTTTTTAAATTATACCACTGCCTAATGTATAAAACTTAAAGATAAATCTATCACAAGTATGCATTTACAAATATGATTATCAGGTAAAAGCCACAAAGTGCTGTTGACATTCATCTTTAACTTCACCGTTTGACAGCGGTTTAAAGTCTTTCTGCAAGAGAATCAGAATCAAGCCGAGCTCTGCTGATTACAGCCTATGTGCGTGTGCGTGGCACTGCATTGTGTTGCAGCTGAATGTCAGTTTAGTCTCCAGTGTGGAGTCAGTGCAAAACAACCGCCCCATTTCATCTCAGAGAGAGGGACAATATACTGCTGTCCCGCCAAATGAAATATAATCACCCCTCTCACTGATAAATGGGGAGAGGGAAGGAGGAGTGTGAGTGAGTGTTTGGGATCTTGTTCAGCTAATAGACTTTATTTGAAACAGACACCATGTTTAAAAAAAAAAAAAAACATAGACAAAGCAGAGGCTGTGAGGGATGGAAGCAGTAGCCAATTACTATAGACATAAAGGGGACCCCAATATTCAAATTATGCCCAAGCAATATGGGTTGTTCAATGGAAAAGTATGAAACATGTTACATTCCACAGACAGTCCACATGCTGATTAATTAATTAATTAAATGAAAACTTATTGAATGAAACGGTTTACAAATCACACTGAACAATTAACTTGTCAATAGGACCAATCCAACTGCATGTTTTGAGTCAACAGCTCACTGATTTACATGATTCAGTCAGAGCGTGTACTCCAGTTAACAATTTGCTGAATTCACAAGTCTGACTCAAAATGAGCCGAGACAGTGATGCCCTGAATCATTTAGGACCCGAATATCAGTTTTATATTGTCGAATATATTGTTTGCAAACTAAAGGGTGAGCTGTTTAAGGCCCCATTCACATATCGATTTTCCAGGCGTGTCCGCACCGCATCGAGAATAAAAACATCTCAGACATCTAAACAGCGACGCTTTCACTATGAGCGCGCAATCTGTGCGCCTCCAGTTTGAAATAATGAACTTGACGCGCAAAAGACGCAAATGTGAACGGGGTCCTAAGCCGTATATTAAAATATGTCAGAGCCATTGCTTTGTCTCAAGATGCAGATTCTTCTAGGGCACATTTATTAAAGCTACTTAAATGTCCTAATTAAACTAAGGCCTAATCCTGGCTCAATCTAAGTCCTGTCTGTGAAACCAGGCCTAAATGTAATATTTTAGTACTTGTTTGTGCACTTCAGCACCACTGATACTAACTCACATTTTTGGTTCATTGAAGTGTCTTCCTTTTAAAGCATTTGACTGCTTTTCTGCCTCCCAAGTCGTGAGGAAATCACATAAGGAGTCTCTTAAGTAGCACTATACCTGGATTGACACCATTATATGGAGAACTGAACTGAGCTGGGCGATGAAAATCACGGTTTCTCCTGAGCGACTATATATATAAATTAATCACTTTTTTACAAAAAAATTAACCATCACTGAACTAACTTAAGCTGGACTGCTGATGCTATTCTAAGAGAGACAAACGTTGTTGCATTATTTGCTGTTATCACTGTAAAGCTGCTTCCTAAAAACAATCTGTATTGTAAAAAGCCCTATAGAAATGAAGGTGACTTGACTTGACTATACAATCCAATTCTTCTTATATTAAATTTAAAAACTTTTTCAAGGGCCTTTTATTAAATTTTAACAATGCAATCTTTAATAAAATATGATTTAGGTTTTTGTCAATGATTCAGTGATCCTTTAATAATATAAAAAATCACTACAAAAGGCACACTAAGGAATTGGTTTGCAAATCTGAACAAATCTTTTTGGTGAACAGGATTCAAAGATTTTTACAGAACTGAATCAAAATCTTAGCCACAAATGCCATCTACTCGAACTCAAGGGACAAATGACTGAAAATGAAATTATAAATATAATAGAATTTAAAAAGGAAAAGGGAAAACAATTAAGGTGAGTATGTGATGTACCTGTAGATACATGATTCTGTTCTGCACTAGGTAGAACACTTCTTGAGCTTCCTTTCTCTCCAATCTCCAGCACCATCTGCCTGGCTCAGATGATACAGGTCAAGTCATGATGGACCTAAAGATCACATAAACACCACTGTAAATCACAGCTCAATACTACAAACAACCACATCACAGCGTTTTCTGCTAATTACACCCATTGATTATGGTTAATTACAGAGCATTTTGTAAAGAAATAATATTAAATTAGCTTTACAGCCACAAATTAAAGCCAGCCTAGCCTATGCCTTGCTAATCATCCACAATACAATTAAGACTATTCTAGTAATTATTTAAAAAAATGTTTTGTGTCTGTTCGGCATTACATGGTCGCCTTTTTTCTCAAGTGTGAGAAAACACACTAATCTAAACATACACACTCATTAAACCTCAGTAATGGTATTACTGCCACATGAGAATTACAGCTGTTTAGAAAGAGATTAGAGATGGAGAGAGTTTTTTCCTTTTTAATACAATGTAGTACATGATTAGGACAGGTCAAAGTGGAGCTTGTGCAAAAAATAAAAAAAAATATATAAAAAATTTATGAAACAGTTATTAATTTTTTCTATTACATAAAAATGTTTTGATGCCTGTACATCAGATATTTAAAATGTAGTGGAAAAAGCTGGGCTTTTTTTTCTTTCTTTTTATGTCATTAATATTGTACTGTAGGGTTATCAAATGAATTGTGTAATGTAGATTTAATGAGAGTATAGGGACTGGCCAATTTATTCAAATGTTATCCCTGCAGAGAGTTTATGTTAGGATATATTAATATTTTTAAAGCTACAGTTCAGACGATTATTTAAATTATTTCATTTTTATTGTAATGATAAACAGCACAAACAGAATGTTCGTTTTTTATATGTATATGTATCGTGTTTAAATATGACCTCAAAAAGGAAAAAAAAATCCTAAAAATTTATTTCAGGGGCCGAATATATATATGAAGAGTTCAGATGCAAAAGCCTCTAAGTGCCATTTGAAATTTTCTTCTAAAATGATCATTTTTATCAAGCTTGTATATTTAAGTTCAGAAATTTCACTTAAATGGCAATGAAGATTACCTATTAATTGTCATTTAAGTGAAATTACTGAACTTAAATATAATAATATACAAGCTTGATAAAAATGGTCATTTTAGAAAAAAATTTCAAATGGCATTTAGAGGCTTTTGCATCTGAACTCATATGTAAAGATGATCAAAAGTGACAGTACAGACATTAATAATGTTACAAAATATTTCTATTTCAAACAAATGTTGTTCTTTTGAACGTTATGTTAATCAAAAAATCCAGAAAAAAAGCATCATGGTTTCCACAAAAATATTAATTGGCACAGCTGTTTTCACCATTGATAATAAGAAATGTTTCTTGAGCAGTAAATCAGCATATGAGTATGATTTCTGAAGTATCATGACTGAAGACTGGAATAATTATGCTGAAAATGTAGCTTTGATCATAAACTAATCATAGAATACATAAAAAATAAAATTTTAAATAAAGAACTTACCACCCCAAATATTTGAAAGGTAGTGTAGATTTATAATACAGGCATATCTCCCTTACTGGTAAAAATGTATATGCGAGTGTATTCATGATGTATACATTTGTGTGTATAACCTTTGTTGGTGTCCCAGGTCCTGAAGGAGTGTGTCAACATGTTTCTGTAGTGCTCCAGTCTCCACCAGTCCCACTTTCTTCACCTCACTGCATACGAATACCACAGTTCCCTAACACCGTTCTCCACCTTCCTCCTTAGCTCCTCCTGGTCCTTTCCTGGGCCTGCACACATGCAAAAACAAGCACTTACTTATAATGTTTTTTTTGCAAAATTGCTTTTAACACAAAACAATAATAATACATGTTTCTTGAGCACCAAATCAGCATATTATAATGATTTCTGAAGGATCAGGTGACACTGAATACTGGAGTAATGGAGTAATTACATGAATAAATTACATTGTAAAATATATTAAAATAGTTAATATATTAAAATATATTAAAATAGTTAATAATGTAATCTGCTCATAGTTTTAAACCAAAAATAACAACATTATTTACTATGCTCAATAGATATCTATATTGACTGACGTTCATCCATTAAAAAACTCATTAAAGAAGTTGCAGCATGTAGAATCAGGGATTTGTGTTCATATGTGGATGGAGGTGTAGAGCGTCTGTTTCGTGCTGTTGGCCATATGAAAGAGTGTGTGTACTGTAGTCTGTGTGTCCTGTGTACATGTGTGGATGCTATAGGCAGCGCAAAAAGTGTGTGGGATTAAAAAGCGGCGTGAATCAATAAGAGTGTCAGTGGCCGTAAAATAATCCGGAACACAGCTGTGACCTGTGTATAGTGTTTCTCTAGTGCTTCCTCTCTAAAGATCATTCACTGCAATACTATAAGAGCTGATGACCCAGAAACCAGCCACAGAAGATGTGTATGTGTGTGTGTGTTTAGGGTTATTATAGAGGACTGAGGACAGGTTCAAAGCTTAACACCGCGTCTACATCAGACGACGCACGTGACAAAAGCAAATAGAACTCATTATAATCAATGATGCTGTCTACACAGAATGTGGCGCGACACAACAAAGTCCCAATTGTAAACTGATGCCCCATTCTATTTCTGATGTACTTCAAAACTCGCATTACTTAGTTGAACCAGCATCCCTGGATCTCTGCTGGTCCACATAAAGTCTTAAATATAAGTTGAATATATACACTATATAAAATATTTAGAACTACATTTATTTTTAAATGTGTCTGGAGAGTCTAAAAACTTTTTGGGGCCACAGTATCCATGCATGTGTCTGTAGAATAGAAGGCAAAGGGTGGCTAGAGGACGATTTACACAGACCGCCTGTGGTGATATGACCGTCCTTCACTGCAAATACTCACTCTCATACACACACACTTTTCATCCATATTAAAAGGTTCCTATTAATTTGACACGTTTCATCTTTCCTTCACTCAGTATTAACAGCAAGCTATTACTGCACATCTGAAAAAGAGCCGTCACACACACACACACACGTGCGCCTGCACACACGTGTGTTTACTCAACACTTTTTAGGATGACCAGAAGCTTACTAAATCTAACAAAACCTCCCTTTGGGAATGTCTAGAGACATCTTAAAGGTAAAAAATAAATAATATAAATAAATTAGCTTTATATATTCAGAGATAAAATAAACATGAAAAATATTTTCTTGTATAGTTATGGTTTGGTTTGTATAAGTTAATTTGCTTCAAATATTGAGACATTAAATTAAAAGGTGTTTTCTGATATTTAAACAAATTATAATTTTAAGAATTCTTTTCAGACACTTTTATGATTTTTTGTTGTGGTGTGGCCAGCATTTGTAGCAAATATATAATAAATATATAATTTAAAATAAAATAATGTTTATATAAGGACATATACAGAAATAATTCTTAACATAAAGAGAGATTTTTTTTTACTGGTTCAGCCATTGAAAATGTAGGTAGGCAAGTATACATGTAAACTACTGGCCTGACCAGTGGGAAAAAATCCTATTGTTCTGTTAGCTTTACATAAAAACTATAAAAGAATGTGGTGTCCATTTATGTAGTATTTACACACCATCAGCAGGAGACTACGGTAAGAGTTGATCTTCTCCTTCGCTCTGATCAGTTGCTCTTCAAGTTTACGTAATTTACCCACGGCTCCAGGACCACCATCGGCCTGTCCGTCAGGTAACCTGGAAGACAGAGAAAGAGAGAGAGACATGTTAGCATGACCCTTGCCTGGGGAACTGACATATTCATGACGTTGTGCGTTAAAGCTTATAATCATTTGAACCGGTGTGAGCAAGAGTGAACGTGTGGCCTACTGGGTCAAGGTGAATTGTGGTTGGCTGATTTCCCAGGGGCCTTTGCTCCTTGCTTCCAGTTCCAATTTAATGCAATGATCAGTTGCAGCAGCCACTGCGGGCAATTCATTTGGTGGCAGGGGCTATTCATCACACATAGACTCACAAACAGTTGACCGAAGCCTGCCCAGCATGAGCTCCTCAAGTCTAACACACACACATTTCCATCTTATAAATTTCATTACCGACGAACATCTCAAGACCTGAAAATCCATCATTTCCTGACTCTCCTTCAGCCAAATGTAGTTCATTTATAAGATGACTACCTTTTACTAGACTTTACTAGACTAAAGATCCTGTATACCCTCTCTCTCTCTTTCACATTAGTTTAGCTATCTACTGTAAATTGGGACATACCATTTTTATTGCTTTTCTATACAGCCAATTATAATTTCTATACACCAGGAGTATTAGATTCATTACCTAAGAGCCACTTCATAGTGCTTTTATCGGCCAGATACCGATTGTTGGCTGATAAATCGGTGCATCTCTAAATAGCAGTTGAAAACAATAACTCTTTTAATATTAACCTCTATATAACCTCTATATAATATTACAGTAGTTTTAGGGCTAGTCAAGAATTCTAAGATCGCAAAAAAAAAAGAAAAGAAAAAAAGGAGATATTTTATTGCATTGCCTGAATATACTGTACAGAAACCCTGGATTGTACATAAACTAATTGTATTTCAGCAACAAAATGATCAGCAAAAAAAAAAAAATTAAAAAAAATAATAATAATAAAACAGAATAAAATAGTAAAATAAAAAAGTAACCTTACTCCCATTTATTATTTATTTATAATAATATTAATAATAATAATAAAATGCATCTTTGTGTTTTAGGCCTAAATAAGCCATGTAAAAAAGTATATCCTGGAATATATAAACCCTAAAATAAAACTTTTCTGCATTTTAATAATAATAATATTAATAATAATTATTTATTTTCACAAATTTTATTCCACACATATCCCTATGAACGGTTTTGTCAGATTTTGTGGCCAAAGTACATGCAAACACACACACATCGCATTTTCTCTCATGCACAGCTCTGTGCCCTTGCAGTGGGTTTGTAGTGGAAATCTGAGCTGTATTTGAAATGTGTTTGGCGTGAATGGAAAGCATTGTGAAAAACTGCCTCACCTGAAAGAGAGAGAGACAGCAATAGAGAAAGAGGGGGAGGAAAAATGAGGATAGGGCTACAGAAGTCTTATCTGAGGAGAGAGGATGGAAATGCATTCGATGGGAAGCGTGCATAGAGTTTTGAAATGGTAAACAACACATTGCCATTTCACCTGCATGCAATTGGTCATATGGATGTCTGTCAACAGAAGGAATGACAGAAAAAGAGAAACAAAGATGGGTGAAACTGAGAATGAGACGGGGAATCTGGAATTGGAAAAAAAAATTACATGTCAAACATTTATGTCATTCTTGGCTGGTCAAGAATGAAACGTAAGAGAGGAAAGGAAATGAGTGAAATGGGGCTTATGTGTAATGTGTGTATGTTTGGTTGTACTTGTGAGGGCCAAATGTTCTCACTTGTATAGTGAAATATTATCAAAAGACTAAAAATGACCTATAAAAAGTCTTGTCAATCAGCCAAACGTCCCACAAGGATGCCATTTCAGAAGAAAACAGCTTTTAAATCATATTAAATTGTAAAAATGCTGAATGTTTTCTGTGATTTGTAGGTTTAGGGATAGGGTTAAATGGATGTTTAGATATTTAACCTGAAAAAAGGCACAAATACTGATATGTGCGCTGCAAAATATTTCATTTAACTTCTGTGCTGCACTCCACTTCACACACGCTAACTTCCCCTCGCTTATGGATCAGATGGCTTGAGTTGCCCATTTCCCGTGTCCAAAGTGAACGCACTTCCAAATCGGCTGTGGGATTCTCATGAGGGGAAGTACTTTTGAGAAGTTTGTGAGTGTATGTCTAAAGCAAAGCGGAACACAGCCCGTATCTGCCATGACAAAACAGAGAAAACTAACATAGAAGAAGGAAGTTTATACTAATGCTCACTGTAGCACCTCTTGTGGCAACACTATGAATTGCAACATGTGAATGTGCAACAATTTGAAACACTTAGAGACACATCGATGTTTGAAATCAACCTTGTATGGCTAGAAGTATTGGTGTTCATGTACACTATTCAATGTTTGGAGTTGGTAAGAATGTTTATAAAAATTTGTAATTTCTTGAATGAAATATACAGTAAAAACAATAATATTATGAAAAAGTATTACAATTTAAAATAACTGTTTTCTATTTTAATATATTTTAAAATGTAAATTATTTCTGTGATGATAAAGATGAGTTTTCAGCATCATTTCTCCAGTCTTCGGTGAACATGATCCTTTAGAAATCATTCTAACACCATGTCCTAACTACACATGACGCGATGCCGCGACACGCGATAAAAGGTATTTTTTCCATGTTAATCAGAGTTTTTGTCCTAACCAGACACGATGGCGACACGCAAAGTTTCCAATTTAGAAACGGTTCCTATTTCTGCGGACGTTACGGCTGACGAATCCACCCACACAGAGATATCACACCGGTTATTATGAGTACACATTATTTACTTTTAGTTAAAAATAGGTCACCGTGCCACAAGCGATAACAGATAATTTACCTCAGATTTTGAAAGCATATAATATAGCGTTCAAAATGAATTCTATGTGAACATACAACTGTACTTCATAACAAAATTAGTCAATCAATATATTTTGTTAATGTTTTGATTTTGAATAATGTTATTTCTTGATTTGATTATGTCCTTACCCATTTCCAATGCAAGTGCGGGCCAGCAGCGCGCTTTCATAGAGAGACTCCGCCCACACGCTGTTCTGAATAGCTGTGCATTTTTGATTGACATCTCACAGTCGCGTGTGGACAGACACACTTGCTGTCGCTGGAATTTGTTCACGTCACGTCAGAGCCCGTCTAACGGAGAGCCTTGGCACTTCCTATTAGCCCCATTGTGTATCATCTTGGTTGCAGTACCATTAGAATTCCACTGGAGGTGATCACGGGCGAGTGCAGAATGAATGGGAGTCTATGGAGCTAAACGACTAAATGTGTCTCTTTCTCCTGCTTGTCGTTGAATCAACATAGATTTTATTGTTGATTCCGCAAGTTCAATATAGATTATAGGCCAAAAGTCGAATGAACGAGTTCTTATGTCCTTTCGATGTCTTACAGGTTAGTCCGTTGTTGGCCGGAACACGCTAGCATTCTGCTATTGTATGACGTCATCACATTTTTGAACGGATTTTTAGAACAGATAAGTGAACTTGAAAATGCAATTTTCAGCTGAGTGTATTATCTTAGCCCTCCCTTTTGAATGCAACTTTCAAATTACTTGACAAAAAATTACATCCTGAGAAAAGTGGATTTCTGGGGGTGAAACCCCATTGACTCCCATTCATTCTGCACTCGACACGGAGCGCCGCCGCATGGACAGAGACGTGTTACTGCAGCCAGTCTAGAAACCGGAAGTAACCCGCCAGTGCCAATTCTCTTCAATTAGACATTCTTTGGTCGTGTTAGTTAGGACACGGTGTTATATGCTGATTTGCTGCTCTAGAAACATTTCTTATCATATCAATGTTGAAAATAGTATTTGCTGCTTAGTTTTTTTGAGGAACATGTCATGCCTATTTGTTAATTACAAATGTATTTTTTAATAATTAAATTAATTTAATTCATCTCTTTAAAACATTCTTACTGACTCAATACTTTTAAAGAATATAGTGTAATTGAGTAAAAGCCTACTGTAAATGTATCCGACAGTGCAAGACCCCCCATCTAAAACAACATTTAATGTAATCAATACATCAATAATCAATCAATATAAACTTTACTACCTCCCTGTAAATTATTATTCACTAAACATGCAATATCACACATAAATAGGTCATATTCGAAATTACAGTAAATGTTGCGGATGCAATTGGACTGGCACAGCTAACACAGTCCTGACACACACTTTAAAAACATAAACCTTCCAACGGTCCCCCACAAGAACATTAGTGTATGTGTGAGAAACTGTAGATGGTCTTCTCTCTAATTCGGTAACAATTTCTAAGCCAGTTACAACAGAGGCAACACTATTCACTTGACCTCCCTCCTCTTTTCTCTTCTGTTCACCTCATACATCACCTCTCCTCAGAAACCTGAGCTTCATCATGTGGCATTACATAACCAGCAATCACCAGCTAATGAGGCCACATCACTCACAGCAGGGGCAGAGAGAAACATTTAGAAACACACCAGAGTTTGGGAACGGCTGTCAGAGAGGTGTGATGGAAATCCCACGAGGCTTCATGTTTTCTGCTGACACTGAACTCCTGCGAGATGTTGTAGCAGCCCACAGAGACACTTGTACCAAAGTAGGACACATACACTTACAAAAAAAGCAGACAGGATGAAAATAAGTGTGAAAACCATAAGTGAAAGATGCCGAAAACTGTCACACTCAGGCACAAGTACCAACGGCTTGCTGTGGGCTATGGTTTTGACCCTCTGTGAGAACATTTCAGAGAGCTGTCAGTGAGGTAACAAAGAGACAGTCAGTCAACCTCTTCAGTCATTACTGACGAATTTTAGGACATTTTGGATGACACCTGGTGTGTAGGTGTGCGTTTGACGGAAATATAGATGTGCAGAACAAGAACTTGATGCCACAACATGACTACAGTTTCACTATGACTAAACGTGTTAAGTGTAATGAATGCTCAGGATTTGTATCCAGAAGGTTGCTGGTTTAAACCCTGCAAGAAGTGAGCTGAGACTGAGAGCCATTACTATTGTGCCACTGAGTAAAAGCACTTAACTCCAGGTGACTGCAGTGCAGAGGGATTGTCCCTCTAATAAGTTCATGGTGCGGTTCCACAGTGGCATTGTGTTAAAGCTGCTGAAACAAATTTGTGTGGTCCCACTTGATTACAAACAATATCGTATTGAAAACTTAAACTATTACTGATTGGCTTAGTCTCAAATGTTATTGTGAATATTACTAGAGGCTGGAACGCACTTTTGCCAAGATAAATGCACTAATTTGTAGTCTGGACAAGTCAACACTAATTGCTGAAAGTCAATTCTGCAGATTTTGGGTAATTTTTTTTTCTCCAGAAAATTGCAAAGTATATGATGGGCACAGACTCTATATTTATTAGACTGTGATTCCATCAAAGAATAATTCCATTCCATCTATTTGGAGGATATCAAACATGTTTGATATTTTGAGCTGATTATAGATTTTTTTTTTTTTTTTGGTCTACTGGCAAAGTTTGTTATGTTTGCAATTAATTTGATTGTCTAGTAATGTGTGATCCTCAGTCATTAATGGCTCGTTTCCACTGAGTGGTACGGTATGCGCTGACGGTGCGGTTCGGTACGCAATTATTTGCGAATGGTACCAAAAAGCCGAAAACCCTTCCGTTGGGGTACCTAGCACAGTGAAAGGGTACTAAAAGGTGGAGCTAGACTCACTGCAGAACGGCGATTGGTGGACAGAGTATCGTCACTCGCGCGTGCTACAAGGGCCTAGAAGCATACAGCTGAAATAAAATACTACTGTTATTGTGTACACGAAATATAGTTTTAAGAGTTTTTCAGGTGAGAAAGTAGTTTTTTAAAGCTCAAATCTGTGGTTTAATAATAGATTTATGATAATTTGACTGAGATCCATTTCAAGCGATCACCGGACGCTCGGCTCGTGTCCCCCGCCTGGAACAGCCTTTCCTCGGCTAGTCATCCTGATGTTTGCCGCTGACTCGGACGTCTCTGTAGTGGTTAAACATGAGATATAGTTCGTCTTGTATAAACCTAACAGGTGATCTTTGGTCTCGTGAATCTATAATTCGTTCCCTGGCCAATAGTTTGGCAGAAGGCTACGTGAAGTTTCATATCTTTGAGCGCTGAATTTGTATATTTGACTGACTGAATTGTTTCTTTATGTTATTTAAGCTTTACTGTATATCTGTTTGTACCTTTTACTTATACTTTTATAATGGCTATTATTGATAAAACTGAAATTTCACAAAAAGAGATCATTTTGTCATTTTTTACATTTTATTACAAGATAATCTGTAATGTTGTTTATTGCAACATTTGTACCAATACGATATGCAATACATTACATATTGCCTGGAATATGTTTTAAACATATATATATTTTTAAATTTAAACGAAAAGAGGCAGGGTTGTGTTTTATATTTAGTTTTGTTATAAATATAACGTTACATACATGCAGTGAATATAATCAATAGGCTATGCGTTGCCTGAACCACATTTGTGTGCTTTATAATGTTTAAAATGTATTGAAATGAAATCGAAAAGAAGCAGAGTGGTGTTTTATAACATATTTCGTTTTATTATTGCCTAAAATGAACATACAGAGATAACCGGAGTCGCAGAGCCAGAGCGAGCTGAGTGCCGCGTTCAAGAACGCGCTGTTCCATTAGCAGAATTACTGGACTCGCATCCTCGGGATCATTCTCCTGAGTCGGACTTTGCGATGGCTACTTGGTATTGAGAAACGCCTAATGCCAGCGCTTGTTTCTAGTGACAAACATGCTGAGAAGCAAGAACAAGTTCTGCTGTCTGTCATCCATTGTTGTTTACTATGTCGCTTTCTTCACGCGAAAATAACGTCGATCGCTTCTTCCAGCAAACACCACGCCTATCAAGTAAGGGTACTGTTGGCGCTGGAAACGCAAGCCGGATCATGGTGTACCCGACCCGACCCGAACCCGACCCGTACCGTACCCCACAGTGGAAACGAGGCATAAGTCTATTAGGTGGATAGTTTTTCTTTGTAAAACCTTACACGTTTACATTAAGACAAAGAATTTCCAGTGAAAAACCCTTTGACTCAATGCTTACAGGGATAGTTCACCAAAAATTTACATTCTGTCATCTTTTACTCCCCTCAGCCTCTTGTCATTCTGTTGAACATAAAAGAAAATATTCTGAAGAATGTTTTTCTCTATACAATGGACCCTATTGATTTTCATTATGTGGACAAAAACGACAAAAACCAAACATACCAAACACTGCAACACATTTATACAAGAAAACATACAGGTTGAAAATGAAATTTTTCACATGGCATGAGCAAAATAGGTTTAACTATATTAACACAAAACATGACATTTTGTCAGAAATTTGATAGCAGTAGAACTAAATTTGTTTAGCATTATTTTCACAACAAATGACACATTCTCAATGATAAAAACCAAACAGATGATTTGACCTAGTCGTATTACAAATAGCCTAGTTAGACTATGGATACTACACGAGAACTATGTTAAATTTTCATAAGGACAAAAAAGAAATAAAGAGCTTTAAAGGCTGGACCTCAATGAATTATGGAGGAAGCTGTCAGTTTTCCTCTGGAGTAAAATCTGTTCTGTTCTAATGATCTTTGATTGCAGGAAAAAAAAATCACTTTCTTTGTGTGCCTTCAAAAAATTTCAACAGGTACATCAATAATTAAAAGCCAGATGAAAGGGAAAAAAATCTGTTAAGGAGTCCCAACTCACTGTCAGAATATTTGAACTAAGACATATATAAATCAGGTGTTAATTAATGTATAATTACTGACGAAATTGTTGTTAATAAATGGTAAGTACATTTAAAATTGGTGCTATAGTGTCAACTGTTAATTTCTATGGAATAAAATAGAGAACTGGTAACTGCACTTATTGGTACAATACAATTATTTTAGGTAAAATGTTCTGTTAAATCACAGCTCTGCCACAGTGTGTGCTATGTGTGTGCTAAGTCAATGACTGTGCCTGTTTGCAAATGATGAGGCTCCTAGAGAGCACATTTGTTATACGAATGTAAGTAGGATCTGAAATTAGTGTTTTCACTTTTACAGATGATTGGTGGTGGTGTTGAACAATTTGTTATGGAAATTTGTCAATGTGAGTTGTGTGTGGGAAACCTAAATCAGAGCTAATTACAGTTTGATGTTTTTTATTACAGCTGCACCAAATAGAGAGGCCAAATAAAAGGCAGAGACTAAACCCAAGTGTAATTAGTCACATTTAGTAGGTACTAATGGACTGTCAGTGAATCCAGAGTTCACAGTCGCTATGACGATGGCAAGGACCTCGTGCTGTGACTGGCTCTTAGCTCATGTGGGCGTGGCCTCTCTGCAGCATCTATTGGCTGGACAGCCATTTATTAAAATCAAAGCAAAATCTAAAATTAAATCTCTCCATTGTTTCTCCAAGACGGTAATGAGATTAAATGGAGAGCGGATTAGAGCAAAGATTATGAAATAATTCTGCAATCAAGTCAGAGATCTTGATATGAACTCAAATACCTACTAGATATGCCATACAAAGATATCATCACATTTGTTTCTATTTTTATTTCTCCCAAGGAATTTTATGAGAAATATCTAAGACCTGAATGTATAACTGACTATTTCATTAAATCTCCTGAGCTATGAAAGAGCAATAAAACAACGTTTTGCTGCTGATAAAAAATCTATTTCATGCAAGGAATCCATCAGAAACAATTCATAATATATAAAAATGTCTTAAATGTAGATCCAGGCAAACACAGACATGCTGGCACATGTCTAGGGGATATCGGTGTCATCATAAAAAATGTAAATATCAGCTCTTATCATGAAACACATCAGCTTCATCATCCAAAGTCCATCTCCACCCTTATCCTTTCCCACTTTCCAGTTTTCTAGCACACACACAAATATATTTCTAGAGAGAGTATTGAGAGGAAGGACTCTGAGAAAAAGAAAGAAAGAAATCATTACACAGAATACGGCTATCAAACATGATGAACTTGGAGACAGAGGAAAGTAGATGAGGAGGAGATGAAGCATCAGTGGGCTCTAATAGAGAATCGTAGTGTGTGTGTGTGTGTGTTAATTCCCACAGGAAGTGCTTAATGAAAGACTGACAGCACTGATAATGTTCTGCGGTGGTGAGATAGGAGGAGAGCTAACCGTTTCGAATCGTTGGAACTGTACATGTTCATAAATTAAAAATAACAATTTCTTCATTCTGTCCTACTTCGAGTAGGGCACGCATGCATAAACACACTCTTCAGGAGTCAAATATCTCTATGCAAACCTTTCATCAGAAGTCAAATTCAGGAGTTTACTACATCAGAGAAATCAGAGCTACTGAAAACATGCAGTAAACAACACTGACTGTTCATTGCTTTCAACAGAAAAGCTCAAAACAGGTTGCTAGGTAGAGTTCTCAGATGGTAACTAAGGCTACGTCTTCATTAATCCGGATACTTCTGACAACAGAGTTTTTGTTTCAAAACAAACTCCATCCACACTAGCATTTTCAAAAATTTCTCATCCGCACTGAAACGTTGGAAAATGTTAAATTCACCTTATTGCGCATGTCTTATATAAGCTGACTGAGATGATGCAGCCAGAAAAGACATAATAAAGTTCTCATGCTATTCTTCCGGCAGGAACATTTTATTTAGTTAAATATCTCACCATTCATTGATGCGTCCAGGTCGCATTCAGTCTAAGGATGGGCATTTTTCTAAAATATTGCATTCGAATATTCGGGCTCATAAATATCGAATATTTGAATATTCGTTTATTTAAATTATGTTTAACGAAAAATACGTTATTTTTAATTTTTTTTACGTTTTTGTCACCATTTCTGGACAAGCTTACAATTAGGCAATACACAAACAAACTTACAATAGTAATTCAAGTTTTCTTTTAGTTGAAAACATTAAACAGTAGGCCTATGAGTAAACAAAATATTATAAAAAAGCGGTAACACTTTACAATAAGGTTCATTAGTTACTACATTAGTTAACATTAACAAAGAATGAACAATACTTCTTTCAGCATTTGTTAATCTTTGGTAATGTTAATTTCAACATTTACTAATACTTTATTAAAATCTTGTTAACATTAGTTAATGCACTGTGAACTAACATGAACAAACAATGAACAGCTAGATTTGTATTAACTAATGTTAACAAAGAACAACAAATAGAGTAAGAAATGGTTAATTCATGTTAGTTAATGCATGAACTAATGTTTAATAAATGAACCTTATTGTAAAGTGTTACCAAAAAGCATTATTAAAAGCATGCTCAAGCAGCGCGAGCGGAAAAAACCCTAATAAAGCAGATTGCGTCAGATATTCGTACACACATACACACGAGTCAGCAAATGACTGATTATCATTTTTAAATTGTTTAACGTTTATGTTGAGAAAAACGATAATATCTTACGTTACATGCAGGGGCGCGCCAGCACTTTATGCTCGAGTGAGAAAAGACGCTGCGCTGACAGACGTTTCAGAGACACAAAGAGAACGGTGTTTCTAACAGCACTTTGCATTTTCTGTTCTTAAACCGGTCTCCCTTAACGAAACTTAAAGGAAGTATGTCTCAAAATCATTTTGCTATTAGATAAGTTAACATCTTTGATCACGCGGTCCAGCTGCGCTTACCTGCAGTTGTGATGCAATGATGAACAGCTGTCTTTCCTCACTTGTTTGGATTTCATGTGATTTCTCATGGTGATGATATCATAACTCAGATTAATTAATTAATTTGATCAAAAGTAATTCCGTTTAGTAAGATCCTTTTCAAGTAACGTTAATTCCAAACTTCACGAGGCAGACGACAACATTATGTGATCAAATACAGACAACTTGTTAACACACTCCACAGCGCCATCCAGTGCATTTAATTGTAACTGCGAGTTAGTTCTTTAGGATTTATCATGGACTCACTGCATTTACGGCCAGCAAAGCAACGTATTCAAAATTCGAATAGTATTTTATTTTCGAATGATAATTACATATCGAATATTTGAAAATTCGAATATTCGTGCACATCCCTAATTCAGTCACCATTATACAGTATGTTTGATATTAAAACGCAACTGTACTCATGATTGCAAAAATATTGATATCGCACACCCTAGAATTTAATAACAAGAATTTAAGAATTTCAACTAACAAGAATTTAATATTAAGTAGCTTTTAGACATTTTAGACAGTATTGCCAATTTTTATTGTCTAATAAAAATAGTTACAAACAAAGCAACAGCTAGAATGTATGTAGTATTGACATTTTATTCCAGACAAAATCAGTTTTTGTGAATGACTGAGTGAATGACTCAATTATCCAAAATCTAATACCGTGTGTGTACTGTAGGTACTACTTTGCGAAAGTATTTTTTTTTTGTTATAGTATGACATTCATTTGTGTCGTATGAATGAATTCTGAATTTACTCCTACATCCGCCATATTACAGTACGTGCCACACTAATCCAGATTTGTTCGGGGTGTGGTAATCAACATTATGCCACCAATGCAGTCATTGAACTTAATTTATACTAAGCCTATTCCTTTTTATGGATATTGTTTTCTGTCAGTCTGACGTGTGTGACGCCGGTAAAGGTCACTAAAATCAAAAGATTCTTTTTATGGCTTTCATTGCCCATACAGCAGTTGTTTTCAATCATGTATAATTGTCTGCAATGATCTGTAGCGGAGAAATACTTCACTGAAACTGACTGCAGTTGAAACAAGCATTCCTTCTAAAGCAGTTTCTTTTTGAAAATGATTTTGAAAATTTTACTACAGTATAATTATAAGCCTTTGTCTTCTTTGTTCTGAAAAAAAGTCAGTCTTGGCTTGTTTACATCCAGTCAGGAAGTAGGATGTGCTGTTTCCTCTTTTTGTTTATAGGAGGACAATTTTCATACAGTCTTTCTATGGTGCCGGTGCTTCCAAACACTTTCTGTGATGTTTACCAAGTTTTTACATGTTTTATAGCATTTGTAACTATTTCAGAATCGTCCAATTTGATATTTAAAGCACCTGACAATGCTATTACACAGTGTGTTCAATAGTAAACACTCACAGGTCACATAACTTAATATTTTAAAGTATCACTATGTAGTTTTTCAACCTTCATAATATATTTCCATGACCCTTGTGATGGTACATCGACTTACAATAGGTTAAATGGGAGGTAGTAACCGGAGCACAAAAAGAACAACAAAATTCGACTGCTATATGGCATATGTCATACTCTACCTTGTCTGTTACCATTGTTGATTCCAAAGTCGGTGCTGGATAAACAGTAAAAGTGCGCGTGCGACAGTAGGCTGTAGGCGGTAGGCTAAATTATTTACAAAAGCGATCAATGGACAATTCCGCTTCCAACCTGTAGGGCGACCGCAAAGGAAAAGTTCTTTGCTGTTGCTTTAATGTATTGCTTGCAAAAATTATTTAGCTTTTTATTATTTGACAATATTATTTTTGTAAAGCACAATGTTTACATTCAGGGGTTGAATGAGGAATAATTAGTGTTTCAAACAGCAGAAATAAAAATGATTAAAACAAATTCTGCATATTGATTATCAGACACTATTGGATCATCTAAACATAAAAAATTATCACTCATAAAAGAAACAATTTTAGGCTCAATATTGGTTTGTTCAGTTAAATTTAAGTATAAGGGAAAGAGGCTGGAAAATTGCTATCCATCCATTGATTTTCCAAACCACTTGTCCAATGTAAGATCATAGTGGCAAGTTGGAAAATGGTCATGAAAAATTACGTTAATTTTTGGTGCAAAAACTTGAATGGAAAATTGTTGCATGGAACTTGTTTTAAAAGATATAGGTTGAGGAACAAAAAAACGGTCACGCACTGTATTGTGTTTAGATACATTTTTGTAAATTTGGGATTGACATGTATTGATAATCACTATCAAATATCAGATGAAAGAGGCACTTTGCGGGATAAGTCATCTGGGTCATTTGAAAAATGTACAATAACACTGATAACTGAGCTTACATAATGTATAAGCAGATAGAAGACATGTCCGCAGCTTAGTGAAATACACGTTACACACAAGTTTGCATACTGCAAACACAAGGCTTTAAAGCACAACACACATGCGTTTAGAGGAAAACTATAGCAGGCAGGTGAACTTTGAGGAAGTGCGTTTGCATCCGATGATTATAGAAGGTTTCCCTAAGGGTAATGATCATTTAACTAGCAAAGCAGTTCAAATTTAGCCCAATGGCCATATGTCAAATGCCACAGTACATGATAGGAAGTGACTAGTGCAAACATGACTAGGTAATTTTACAGATATTGTAAGTGCGATTATTGTCTGAGAAATAATCACGGTTTAACGATTATCCCGATTATTATGCATCCATTAATTTCACAACACTACCAATGTATAATATCACATGAACACTCAACACTAGATTTTAGTATTTTAGATTTTAGTTTGTTCTACATTTATTTTCAACCTGAGGTAGAAAACATAAAAACAATTTCTCGTTGGTATTTGACTTAAAAACATAAATAATATTATAAAGGGATAAAAAATCCCAATGTAAATAAGAATAAACAAAGTCTTTGGATCTAGGTTAATAAATTAAATAACACAGTCTTCTTTTCAATGAATGATATTTGCATTCTTTATAACTACTTGCATACATAATTCTTTATTCTTTCAACGACATATTTATTTGTATGAATATAATTAATCCTTATTAAAGCTATTAACAATCAGTGAATGAGTTTCTCTTTTTATTTTGTTGCTTGATCAATATTAAGGACACAGACCGCCTAAGGTTTATCATCCACGGT
Source organism: Hybognathus amarus (assembly GCA_030378365.1). Classification (NCBI taxonomy): domain Eukaryota; kingdom Metazoa; phylum Chordata; class Actinopteri; order Cypriniformes; family Leuciscidae; genus Hybognathus; species Hybognathus amarus. The sequence continues at coordinate 699,815 of JAQIUQ010001025.1, read as the reverse complement.
TTGTCACTTTAAGACGTCGGATCATGTCCAATGACATGCGGATAACGATTGCACTGATGCACATCCGATACACTCACAACTGTTAAAGACATAACCGACATTGTTTACATGAATACTGTCCAAAATGGACATTTAGACATAATGTTGTGTGTATTTGTCTATTCAGACATGAAAGAGAGCTCAGTTCAGTCCTCATGTGCTTTATATGTGTCTATGAGCATGGCTGCACCCGTCGGGTCAGGTGTGTGTCCACAGAAAACCGTACCGAATACAGCTCTTTTTTGCGTTGTCACTCTTATTCAGATCTATAGCCTATGTCTGCTCTACTCATTCTCCCAGACGTTCACATTTTTTATTTTATTTTTTACATATGGGACCGCGGGGTAAATGCAGCAGTTCTGACTGGATCGCTTCCCAGATCGTCTCTATCTAACATTTGCGTCTAGTTTTTATTCGTTGACGAAAATGTCAGTAGATTTTCTGCATAGTTTTTGTCATTCAAAACTAGCTTTTATTAAGTTATCGTCTCGTTTTGACTGTGAAAAAATGTCGTTGATGAAAATAATAAACGGAAACTTTTTTACAGCAAGTTTGCTGACAGTCGATCCGTCTTCTTCAATTGCACCCTTGTCATTCTTCGTGTCCCCTAAATACTCCCACTGCTGACTTGAGGTGTTTTTCGTTGGAAATAGAGCGTCGCTGCTTAGTCCCTCTGCAATAGTGAATGATATGCACTTTAAGCTGGTGCGCTGCTGCTGTAACTTTGTTTTCGTTTTGTGTTAGTTGCCCGTGCGGAACACTCGGTGTAGCATAGTCTTCACGATTAATTAACCGTGACGTTTTAAATCGCGGTTAATTGTGAAATCCGGTAATTGCTGCATCCCTAAACATGACCATACAAGATCAGCTACAGGCTGATGAGAACTAATTGTAATCCAGCATGTGAAAACAGACCAATAGAGCTACACTATCATCTGCTTCACGCCACTGTGACCCTACTTCGTTTGACTGGGTTAAAGCTTTACTGTTTGCTGCCTGCCCTGATTATCTGCCTGCCCATTGACTACGATTGTGGACTGCCTCAGATATATCCTTTGCTGGTGATTGACCCCCTGCCTGATTGTGTAATGTTTACTATTACCAATAAAGATACAGCAAATGGATCTTAATGACAATGCCTCATCATTACAATACTATATATATCTTGTGGTTAGCTAATAGGGGTGTAACGATACACAAAACTGATGGTTCGGTTTTCCCAGGGTTTTGACGTCTCGAGTTCGGTTCGAATTCGGTTCGGTTTTGAAAGCTAAAATGGCTTTTTTTTCTTTCTTTTTTTACCAGTGGTTTAATGAAAAAAATGGTCTTTGTCTTTAAATTAATTCAATTACAATTAAACATTTCACAAGGATTAAAAAAATCTGCTAATGCTGTAAACTATATAGGGAGCTGCACATTACTATAACATTAAAGGTTGTAGACTTTTAACCTAAATTCAGATGTTATTTATTTTTTAGATATAATAATCAACACACAACACATTGTATGAAAACATGTAAACTGAACATAAGGCAGTTTTTGCATTAACTTGTGTTTTTACTCTTATTTGTTGTTGAAATATAATAATTTACACAGTTGTAATTTTCATGAAAGATATTTTAAACATACATTAAATAATCAAGATATCATAAACAGGTTAAGCAAAATATAATATACATAGTGCATTTATTTAGTGCAAGAGTTCATTTATAGGAAGTTGTGGACACTGAATCACTTGCCTGTTGAGGTAAATATAATGCTAGTGACAAGCTATGCTGTTTTATTGACGTCTTTCCGCGCTGAAACACTGATTGAGCGATTACCGAGTTATGATGCCTTTCAGTAAGTATACTGTATCTTTCAACATACCTTCAGGTGTCTTTTCTGTAACTGAGGAAGAGATGATCGCGTTTACTTGCGCGCCGCACTGCCGCTTGAAATGAGGAGTAAATAGTGAGTAAATTTGAAATGATGAGTTATAGTAAGCCCACAGCGATCTGTCACGCCACATCAAAGAGCGCCAAAACGTTTCATTTTCGTGATCAAATAGACAGAATTGGAAAGATTAAGCCTTGCTTGTTATCGAAAGTAATAAAACACGGAGCTTGTTATTTGGTGTTAATGGTGGTTAGGCTACAAAACTGAATTCGCTGTGTACTGTATACATAAGACATGTGGTCCATTGAGCCGGGCTGGACGGGCCGGGGTAGCAGGGGGCGGGGCGTGTTCGGTATGACAGTATCGCGGTTCGTATCGTGAGTTCAGTATCGCGTTTTTCGGTTCGGTTCGAAAATTGTTACACCCCTATTAGCTAGATACATGTAGGAAGACTATAATCCAGCTCACATATCACATTAGACTTCTCAAACCTGTTGGGTTAAGAGTACCTGACTAACCAAGTATCTCAGGTTTGAAGAAACATTTGATTTCAGAAACATTTCACCAACCTGAGTGTCTCAGCCATGCGTCTCAGATCTTCATTCTGCTGTTTCAGCCTTTCCAGCTTGGCCAGAATCTTGGAGAGCTCTCTGCTGGACCGTTCCGGATGCTCGCTGTCCTTCACGAGGTGACCCCCAATGTAGAAAAGCAGCGTGCCCCAGGCCAGCAGAACCAGCATAATCCAGCGCCAAGAGCCCGTCCACGGACGCATGGCGCCTAGGGCTGTCCAGCGGACACTCTCCTTTCACAACACAGGAGTTTGAGGCATGCTCAGCTCAGCGGTAGCGCACCACCTCGGGGCTCTTCCAGAGCGGAAGGGGGATTCAAGGGTCGCTGGGTCTCGTTTGCGTGTGCGCTTACAGGCTTGGAGGTTATATCATGTCAGCGGCCCCTTGCAGAGAAGGGGAGGAGAGGTTTGATATCCCTTGAGACTTCTCTGATGAGACTTCACTTCAGAGAACCAATGGCTCTGATGAGTTCCTCTTCCTCTAGGGCCTCTGCAATGGTTTCTGGTCCTGTAAAAACACAGCAGCAAATATGATCAGTGAGATGATAGGACATGCTCGCGCTGACTGTGAGAGATAAAGGCGTAAGTGAGCTCTGAGATAATCTATCAGCTCCACCCTTTCCTTCTCAAGGATATGAGGCTGGATTGAGCTGACAATGCAACAGTCATACAGCTGTTACCGAGGATTAGAGTGAGCTCAAGGAGTGAGCTGTGAAAGTTAGATGTCAAGTCAGCACAAAATGGAAGCGCGCATAATGAATTCCTCAAAATTAACCAGTTACAGAAAAGTGCAGAGAAGAAACGAATAGAAGAAATAAGAGTGATATGGAGAAAAAGAGAGACCCTAGATCTAAAGAATTTATGTTTTCTATTTATTAAGTGAGGTTTAAAATCGTACAGAGCATATCTCGATAGATATATCACTTCACAGGAAGTAGAGGAAAATGTACCCAGTAGTCATTGCACACCACCTGAATATCTCTTGTAAAGGATGGATGGAAAAAGCTTTTTAGTTTTTTTTTTATTAATTTAAAATTAAATTAATTAATTAATTTACACTAAATATAGGAGTTTGGGGACGGGGTATACAACTTTTTCTAAAATTAATAATATATACACTACCGGTCAAAAGTTTAAGATCGGTACGATTTTTTATGTTTTTAAAAGAAGTCTCTTCTGCTCACCAAGGCTGCAATTTTTTGATAAAAAATACACAAAAAACACAGTAATATTGTGAAATATTATGACAATTTAAAATGACTTTTTTATGTTAGTATATATTAAAATGTAATTTATTCCTCTGAAAAAAGCTGAATTTTCAGCATCATTACTCCAGTCTTCAGTGTCACATGATCCTTCACAAATCACTCTAATATGATGATTTTATGCTCCAAAAACATGTATGATTATTATCAATGTTGAAAACAGTTTTTTACATTTTTATTTCAGGATTCTTTGATGAATAGAAAGTTCAAAAGAACAGCTTTTATCTGAAATGGAAAGCTTTTGTTACATTAAACACTACCCTTTAAAAAGTTTGGGGTCAATAAGAATTTGTATTTTATTTTGGGGGAAATAAATAAGAAATCAATACTTCTATTCATCAAGGATGAGTTACATTGATGAAAAGTCTCAGTAAAGACATTTATAATGTTAGAAAATATTCTAATTAAATAAATGCTGTTCTTTTGAGTATTTGGTGTTTTTTGTGTATTTTTTATCAAAACATTGCAGCCTTGGTGAGCAGAAGAGACTTCTTGTAAAAACATAAAAAATCTTACCGACCTTAAACTTTTTACCGGTAGTGTACATTTTATGAGAAATATTCCAAAACTGCATGACAACCATCATTTTAACCAAAAATAAATAACAACCAACCACAATTTTTCTTGACTGCCAGAGATAGAAGGCTTATTGTTTTTCACAGAAGATTAGAAATGCAAATGAAATGTGCGTAATGGGGTCATGTGACAACCCTGCTGCATGTTATAGTTTGAAATGTTTGCACAATGCATTCTGTTTCACACAATTTAAAAAAGAGGAGGCAATACTTGTACACTGTACTGTAAGAAGTAGTCTTGTGTTCCATCATGCACACTGAACACACTGGTCACGTTCTCGTTTCAGCGTGAATCTAAGTTTTTTTGTAATCTCATAGCATTCAATTCAGACTGCAAACTTAGGCCAAATATAATTTATTTTTTCACTCGCACACATACACATTCTGTGACTTTAGTTCAACTTGTGAATGCTTGCCATTCATTTATTGACTTAAATGAGCAATCACAGTCAAATTACACTTGTATCACAATCTCAAGATAATACACGCAGCACACCCACGAGCAGCCTAGGTCGTATCTTAAAAGTGAACCATTTACAGAGCTGAAATAATGTGCCACTCACTCTGCATGTAAAAGTGGCTGACGAATGGGGACTATCTGACAGATTGAGAGAACGTAGGCACTGCTTTTCCTTCATTATGAATGAGGGTGGAATATAGAGAGTCATTATGGATTTCTGCACAGAGCATATACAATGCATTATAGATTGCGGTGGTGTGTCAGACCCAGTAATCAAAGGCCGCAGTGCGGGACTGAATCAATAGAGTGACCTTCTGTGAGTGTCTCAGTACAGCAGACCGGCAGCTATTTATGCACATCACTACTGCAGTCAATGGTGCACGCACATGGGGCACTACTACACACTTAACACTGGGATTTACCCACACTCCTGCTGGCATACACTGAAATTAGCTTAAAACCTAATGCATGAACTACTATCCTACTCATTAAAGCTTTTCCTTGCTCTTTTAAATTACCAGTACAGTGTGTAGACGTACTCAAATATTCAAATCGAAAAGCTCCATCCTCAAACTCCCTAGCTTAAATAAATTTCACAAGAACAATTATAAAACAAGATTTATGTATGTTGATATTTTTAAGTCTTTTATGATCACCATGTAATATAACAGTTAAGGCCATTGCACACTGAGTACGAAATTTTCGTATGCGTTTTTCGTGTTCGTCAGCCTAAAAATTCGTCACGCAGAGAAACCTTGCACACTGAGTCCGATGCGTATTTATTAAACCGTTGCGGAAAAAACGCAAAAATACAAAATGAATTCGTCAGGCAGTGAGGATGATTTTGTTGCCCTCTCTCTTATTGAAAAGAGAAGAGAAATATTGCGTTTGCGTCCATCCAATCCTGAAATTGTGCCGAGAGGAAGCACCTCCTTATCAAGGAGCTGTGATTAAAAATTTACTTCAGAACGTCAGTGGAAAAGTTTGATGCTGGAACCACATTTTAAAAACAAGATCATTAATTTCCGTGAACCAATCGATTCTGAACAGAGACTGGCAGTATGTTTAAGGTATGGAGAGACACACACACACACACACATACACACGTGCGCGACGCGCGGCCCGGTGAAAGCGCTGGGCAGACAGAACAGCTGAATATTTTAAGTTGTTATATAGCCTATTGTACCCAAATAATAGTTTAGTTATTGGTTATCGAATTGGCTGCTAAATCAAACCTTTTAATCGATCCCAAATTTTAATCTGATTGAAAGGGGAGGTTATTCCTTTCATAATCCAATTGAGAGAAGAGAACACTTGATTCGAAATGAAAACCGAAACTGAAAGCACTGCGCATGCAAAGATGTGCGGAACGAGCTCCAGTCGGCCCTGAATTGTCAAAAAACCTCTCAAAATGCTGGCTATGGATGCAAAAAACGCAGAAAATCGAACCTGATCCGAATTTTTTTATGACGGACAAAAGTTTCGGAGGCGGTGTGCAAGCGTGATTGACATAACGTGAGGTCGAATTTTTTTTTAACGTGAGAAAATTTCGGATGCGATTTCGGACTCGTGGGCCCTATTTTAACGATCTGAAATGCAAGTGTCAAAGCGCAAAGCGCAATTAACTTTGTGGGCGGATCCCGGCGCTGTTGCTATTTTCCCGGCGGGATAAATGCCTCTTGCGCCTGGCGCAAATCTAAAAGGGGTTGGTCTGGAGTAGCTTCATTATTCATAGGTGTGGTTTGGGCGTAACGGAAATAAACCAATAAGAGCGTCATATCACATTCCCTTTAAGAGCGTGATGAACGAGGTGCACTTGTTCCGTGGCGCAATTCTATTTTAACGGCGCATTTACCAGGCGCGCTTCAGCATCGGTTCACAGCCGAGTAGAACGATGTTCTCGTCAGGGCCGTAAAAGAAAAGAGAAGGGACACTGGGGATGGGACAAACCCACCCAAATTAGCTTCGGGTTAAACATGCATATAATAATTTGGGTAAATGTAAGCTTTATGCCTGTTTTTCCCATCATCATGGACACAACAATGATTTCCCTCATGTTTATATATTTTTCCGTATAATAATGTATCATTTGCAAAAAGTAAAATGCATCTGTGTTGATGAGAGAATCATCTACAGTGTATCCACGTTGTTCACACTCTGTATTATGGCCAAGCATGCACGCTTAAAACAGCATCTGAATATACGCGCAACGCGCGCCACTGACTTTAGACCAGGTTTTTTATGGTCATTGGCGCAATTGTTTTCTGGAACTGCAAAATAGCACCAGGGATTGTTTTGCGCCGACACACGCCTCCTTTTTGCGCCAACCCGCCCAGGAAGCGCAAGTTCATTTGTTAGTTTACCGACGTGCGTCTGTGGAGGAAAAAAGCCCGCTTTGTGCGAGTGCAAAATAGGAATGATAAATGCGTCAGTGTATAAAGTCATTTGCGCCGGGTGCAAGATAGAGCCCTCGGATGTGCAATGGCCTTTACAGTAATATACTGTAGTAAAATATTAAAATGCTAAAATGCTGGTTTGATGCTCAAGAAATATTTCTTATCATTATCAATGTTGAAAACAATTGTACTTTGTGGAAATCGTGATCCAATAAGGATTCTTTGACAAACAGAAAGATCAAGAAAAATTATTTTGCAACATTGTAAAAGTGTTTAATATTACTTTTGATTAATTGAATGCTGAATAAAAGCAACACACACGTGCACATGGCATGTGCATTTTATACAATTACCTAGATATTACACATCGATTTATTTATACAAGTATTTTATGTCATAAATCTTTTAGTTTTAAAGTTTAAAGATATAGTAGCAAAAAAATCCTCCTCAAAACTCAATTTTTGACATCCAATATTTTCTACATGGTTGTGATTGTGTTGCGAATGAATGACACATAATTTCTCCAGGGCAGAGGAGTGCAATGCAAGACGACATATCTCTTTACTACACTGTATTAAGTGCCTCTTCAGCATGACATTCTACTTATTTAAGTAATTAACTCAGTACACTCTGGGCTGAAGCTAAGATTGCCAGTTTAATATACAACGTATATCACAAGTGGGAGAGTCTTAGTTTTAAATGAGAATTGGGGAGCAAATGATTAAAATACTGCAATACAGTGAACCAGACAATTTGGTGCCGAAAGAAATAATCTGTAAACTGCACCGTCCCACAAGAGTGCACCACCCTTTACCCCCTTCTACAGCTCATAAATAATTGAGATCTGCATAGTGACACAGCAGCGCACAGACAAGGACAGCAATAAATCCATAATTAATGCCTGCATTTATAAAAGCGTGCAGGGCTGAACAACAGCCTGTTCAGGTTAGGGTGGATTTCTGCAGGGTTTCAAGTATCTTTCTTCCCCTTCTTGTTCTAAACCAAGGACAGGGCAGCAAAACAAACTCCATGTTACAAATATGTTAGAACTATCACTTTTATCCCAACTTATTTGGTTTATAAATAATCTTCTTGATCAGTTTCTACTCCTCGGCATACCAGATTGCTCAATGTTGTAACAGAAACTATTAAATGTCTCTTTTCCAGCATAGTTGCGCACCTTTGCGCTTTAAAAAAGATTAAAGAAAATAGTCAGACGCCGCAGTATAACAAGCATACTCGGGCCCTCAAAAATAAAGTGCAGCTGGAAGAAAACAAAACTAGAGGTATTTCGCCTTTCGTGGAAGGATAGTGTTACTGCATACAGAAAGGCCTTAAAAACGGTTAGATCTGCTTACTTTTCAACTCTCATTGAAGAGAACAAACACAATTAATGTAATTTTCATTAAATGAATGAGAAATAAAGCTTCAAATTCAGACGTTTCCAAACAAGACAGTAATGACTTAACGAATTTCTTTACTTGCAAGATTGATCAACAACATGTACTGTATGTTAGACCCTATACGGACTATGCTACTGAGAGAGATGCTTCAAGAAGATATGATTGTCATTAGGATAGATATGAATTTGGATTAATATATAAATTGGATGACTAGTAATTTCCTAACGCTTGATGGCTGCTCTGTTGAGTCTTCATCATCAGATAGGAACCAGGTGTGCTCTTTGATACCAATCTTTCATTTGAAAGCCACATTTGTAATATCTGTAAAACACCATTTAATATCTAAACTATGACATGCTCTAAATTACAAATTCTAAAACAAGTTCAGTGCTTTCATGAGCTCAAGACTAGATTATTGTAATGCTTTACTGGGTGGTTGCCCTGCATGCTTAATAAAAAAACTCAGTTCCAAAATCCAGCCGCTGAACCAAGAAGTATGAGCATATCAGCAAGGTTAACATTGCATTGGCTTCCTATTAAACAACATCATATATTTTTAAATTTTGCTAATTACTTACACCCACTTGTGAATCACAATCAAATTGCATTGCAATAACCTCCATCAATATGTACCATATTGTGATGTTGCCGAAACCAGTCCTAATATTAGCTTGCTCTTGTTGACGGTGCAAAAAACAAAGTCAGTTCATGCATTTGATATAGCTGAGCAGTCATGTATGCAGTCATGCTATGCTGACTTTCACCATTAGGTTTTTCATACCTCAGAAACTCTTCAGTGTGTCACGAAAGAGTAATTGCACTCTCTGAAAACTTTAAATGCAATTATTTTTCTTGATGGTGCTGGAAATGACAGACTCTTAATGGATAGTTCCCCCAAAATTGAAGTTTTTGAAAGTTCATTTTACTAACCTTTCTGCCATTCCATACATTTATGACTGTTCTCTTCTGTTGTGATGTCAATGGTACATTTACATTTTTATCATCCTCAGAAGAAAAAGTCATACAGGGTTGGAACAGCATGAGGGTAAACAAATGAATGGCTAAGTGTTTTCATTTCTGGGTGAGCTACTCCTTTAAAATGCAAACTACCAATAATTATAAATGTTCATTGATTCAATGTTGTGATGATAGACTATAACAATACTGAAGCGTATTGATCTTTCCTCTTTTTTCTGTTGGTTCCTTCCTAAATCTTCAGTCAATTTTTTTTTGTCATTTCTCTGTTATTGCAGCTGAAAATGGCGATCATGTTCCGCTGTTAAAGATTTCTCTCTCTCTCACACACACACCACACAGTAAGAATAATAGTCTCCAAAATTTCCTTTCCCATACTGATGTGCAAAATATCAGCTCTTTTCATTCCAGCAGAGGTACATTGTGGGAGCTCTACATTTCTATGGACCACTCCCACTGACTTCACATAGCATTATGCAGCCTGACTCCTGTACAGATCCAATGTCCTGTGGGAATCACTGATAACCTGTAAGCTCTCCTCCATTCAGGTAGAAGGTGAATGCTTTAATCATTCAGAAAGATGAAAAACAAGCATGTCATATTCAGGTGTGGTCTGATGCACATGCCTCATGTTTTGTACAGTATCTAGAGCAGTACAACCCATGGGGCTTAAATGTGAGCAGGTTTACTGGGCCATCACATACAAACACAAAAGGTGACAAACTGCTCTGGTTCTTTTTGTGTTCACACTGAACTACTAGGATTACAAGTGAAATGTAAGTGGACTTGATCTTTCATATTAGATTCTGAGATTTCAGCTCTAGAAATTTGACACAATAAATTTCAAGATTTTTTTTTCAAGCTTTTTAATTTTTGCTTAGATCAACCAATAAGAAAGTGGACCAGTTTTCTACCATGAACTACTAAGAGACAAAATGTACATTTATATAATTTTATTTATATCAGTGGTTCCCAATTCTAGACCTGGATTATAAAATATACATCTAATATATCCAAATTATGTTTATTTTCAATAATATATATTGAAAAAGGGAATTATCACACAGTTTAGCCCATGAAACATAACAATTCACAATTTAAATTAATAACATAATATTTACACTACCGGTCAAAAGTTTAAGGTCTGATAAGATTTTTTATGTTTTTAAAGAAGTCTCTTCTGCTCACCAAGGCTGCAATTTTTTTATAAAAAATACATAAAAAACACAGTAATATTGTGAAATATTATGACAATTTAAAATGACTTTTTATGTTAATATATATTAAAATGTAATTATTCCTCTGAAAAAAAGCTGAATTTTCAGCATCATTACTCCAGTCTTCAGTGTCACATGATCCTTCACAAATTACTCTAATATGATGATTTTATGCTCCAAAAACATGTATGATTATTATCCATGTTGAAAACAGTTTTTTACATTTTTATTTCAGGATTCTTTGATGAATAGAAAGTTCAAAAGAACAGCTTTTATCTGAAATGGAAAGCTTTTGTTACATTAAACTCTACCCTTTAAAAAGTTTGGGGTCAGTAAGAATTTGTATTTAATTTTTGAGGGAAATAAATAAGAAATCAATACTTCTATTCATCAAGGATGAGTTACATTGATCAAAAGTTACAGTAAAGACATTTATAATGTTAGAAAAGATTCTAATTAAATAAATGCTGTTCTTTGAACTTTCTATTCATCAAAGAATCCTGAAATAAAAATGTAAAAAAACTGTTTTCAACATGGATAATAATCATAGATTAATAAATGCTTTAGAAGTATTGTTAATTCTTAGTTCATGTTAACTAATGTTTAAACTGAAAAGTTCGCGCCCTAAAAAGTCCCACAATGCACTGTGAAAACCAACCACTGTGAAGCTCACTATGTTCCCATAATGGAAGTTCTGAAGTGCAAAACATAAATCACGCAAGCCACTACACGTAATGACATATGATAGACTGTAATTTATAAATATACAATCGCTAGACAGGTACTGAAAATAATCTAGCAAAAATTCATATTTAATTTATGGCTGAAAAGCCATAATGTACTTTAAATAATGTTTAAAAAATAGCTATATCTATATATTTTTTTTAAATTTACAAAAAAAAAAAAGCTTCGGATGTAGCTTATCTCAGCAATCATCACTACCAGATGTTCCAACACCTCAACTGGAGGCATTGGAATAAACTTGGCCAGGTCAAAAGGCATGCTTGTCCATTTGTAAACTCTTACCGCACTGCAGGAAGCTGCATTTATCTTGTTTTCATAGTGAAATCCTAATCAATTATATGCAAATGTAGGCTTACATTTAGGCGTGAGTAAACTCGCATCTTAAATTCTGATCAGGCGTTCTCTCTACGCTCAAAGCTCTTCTGATGCTGATCCCATGCAGACAAAAAAAAAAGTTTGGACAGATTTTTGGAATTAGAAAGTTAGAGAGTTTATTTATTTTATTTTATTTTTGGAAGGAATTATGGAAGAACATAATGGCTATGCAATATTTTTCTATCTTGCTAAATTGTTTTTCACTAGACACAAAGGGAAAATAAAAATGTCATTATTTACTCCCCTTCATGTAATTCCAAAATTGTATGACTTTCTCCTCAAGAACATAAAAGAAAATATTTTGACATTTATTTTTGTTCACATAAACAAGTCAATGGTAAGTCAATGGTAACCAATTTATACATTTTTTTTAAGATGGTTTAATATGCTTTGTTGAGCACTCAATTCTGCCACCTAAACTAAAACACCCTGTGTACCTGACTCAAGGCCTGTTCACACAAAGGATGATACCTACAACAACAAAGACATAGTTCTAAAAATCATTGTACACATAAAAGAATAGCAGTCCTACCACAACTATAACAATAACAGCACAGATATATCATTGGAATCACTATCAGAACGATTTTATTCAAGCAGATGAACAATAAAAACATTGACAGCCAATCAGAAACCTACCTTAAAGCTCCTTGAAAAACTATGTGCAAGTGTAGCTGGACAGAAGCGGTTTTAAACGCAAAGGGTGGTCACACTAAATATTGATTTGATTAAGTTAACCGTAGTTAATTGATAATGCTTTGAAGCATTTTTACATAAGAGCCTAAAACTTTTCACAGTACTGTAGCTTTGCAGGTAGGTTTCTTCAAGTGTCTTGGAGACGTTGCCAGTTCTTCTGGATTTAGCCTGCCTCAGTTTTTTTCTGTTTTCTCAGGTAATCATAGATCAATGATGGTGAGATCAGATCTCTGTGAGACCATATAGGCTGTTGTCAGACTCCTTAATGCATATATAAATCTCACTGGATTATTACAACTGATGGCAAAAGGAAAGTTTAAAAATCAGTTACTTTTGGCTTGAAACCATTTTCTTTGGGGTGAAAATACTAACTTGCCTAGAGACTTTTGCACTATTTAGTACTATAAATATATAGATAGATACATAGGTAGATAGGTAGAACCTTTTGCCTTGTGAACCTTGTGTCCTACATCTTAAAAACTAGGTTGTGAAAAAATTGAGTGAGGATTAGAAATGCCTTTAGTGTTAAACTGTGGCCAAAGTGTGAAAGTTGTGCAAGAAACTTGCATGTTTGCAACAAAGTTGCACTCATTGTTTGTGTGTGTGTGCTGAGACACTATCTTAAAACGAGTGGCTTGCGGTTATTCACAAATCGGAGAGAAAGGTCACACCTGCTTCAGGAAAGAACAGAAACATTCTCAGAGACCTGTGAATGTGTGTATAAAAAAATAATTATGCAAAAGATGGGGTCTGTTCAAACAGGGGTGGGAGGGCAATTAGGATAGAAAAGCTTTGGTTTGTCTCTTTCATCAGTTTTATATTCAATAAGTGTCACATTAGGCAGGCAACACCTGTTAAGGCAATCTGGTCTTCCCTCTCTAGGTGTATTAGCTTGTGTATATTTGTAGTGGTTTAAACCACACTGAATACTTGAGCTACTGTATACTAATATAAAGACTTCTGTTTTCAACATTGATAATAATAATACAAGTTTCTTGAACAGCAAATCAGCATATTAGAATGATTTCTGAAGGATCATGTGACACTGAAGACTGGAGTAATGATGCAAAAGAATTCAACTTTGCCATGAATGAAATAATTAAATAATACAAATAAAAAATATGTTCAAATACTGTAGATATTTTTAATTGTAAATATTTCACAATATTGTTGAATTTTGGATTTTAACATGGTAAAAAAGTGTTAATTTTGACAGCCCTAAAGCATGGAACTTGCATGTTTGTAATTATTGCATTTTAGATATAATAAAATATTAATATTAATTTATTAACTGTGTGTTTGTGTGTGTCTATGTATATGCGTAAAAATACATAAATTCAAAGCAAATCCCATGAATAACTAAACACACACATACTCATACTCATTACACTTAGGTTATTGTCTCTGCATGAGCAAGGCCTTAAAACATGAAACCCCCAAATGGAAACTGAAATCAAGCCATAGCAACTCAAGTTTCATCAGATCAGATGATCAAGACAGATCTCAGACAGAGATGATGTAAAATAATAAAAGAATGAATAAAACTAAATATTTACATTTTCTTAAAAAATGCAAGTGGTGCTTGCCTCTGCAAAACTTGCCACTATGATGAGTGGTTGCTAAGCCATTGAAGAGTATTGATGTGTGGTAGTTCTAGTTAGTTTCTAGTTGGATGCTTACTGGGCCAAAGTGGGGTAGGCTATCGTTCATATAATGTAGAAAAACAGTCCGAAACTATGTATGTGGCAAAGTTTAAAACTCAAGCATCAGGGATGGGAACTAAAGAATAGAGAACCGGTTCTAAGTTTTACGATCCATCGATATTGTATGCCCTCGACGTTAACGATTCCTGTTATCGATGCTCCTGCTCTGACTCAACCATAGTATGTAGGCTACAGACCGTGAACGCACAACTGTCCCTGTTGTATTTTTTCACAACTGTCCCAAGCAAATTTTTGTACCGCCAAAGCCTTATTTGATTGGTAAGTAAAACTGTCTCGAGCTGTAGTGATGAACCGCTGCGCTTGTGACAGCGCGCATGTTAAACTGAACGAGCAGGGAGAGAGAGAGCTCCGGTCGTGCGCGCGCACTCTCTCTCAGGCTTCACCGTCTAAAAACTTAAGCGCGGTCTTGCTCTCTCTCCCTCGCACATATTAATCAATATAATCGACACGATGGTAAGGTCAGGAGAAGTTTCATGTGGAGCATTCAGAGATTTTTTTTTCCAGAATTACCGCTGGCCGTGAATTGTGCTAAAATAGGCCTATATGTTGCCTTATCTTCTCTGAAAAGCGTTCCGCACATTCAGCTGACATAAACCACAGAAAAAACGATCCAGGGATGAAATGTTTTCTTTGATGACACACATCTTGTGGGATGTCCCAACCGCTGCGATAATCACACAACGCGCACACGTCCGATGATGACACGTTCAATTCGCAAACTTATGACTCATTTGAACCGATTCATTTTAATGAATGGTTAGATCTTCCAACACCGAACTCACGGGACTTATAATCGTTGAATAACTAAACTAATCTTAAAACTTTTTAATAAGGTTCTATTTATTACATAAATAACATAAAAAGTACAGTTTGCTTAGTCAAGTGTAAGGTTTAAAACAAATAAACCCACTTGTTTTCCCCCTGAAAAAGCATATGATTACTTTTTCCCACACAGTGCTATTAGGAATCGATAAGAGAATCGTTAAAGAATCGGATCGATAAGCAGAATCGTTAGTGGCATTGATATCGATAAAATCTTATCAATTCCCATCCCTACTCAAGCCTGGGATATGCTTCTGTTTGTATGCATCATATTCAGCTAAACTGGACTTTCTGTGGACCATGATCTCGCACTTCAGGCTTAGGGCTTTAGAACAAACCCGTAACCCCAAATATCAGAAATAATACTCGTCTCAGTAATGGACCATAACCACTTCTGATCTTGTACTGTATGACTGCTCAGTCCTTGCTATTTAATTGTAAAATCTGCATCTGTAGGAGTCAACAGAACTCCAGCAAGAGAGCAGCCAGAAAGAGCAGAGCTGAATCCTCTCAGCACTTTAGAGTGCTAAGTCAAGAGATATAATAGACTCTTGGTGAGCTGCAAGTGTGATTGGGGATGTGTGCCTGAGGTTGAGTATAAATTTGATTTAGCTTCTTATGAGAATGAAGAGGTTGAGTGCACATGTGGGTGTATATTTTATGGTATAGGTATAGTGGCTATCAAGAGCGAGCTAAGATAAATCGGTACGCACCATGAAAGCAGTAGATGAACAGTGGA
The DNA here is from genome assembly GCA_030378365.1 of Hybognathus amarus. NCBI lineage: Eukaryota > Metazoa > Chordata > Actinopteri > Cypriniformes > Leuciscidae > Hybognathus > Hybognathus amarus. The sequence goes on along the minus strand of JAQIUQ010001025.1, from coordinate 683,939 downwards.
TGGATGTTTAGTGAGAACATATTACAGCTTAGGTCATGAGGTAAGTATAGAGCTATATTTTTGTCTTAATGGAAAAGGCACTCGATGTAGAGCAGCAATGCGGCAGTGTCTGGAAGGTTGTCAGATGTATTTAGTGTCAGGTTAGCTGTTTGAGGCTGTAGGATAAATTAGACCTCGATTCAGCACTGATGTGCCCTTTTTATGAGCCCATACAATAGATGACCTTTGCCCCAGCACGTGTGCTAGGAATGCATGCAAGAATATGACAGAAAGAGAGGTTCAAAGGGAAAATTGTCTTGTAATTCTGGCTTTGAGTTTTGAGTGAAAAAATGGCAGAAAGTGCTAGTCTATATACGCTCACCTAAAGGATTAGGTGTTCAATTGCTCATCAATTATCTAATCAACCAATCACATGGCAGTTGCTTCAATGCATTTAGGGGTGTGGTCCTGGTCAAGACAATCTCCTGAACTCCAAACTGAATGGTGATTTAAGCAATTTTGAGTGTGGCTTAGTTGTTGGTGCCACACGGGCCGGTCTGAGCATTTCAAAATCTACACAGTTACTGGGATTTTCACGCAAAACCATTTCTAGGGTTTACAAAGAATGGTGTGAAAAGGGAAAACCATCCAGTATGCGGCAGTCCTGTGGGCGAATATGCCTTGTTGATGCTAGAGGTCAGAGAAAAATGGGCCGACTGATTCATGCTGATAGAAGAACAACTTTGACTGAAATTTGGCTGGGCTACAACAGCAGAAGACCCCATCTGGTACCACTCATCTCCACTACAAATAGGAAAAAGAGGCTACAATTTGCAAGAGCTCACCAAAATTGGACAGTTGAAGACTGGAAAAATGTTGCTTGGTCTGATGAGTCTCGATTTCTGTTGAGACATTCAGATGGTGGAGTTTTTGCGTAAACAGAATGAGAACATGGATCATCATGCCTTGTTACCACTGTGCAGGCTGGTGGTGGGGGTGTAATGGTGTGGGGGATGTTTCTTGGCACACTTTAGGCCCCTTAGTGCCAATTGGGCATTGTTTAAATGCCATGGTCAACCTGAGCATTGTTTCTGACCATGTCCATCCCTTTATGGCCACCATGTACACATCCTCTGATGGCAACTTCCAGCAGGATAATGCACCATGTCACAAAGCTTGAAATCGTTTCAAATTGGTTTCTTGAATATGACAATGAGTTCACTGTACTAAAATGGCCCCCACAGTCACCAGATCTCAACCCAATAGAGCATCTTTGGGATGTGGTGGAACAGGAGTTTCGTGCCGTGGATGTACATCCACAAATCTCCATCAAATGCAAGATGCTATCCTATCTATTGCCTAGTTCTGAAGGTGAAAGGGGGTCAAACACAGTATTAGTATGGTGTTCCTAATATAGGTGAGTGTATCTCAAAGTAGGTGAGTCATTTAGGTGAGTGTATCTCAAAGTAGCCTATACTCAAAGTAAAAATATTAAAAGAAAATATTTAAAGGAGTTATTTTCACCTTTCACATGAAGATCTGTTGCACTCTTGCAATCCTGCATTGCATAAATACTGTACAAGCTGTGAAATCAATGTAGTGCAAGCCATGAAATGTTACTGGGTCACAGGTGTGATAGGCAGTGGGAATGTGGGAAGTGTCAAGAGACTCGTTGCTGCTCAAAATATGAGCATGAAACCTCTGTAATAACAAACTCTCCATTTGAGTTTTGAGTGAGAGAACAGTAGGCGTTTTTGACATGGTGATTACATTGCTTTACTGTGAAGCAATCACACAGAGGACTCTCAAAAGGAAGAAAAGAAAGCATCAAACTATCAAAAGGATAGTATTTGGTGGAATGGAAATAAAAAAAAACGTTTGTTTGCTTTTAATGCCATGCCAGCTTCTGTAGCTATTCCCTGGGAAAAAAATAATGGGCACTTTCCACAAATAGGGTACAAAATAAGGCAACAACTTTTTTTCTCAATAGAAAGTGAATTGGAGATGCATAACTTTTAGAGAATATTGATTGTCAACCAAGAAGTTGAGCTAAATATAATATTTTGTTTCTTTACAAAGAATACTTAGCTTTTTTTCTATTTGTCTAAATACTCAATAATAGTTATATTATATTAAACATAAAAAATAACAAATAGACTATTCAAAATGTTAGGGTCAGCAAGTTTTTTTTTAAAGAAATATATACTTTAATTCAGCAAGGATGCATTACACAGATCAAAGGACATACAGTTAACATAATTATAATATGATTTTAATGTTTAAAAAAAATCTTACTATCCCAAAACTTTTGAACAGATGTGTATAAATGAATAAATATGAATATGACCATAACATCAGAGAGAAAGAATGAGAGAAGACAGATAGCTATGCACATAAATCATTTACCTTCACTTTCAGTATGTTCCCTTTAAACTATATGCTATAAGCAATTAGCCAAGGTGGTTGTTACACATTACAGAGATGGCATTGCGTTTGCTTTACGTACATCTATGAGCAGCAGAAGACGCAGTGAGTTGATAAAAATCAAGCTCAGTGTCTCTTCTTAGGCTTGCGTGGAGTATTGATCTGAGTATCGCTTGGATAATGAGCAGCAGTGATGATTCAACGAGTTGGTCTCGCTAGAAAAGGCTAATCGGTTTGCAACTGCCTCCAAGGGATAAAAAGACATGAGTGTGTGATCGGGGATGTCAGAACTCTGCCCATCCTCAAACTCACCACCTCTGGCTGTATTGAGTGCACTGATGTGAAAGCAATCATGCTAATGTCTCACCCTGTTGTTTCATGGGTGGAAGATAAACCATTTCATTGGCGGAACATATGTCTCACATATGAGTTTTCTCTCGCCTGCTATTATTTGATTATTACTAGATTTGTCTCTCTCTTGCTTGTCGGTGCTGATTCTCTGCTTCAATGGAAGAAGGCACAGCTGTCATAATTGTCTAAAACAGGGCCAAACCTTTTTTAAAGGGGACTAGATTCAATGTTGTGAAGACGCCTGGGGGCCGGATACATCTCCTTTATTATATATTAGGGGTGTAACAATATATTTTGTCACAAAATATCATAAAACAAAACTGCAACAAAATATATCGGGGATAGTGACAATCTGTATTGTGTGATCGTTCACCCAAAATTTAAAAATTACTGTGTGAGAAAAAGTTGACAGTGTTTTAATACATTAAACTTCTCTCTATTATTATAGGATTATGCAATGGGGAATATTTGTGAGTTCATTAACATGCAGTGACAATGGCAGATGCACAAAGTTCAATTTTATGCTTTTGAAATATGAGCAATAAGGAGAAAAAGAGCCTACTTCACCTTTCCAAGAAGAGACAGCGAGTAGCACCTGAGGCCTCTCAAGACACACATGAACTTCAATGACACAAACTGACAAAATGCCAAATGGTTTTGTCTCATTATAACAGGGGAAATAACTTAAAATACTGTCATTTATGGTCATATAGATAAGAGTAAGACATCATTGTAAATGGTCTCCTATTTTAATATTTATACCTTCAAATTGGTAGCATTACTCCAGTCTTCAGTGCCACCTGATCCTTCAGAAATCATTCTCATATGCTGATTTGATGCTCAAGAAACATTTCTTATGTTATGTTCATATGCATTATGTTGAAAAGAGTTGTTAATCTTAAGTACATATTTTCAGGATTCTTTGATTAATTGAAAGTTAAAAAGAACAGCATTTACTTGAAATCTTTTAATGCATCCTTGCTAAACAAAAAGTATTAAAAGTATTTTAAAATTCTTTTTTTAACTTAAAATTAATTTCTTAGTATCCTTACACTGTAAAAAAAATATTTTTGAGATTTGTTATCACATTTTTCTTTTGTCAAATCAACTTAAATAATTTATTTAGTTCAGATAACTTATTATTTTGAGTTTCTGATGATTAAATCAATCTCCTTCATTGTATTAACTCACTTTTTTCCATTTTCAACTTAAAATTAAGGCAGCCAGCTTACTTAATTTTTTAAGTTAAACTAACAATATTTTTTTACAGTGTACAATTGTAACTAAGAGATCTCTTAATTTAGTGGGTTTGTCGCAGCTGGTTACATCCCCCTGTAACTCATGGCTGCCACTTTCAGACTTTCTGAGCCAAACATCTTTAAGTCACAACAGAGACAGAGCCATGGAGCTCTGGCTGATCCTGGCACCTCATCCTCCTTCTTTACAACCACAATGGATCCTCTCACTGCATCCAAAGGCTCTTTTCTAAGCAGATCTGCCTCCTCTGACATCCCTAAACAATGGAGGGCAGTGATCTCTGACAGTGGCCCACAGGGCCAGCGTCTGATTAAAAGGAAACAAAGGAGATGGGTGACCTCCGTCCAAACATCTAATCTTAGAGCCACAATGAAAGGAGACAATGTTTTGTCCAATGCTTGGTTTCTCAAAAGCTGACAGTGCTAGCTGTGGATAGATGAAGCTGGGGATGGACCTGAAGAAGTACTGCAGAGCACTGGACCTACTACAATCTCGTGATACAAAAATGCTGATGAGCCTTCATTATTCAATTAACAGCCTGGCTAGCACCAACTACAAACAGGGCTCCAGACTAACTTTTTGCCTTGGTTGCACTGGTGCACCTAACTTTTTTATTTAGGTGCACCAGCACAAAATTTAGGTGCATTCAACTTTTTTCTCGTCTCGCTTCACCTTTAACGCCACAATTTCAAGGTCACCTTTTTCTCATGCTCCAAATATTCATATATATTATGTAAATGCTTTTAAAAAAGAATAAGATGTAGTGTTTTTTTAAGGACAATTATACTGTATATAAAAATATAAATCTTAAAAAAAATGCAAAATTTAAAGTGCTGTTTTTACATTGTTCAAGTTAGGGCAGGGTATTGACACCAATTTCACAATTCAATTCAATATTGATTATTTTGGATATCAGGTACAATACATGGCAAATTTTCTCAAGGAAAACAAATCTCAACTAATGTTGTAAGGTAAAAATTACCTGATTTGGACACAAACACTTAAATTACACTTTTACTTATTTGTATAATAATAATGTTATATGAAATATAAACATTTAAATGGTGGCTGCATAAAAATATTGAAGAACATTAAAAATTATAATGAATATGTGCATGTATTTGGCAAAATGCTGCTCTAGAGTTAATTTTTCTAGCTGGCTAACGAGTTTATGGTCACAGGATTTTTTTTCTGAGGTAAATGTGATGTTACATTACATTCTTCACAGCCTTTACTGAACGTCTTTCCACGGTTGAATCACAGATTGAGCGATTCTATGTGAAAGATACGGATTTTCGATAAGTTGTATAACACACTTTCATATGCTCGTTCATGTTTATTTCACGCTGTAACTGGTATTATTAAGGCGGAAGAGAAGCTCACGTGCTCAGCTGCTGATTCTCTTGAGCTGAGCCAGAGCGATCTCACGCCACAGCGTCAAAACACTATTTATGTTTTTGAATTTCGTAAGAAAATTGACCTAATTTGAAATCTGAGACTTTGTTTCACATCAATAGTAACAAAGCACAAAGATTATTGCGATTTATTGGATGAGATGCGCGCTACAATCTTTCATTCTTTCATCAACTGAAAACAGCATAGCCCAACGGGTTCGTAAAATGACAATTAGTTTTTGAATATGAGAATATATTTTACCTAGCCCTAAAAAGTAGCCAACATTTTTAAAAGTTTCTTCGTCGTCTGTTTCTTCTGCTGCCGATTGTTACTGATTCTCTGGTGTTCAGGTAGCAATTTATTTCTTATTAGGGCTGTAACGATTTGGGCTAAAATCATAATCACGATTAATCGAACAAGTCACCTTGATTACGATTATTGAACGATTTTTTTTCTTTCTCATATGTCACTGGCAAGGCTTATTCTGTAAATATGTATGTATTTTTTTTAGTGCATAATCTTTGAGATTCTAAAAAAAGGAAACACACAGATAGCTTTTAATGCTTATTAAATATTTTTAAATAATAAAAAATGTAGAAAATAGTTATTTTTGTAAATAAAATAAATTATTGTAAATATTGCCATCTAAAAAGTAAAATATAACTTGTATAAAACTAAAAACTAATCCTTTTCATATTGTATGGCATCTGTAAATGCATGTGTTATCGTGAGCTGCTTTGTGGAGTGGAGGCACTTGTTGCTGGGCGTTTGTCTGTCTCTCTCTCTCTTTTTTTTTGCGTGTTTCTTTGGTAAAAGCAGCTCCTGTTGCTGAGTTGACTCAGTATTCTAGGAATCAGAGAGTGCGTTCACACACAAGTTACCCGCAAAGACACTTGACATGTCTCAGCAGCGTCTATGCTTATGAGTTGCGATTTCTTTTTTGAAAAACCACGCTTGCGCATTTGTTTTTCTCTGATTCGATAATAAACTAGCGCATTAGGTACCGTTTCACGCTGGCGAGACGATCCCGGCTTAAACGGCATCATTAGGCTGCACGCGACATCGATTACATTACGGCTTTTGTTCACACAGCGCGCGCTCCGTGACTGAACCATGGACTGAACACAGCAATTGTTACTCTGTCCCCAACCTGGCGGCACCAATCCCGGGCCGTGTTTGCGCTCACACAGGTGTTTGTTCTGGCAATTTCCCGGGATCAACGCGCTGTGTGAAAGGGGCTCATGTTGTTTCAATGTCGCTGACTGGACGGGGTGGAGTGACGTGACTACTATGTTTAAGGGAAAGTACGTTAACACACAGTGGGCGGATATATTAATAGTATTCAAAAACCGAAATAACCGACATGGTAAAATCACGTCGGTTATAGGCTCTGAATTTCGGTTTCGAATTATTTTTCGGTTAATCATCCAGCCCTATTTCTTATCACACAGCACGGAGCATTTACCATACAGTACGTGCAAGGAGAACAAAAGACTCGTTAGGGGAGAGTCAGCGGATGCAATCATGCAGGAACGTTAGGTGCACTGGTGCGACCTAGGAAAAATTTTGGTCGCACCCTTACAAATTTTGGTCGCATGTGCAACCAAATTGGTCGCACTCTTAGAGCCCTGACAAACACGCGCTCAATTTCCACAAAGGTCATAGCTGCTAAATACACAAATTCATTTATCTGTAAGTAACTGTATGTTGAACATTGCTATATGGACTGTGTGGTAGACAGCGTGCAAGAATGTCAACATCACAGCATTCTTCTATATTTGATGCAGGTCAACACACATCCTGTTTTTCCCCTGCACCGCTGGGACAGCAGTCAGCTCATGCGGGCTCCTGTGGAAAACGTTTGCTGTGGCAGCAGCTTCAAAGCAAATATGAGGCGCACCAAAGACAGTAAAGGGATTTCAATGCAAGTAAGCCTTTTTCTGGGACTTTATCAAGTTTTAACCACCGCAGCATGCATATCTCTCTGAAACAGTAAAAAGAGTGATATGTGCTTGTGCTCTTTTAGTTTGGCCATGCTAAAGAGCAAAGAAGTCTGGAAAAGAAGAAGTCTCTGAAAGGAAATGGTTGATGCCTATCTTTAGAGGGCAGCTATATGCCATTTCCAAGCACTTCACAGTCTCTAGAACATCTGTATGTTGCATTCAAGACAGACTGAAGTTTGTCTATGATCATTTAAAACAAGGCTATGAGTTTTGAAGTCTGTGCTAGTCTAAAGAGACAAAACTGAATCTGTTCGGGAACATTTAATTCGCTTTTATTTGGTGAAAGAAAGGAGAGTCCTTCAACCCTCAAAACACAGTTCCCTAAGAGGGCTAATAACTGTGACCTTAACTATACCTATTTTCTAAATGAATCTTATTGATTTTATTTGGAACGATTCATCCATGAGTGTGTCTTTTTTTATAAACTCAATCGTCTGGTGAAACAACAGGCTTCTCTCTGGTGATGTATGCCAGATTTATTTTATTTAGACGCCAATCGTTTAGCCCACATTAACCCCACCCCTTTCTTAGAATCAAACGCAAGTTCTAGGCCTCCATCCAATCAGTAACCAATGATTAGAACCAAGTCTCCACCCTACATTTTATTCTTTTGTGATAATCCAGTTCACTCAGATGTACTGTACAAAACAGATTTAAAAATATGTTGCTACTTCCGTTATATCACAACTTTAAGTGTTGGGCAAAATAAATAAATACAAAATAATATATAAAAAATAAATAATCATAATTTTTTCCCAATTATACATTTCAAATTAGAAATGCAAAGTGGGCCAGACAAAAAAAAAAAAAATACTTTTGTGATGTGATCACTTTAAACGGCTCCACAGTATGTAGTTAAGTAAATCTGATTTTCAGTCATTGGTTAATCTCATCAACTCATTATGTAATGGTTTTTTTTTTTTTTCACAGTGCTCTATTGAGATAAGACAGGAAATAGTGCATGCAATGACTTGCATTCACTTTTTAGTAAGCTCACAGTACACAGATGTCAGATTCCATGAAAAGCCCCATCACCCTTGCCATATGAATAAGATCATGTGAGTGCTCTCGACAGAGATGCCATGAGCAGACTTTATTGGTATTTATTTAGTGAAGAAGATCCTATAAAAGCACTGTCTAGCAAACAAGCCCTTTAGCCAACATTTCCTGAAGACCACTAAAAGCTGTTGCTAAGCAACTTGAGCATCTGCAGCAGGGCCAATCCTGGTATAATACACAGGCATTCAAATAAGTGTAACTTCAATGCTTCAGTAAATAACAGACATCTGAAAAAAAAAGCATCACTACAACTTTTTTGTGCATGTTGATGCTTGTATCTAGCTAAAAGTGCACGTAAAATAATTGAGTTTGCTGGTACTGATTCCGACTGATAATTTGTGACTGATTCTTGAATCAGTTTGACTGATAAATAAAATAAAAAAATAAAATAAAAAAACAGCTCATAAAATGGTGGCGAGCAGGACGAGGTCGAGGCCAGCGCGGAGGCCGGTTGCGTGATGAGAGACACCTGCGCGACGCACCGGTCTTGTATTTCTCACGGCCCTCGACCTTGTTTTGCTATCCACAAAAATGTATTTTGGAAATCAAGTCATGTATTAGTCGTGCAGTGTAAAGACTGATAAATCTCATGAAAAATGTATGTTAATGCAAAAAAAGTGCCAATGCTGCATCGATTTTAAATACTTAATAGGTCATAATGTTGTAATTTTCTGGCCACATTTTGCGACCCATTTAGCTGCAGTGTAAACTCTGTAACAGTATGTTAGAGGAAGAGTGACTGCATGTGAAAATGTGTTTTTTCCTTTTCCTATAAAATTTGCTAAGTTGAATCAGTTTTTTTGCTTTGTCATTATGGTGATGATATGATATGAATAAATTAAGGTTCCAATACTTTCACACTGTAAATATACATGTGCATATGTTTTATGGTGCGTAATTTGACAACTTTACTCATATTTGTTTTCTTTTTTTTAAAGTAGAGAAATATAACATGAATAAGGTCTGACTGCCATCTCAAGGTGCTCTTTATATTTATCAGAAAATTAAAAAATTAAGTAAACACAATGGAGACAAATATGAAAAAAAAAACAAATGTGAAAGGTTGTCATGTCAACAGAATAATAAATGACAGCCTTATCACATGCACATACATCTCCTGTCTGTCATTAAAGCTTTGATAATAAATGCTCTATTTAAATGCTACATTTCTATTTAATCAGGAGAAAATGTTCAAATGATATAAAAAAGTAATGCTCAAAGAGATGACCTGCAAGATCTTAAAAATCGGTTTCTTACAGAAGTATCTGATCTTACCCAAAATGCCAAAAAAAGATTGTCCCGCAACTCTCTGTGATCTGATTATTCATAAATGAAATTTCATATTAAAATTTAATATGCCTTTTCACTTTTTCAACTTTAGTTAGTCTGCAATATTGCCGTTTGAGCATACAAAAAGATCTACAAGGTTACAAAGCTCAAAGTCCACTCCAAAGGGAGATATTTTATTTAACAGAATTCACTTTCCAAGGAACTACAACCAACGGCTTGTTTGGACTACAAAGCAATGTTTCCGGATCTTATGAAGTCATAATTTTCTAATTTAAATAATCCGAGCCCACGAAATACGCAAAAAAGGTGTCGATTACTGTTTGAATTTACCATAGTTTTCCGACAAATATCACGATTAAATGGTACATAACATTGCATCTAAAGTGTCTAAGAAAATTACAAAAACAAAACACAGTGCTTGCATAGTCCATGAATGAAATCCATTCTACACAATCCTCTTGTTTGTTGTTTGTAACATAATTATTATTATTAAGTCTAAATCAGTCTTGCATTGGTTTGAAATTGCCGCTACCTCTATATACATCTGTGTTAGTGGAGCTGGCTGTTATGAAAAGCCAAAATATTTCCTGAAGACATGCTAACGGTGTTCAATTAAAGCACACTGGGCCAATCATAGCACACTGGGCAAGCTGACCAATCACTGCACATTCCGCATTTCGGAAGGAGGGGCTTCATCAAAAAATTGTACTTAAGTTAGCGACTTAAGTTAGCGAAAAATTTAGAAAATTTGTAGCCAAATTGCCCGGAGAGTAAAAACGTTAATTTCAAACCATGATTATTGTGAAAAAGACATAAAAAGGTCTGTTCGTTTGGAATGGACTACAATATTTTGAATCATGTCTGGCAACATGGAAACAAAAAAAAAATTTCTTACAGACTTTAAACTTCTAAACAGTAGTGTAATACTGTAATCAACTAGTAATGGACATAAATTATAACGAATTACGATTTTACATATTTTCTTTAATTAAATATAGTTAGGTGTTGCCCATTAAAAAACTGTAGTAAATAAAGTAAAAAAACTGAATGAATCTAAATAATGAATATTTAGAGTACATATGAAAAAAAAGAAAAAATGTAAATGAAAATAACCAAGATCACTTGCATGAAAGAGGACATTCAAAAAAAGGATATAACAAATTAGGATCCTTTAAGAGGAAGTCACCATGTTACCATGTTTAAGGATTTTTCAGATATTTTATTCAACAGAATTCGGCTACATTAAGCCCAGCAGGATAGACCCTTAGACATAAGGCAGGATTGTCAATACCTCGCCTCAAATGTCTTCTCATTAGCTCACATGGCAGGAGTCTAATGCATTAAGCAGGTTTGGCCTTTTCTAGGAACTTTACTTTGGTCTTAATGAAGAGCCTCTAAGAGCGTTAGAGAGAAACCCAGATGATTCTGGAGCTAAACCCTGGGCTTCATGAGATCTGTCATCATTTCAAACACTGAGAAACGGAGAGCCACATTTTGACTGTCTATCTTTAGGAATAGCCTAATAATGAAACTCTTGAGCTATGAGATGTGACACATTTGCCCCCTGACTGTGTCATCTGATGGAGGGAAGAAAGAAAAGAGAGAAAGAGCGAGGGAGGGGAGAGAAGAGTGTTCAGAGGGGGTTTAAGGAGAGTGAGGCTGAGAGGCTGCTGTCATGCTCTAGTTGGCCAGTTGAAAGATGGTTGAGACACGTTTAAGAGGGTGAAGGAGGGGGGTTTATGCAGGGATTCTCCTTTGCTGCTCTGAGTCTGGACAGACACAGAAGTGGTAACAGGGCTGACTCACTCAGCCCACACGCAGAAGAACGCTGTTTCACCCAGAGAGGAATATTAATGATATAACAGCCTCCACTCAAAACTGCCAGACCTGTTGCGAGCGCTAACAAGCATGCAGAAAGAGCATATGTGGAAATAATTAATCAGATTCATATTGAGATATGCACACATATGGGAAGCACACATGCATCCATCCTGATCGCTGAATCTGGATGTAGACTTCGGCAATACAATCGTACAACACAAAAGTTCACAGACAGATTTGGCCTAAAGTCTCTATTTAAATAGTCTCATTTCACACTCTCACTTAATTATCTATTTAACAGCATTAAAAATTATAATGTATATATTATTCAAAAGTTTAGGGTGAGATTTATTTTTATTTTTTTAAAGCACAAACTAAGACGTAGCTTTACAGTAACCTATGCTTCTCCATCCATTTTAGGGCTGTAGTCAACCAAATAAATCCTTAGTCGACCAAAGTCTTGTCCTGTGCAACGATTAGTCGACTTAAAAAAAAAACACTGTTTTGATGGAACATTTTTTAAACAATTGTCATAGAGCATTTATAAAACAACAAAAAACATCAAAAAATACATACAACTATAATAAAAATACAATTGCTTGAAAATTAAGTGATTTTTAAAGGTTTTTTTTTTTATTAAGTGATTAACCCTTTACCGGTCACCCCCTTTTTGATAATTGACATTAAAATTCACTATTCAAACTTAAATGGTTGTAATTCAAGAATGCTTTGGAATATAGACCTAAGTTTGGTCTTGTTTTAAAGAAAACAATCAGCAGATTATTACTAAATTGAAAGCACTTCAAAAAATTAAAGTATGAAAAAGTTATGGAAGTTATAATTTACAGTAAATCAAATATACTTTATTAATATATATTTCTAATATGAAATAAATATTTTACAAAATATGTTTTACTATACAATTAATTGAATTCCGTTGAATTTAATTGTATGCATTTTGCCATAACAAATTAATACATTTCTATCCAAATATCACTTCTGTCACTAAATATGGAACCTTGAGACTCAGACCTTTCTGACAATATGTGTTTTGTAAAGATTAGAAAAGGTTTTCATAATAAATTATGAAAGATGATGCCCAAAAGGGGAGGGGCCTAATAAAAAAAAATACCGTGTCTATGGTAACGCAACGTTCAATTTCAAAACGGTTTTCACAGGATGAATTCGGAGTACTTAAGCTTTTAAATGATACCTAATTTATGATAACTACTAAAATGTGATATAATAATAATAAAAAAATTACACATATATATATATATATATATATATATATATATATATATATATATATATATATATATATATATTATTCTTTTTAGAGGACTTACCTTACTTTTATAATATAATTTTATCTTTTTTATAGACAAATACATGTGTTATTATGAACTTTTAGCACTAAAAACCAAAGTTTCAATTATTAAAAGTGTGTGCGTCGACATTTGGTGACAAAGGTCAGAAACTCTTGTAATGACGTTGATTTTTTTTGAGGCGCACTCTTGTCATAAATTCAAATATTACTGTTCATTCATAATTTGTAAGAAAAAAAAAACAGACCTAAAATATCTATTTAGGAGTCTTAGACCTTTCCAATGATATATAGTTTGTCATGACTAGATTAGGATTTAATAGTAATATAGTGAAATAAATTTAGGTTGCCCGTATACGGTCATAGATCAAAAAGTGAAAATATTTAGAGGCTTTGTTCACCACAGACCTTATTTCAGGTGATTTAGCCAAAACCCAGTCAAAAATCCCATAGACTTCAGAGCGAGGGAACCGGAAGTGCTAAAATGCTAACTCACTTCCACGTTTTGGCCTACAGAGTGCACGTCGTAACTTTGGCACTCTATTATGTAGCCATAATATACAATTGAACAAACAAGCTGTTATTTTTGAATAAAATCAACCCCTATGAATCTTTAAAGTGCCCTGAACTTGAAGAAACACCTGATAATTTTTGTAGGTTTTAAAATAAAATATTTTATATATCTCTCCACAGACCTCCTGCAAGATTTTCATGCAGCCCTTGGGCTTAAAAAAACTTGGCTTTAGAACCTTGAATCGATATATTTACTTATTTGAGGCACTTTAGCGGACATCGGTGAAGTGAGCCGCATGAGAGAGATTGAAAGTTATCCCACAAATTCACTCAGACATGCTGAGAGTCTCTCTTCTGTTAGGCCCAGATTCAATCTCAATACAGTTATTGAGATTCAATATTGTGATTGTGAAATGTGTATTGCAGATTACCTGCAACACCTAGCCTAAAGCAGACAGTTGTTTACCACAGTTAAACAGCACACATGTAGACCAACACATGCAACAGAGACTGCTTACCAGACTGTGTGTCCAACAAAACGCTTAGCTGGGAAATGCAAGGTTGAATCCCTCTCCTGTAACACAAGAAAAAAAAATTAATATTCTCCTCTTTTATTTTCTTTCTTTCTTTTTTAAGAGTCAGCAGAAAGAGTTCTCAGACAGGGGTAATTTGTCTTCTCCTCAAGGGTATTCATGAAAAGGACTGGAAGGCACATGCAAGTGTCAACAGCAAAACTTTTGAGGTGAAGTATTGTATCTGATGTGAGAGAGATTCGGTTTTGAGAACCAGAACCATCCATTGTTCCTATTTGGTGCTGATGTGGATGCACAGTCCATGTGACTCGCACATACTGTATAGATGCTAAACAATATTTCGTGCAGCTCTACAGAGTATTAGTTTTAATTAAAAAACATTAAGCAAGGCTCAAGTCCACATACACACAGACACATACATGCACTTATAAATGCAATGAAAGTCTGTTTCCTCAGACTACAAAATAAAATAAATCAGATGGTAAAAAATAGAACATTTAAAATGAAAAAAAAAATAAGCTTGCTATTTCAAGAAATAAAGTTGCAATTGTAAGGGTCATGATTTGAATAAATAGGAATTAAAGGGGTCATAGACTGGATTATTTATTTTGTTTCATGGGGAGCCCTTATAATGGTAGTATGATTATAATTTTTTTTGTCAATTTACAAATAAAAGGTATTTTTCCAAGCCTGATTTTAGGCTCAGATTTGAACGCTCTGTTTGAAGGGGCGTGTCTGCTAGTAGTGTTGTCACGATACTAGAATTTCTAACTTCGATACGATACCTTGAAAAATATCGATATTCGATACCATTTTCGATACCACGGAGAAAAAAACTGCCACAATATTAAGGGGGAAGTTTATTTTATTTAAAGCTAAATATAACAAGTCTAGAACATGACAATGAGGTACATTTTACATGAACAAAAATGTCCTGAGTTCTATTTGTTAATATTTTTTAATTGGACCAGAGCTAACATTATCTGTTGTATTTTTATTACTGTTATCAAAGATTAAAATATACTATAATAACATAAAAGCACTTAACAGTATCAAATTGGAGGATAGAGTGTCAGTAATGTATAATAATAAGATTAAACATTCAATTTTCAGTTAAAGGCATTTTATTATTGAATTAAGAGATGCCACTTTCTGTTTAGTTTAATTAGTCTGTGTAATCCAATTGATCATAATCGGTAATGTAGGCAAATTGCAGAATTAAATAATAAAGTTAAATAGGCACAAGCTAATTTACATTTGACCACATGCAGTTACAATATTTACTTGTCTAAGATTCCTCAGTCAGATTATGTTAACTTTAAGAAAACGGTGAAAAAAACTAGACAACACAGACTCATATCAACAACAATACTAACAATAGGCCTACTTAATGTTTCAGAAAAGAGATCGGTTTTCCCTTTAGGATTTTAATTACCAGTGGGGACAGGTCTGTCCATACAAAACAAAAAAAAACACCCCTGATGCTGAGCATATATGCTGCTAAAAGGTAACTTTACCACTGGAGCCTGTTCCTAAGTCTGTTTTCATTCTCGACATGCCTGCTCGCGGTGTGTAAGCGCGTGTCGGCGCTATTCTCCGACTTGCTCGTTCGCGGTGTGTTGTTAATCCGTGTCCGGGCTCGGGCTATTCTCCGAGATGACTGCTCGCGGTGTTTTGTTAATGCGTGTCCGTCTCTATTCTTCCACTCTGCTCGTTTACGCGGTGTGTGTCTTAATCTGTGTCCGCGGACCGCGCTATTCTCCGAGATGACTGCTCGCGGTGTTTTGTTAATGCGTGTCCGCTCTATTCTTCGACTTGCTCGTTCGCGGTGTGTTGTTAATCTGTGTCCGCGGACCGCGCTATTTCTCCGAGATGACTGCCGCGGTGTTTTGTTAATGCGTGTCCGCGCTATTCTCCGGCTTGCTCGCTCCGCGGTGAGTGGCGCGCGCCCGCGCTATTCTCCGAGATGTCTGCTCGCGGTGTGTTTTAATGCGTGTCCGCGCTATTCTCCGACATTAACTTCACTTTTGCTATTTAACCAGAGCAAATGAGACGAGTGCGTCACGTGTGGTGTTTGTCAACGCGCCTTTGAAGAGAAGTGAAAGTGACCGCACGGCTAGTATCGATACTTCGGGAAATTAGTATTGGTATCGTTCAGATATTTCAGTATCGATATTTATCGAAATATCGATATTTTTGACAACACTAGTCTGCTGTGAGACTGACTACTGTGATTGGCTGACACGTTTGCATATGAAATAGCTAGCATTACATGTGAAAACTCTCTCTAAAACTTTTACTACGTTTTTATACAGCTATCGAGATTAAGGAATCGTGAAAAATATTGATCATATTGATTATCTACAGTATACCCATCACATGAAAGGTTGCAGTGATGAGCATTGAGCAGATGACAGACACTCTATCAATCACTTGATGAACACCTCTGGCTTTCACCAAAAAATGATGCAAATACAGTAAGAGCATCGTTGTAGAACAGCTCATGATTTTTTAAATGATAGATTTCAACGAGTTTTAGTCCAGATGAACTCGAACTGTGTGATTGACAGCTTTGGCAGTTTAAATTTACTTCACAGTTTAAATTTAAATTATTTAAGAGAAAAGATGTGAAGTTGATTGTTTAGCCACTGGCTTGATTTACTGATGCATAAACAGTATTGAAAGATATTTTGAGAGATAATCAGTCTATGGAAGGTATGGTATTGATCCTGTATGGATCTTTTCTTGTTCCCATGTCACTAAGCTCCAGTGGGCGGGGCCAAAGCTGAAGTGTGACGTCACAAGTCTCCACTCTTTAGATCCTGTCGTTTGCTGGCCTTGGTTTCAATAAAAGCAGTTTAAGTTCCACATGTAATGCTAGCTATTTCATATTAAGTCACATTAGCTATGTTTATATGCATACTTCCAAATAATGTCATCGTTTTGATAGTTTGAAAAGCCTTCATGTAAACCAGTTAACCATGTAAACCATTTTGAACTTGATCAGAATGAAATGTCGATGGGGTTCAAAGGGGTGGTGTAAATCTGAAATAATGTGATAAATAGGAAAAAGCATGAGACTATCTTTTCAAATGCATTCCAAAATCCTTTGCACACATGGGCAGTGCCAAGATATGCATATCTACCAGAGACATTTCATAATATGATCATGGATTGTGCATGTAAACATTTCTATTGTGAGATATAAAGTTAGAATTAAGAGAAATAAGGATGCTATATAAAGATGGCTATACAATCGCAATCACATGTATAATTTAAACCTTTAATTAACCAATTTATTTGTATAGCACTCTGAGGCAGAAATGGGCTTCCATCAAACAGTCAACTTGACCTGGCAGCATTTTTTAGTTTTACCGTAGAGTCCCATATTTATAAAAAGTGTATGATGGGGAATAAATGACACTTATTTTCTTTATGAATAGACAACTGCACAAGTGACTTCTACGTGGGTAACAGTCAAGATAGGAATATGCATAATTTAGATAAAATTTTGGATCAAAATAACAATCCTGATCTCATGCGAGGATAAACCATTTCCCACAGAGGGGAAGTAAAGGGATTCATATTTCATGGCACAGCACTCTCAGAATAGAAGAGGGGAGAGTCGATCACAAATCCTGTGCTTGGAGTATTAGAGCACAGAAAATGCAATGCTAGTTATGTTTTATTAAATGCTCTCTTCCAGAGCTACCGCACCTATGAGATGCCGGTGCTTAATATTTCAGCGCCAGACATTGGAATTCTGACTGAGGAAAGGGAGATGTGTGGATCCTGTCTACGCAAAGTCCAATCGGAATGATTTATGAGCGGTTTGGTCATTGGCATCCAAGTCAGCTGCACAGAGGGCATCCGCAGAAGTGTCTGTTCTTATATTTTGGGTTGGCGACAAATTCTTTGCACAGGAAAAGTGGCAATTTTGTCAGAGCCCAAAGCCTATTCACAATATATGTGATGCAACAAATAGCACTTTCTTTTTTTTTTTGCATGATTCACACCATATGCAATGCTGGGTTTTACTCTATCCTCTTTCTTTCGGGAATTTCTCATAAACAATGTGTTTGCACCTTGCGGCCCTCTTCGTTCCAAGTCCAAATTTTGGAGACGTAATGCTGCAGTGTCTGGAGGAAGTCTGCTACAGCGCATCAGTGCATGACAAAGCACCATTTTGAAAGCTAACATGACAAATGGCACACCTACGGCCTCATGGACTACAGGCATTGTTGCTGATGGAGAACTAGGTGTACAAGTATAACTTAAAAAACAAAAACAAACCAAAAAAAAAAAAAAAAAAAAATGAAGAAATCCATTATCAATATAGGCTATTATTAAAAAAATGCATCACTTGTCAAACTAAGAAACTTATATGTGTATATAAAACTGTATTTAATTCTGCATCAAAATTAAATTATTGAAAATTTTAACATTAGTTAATTATTAGGGGTGTAACGATACACGTATTTCGTATTGAACCATTCGGTACGAGGCTTTCGGTTCGGTTTTCGGTACACATTTTCTGAACCGAACGGTTCGTTCGGTTCATTTTTCTCAAATGTTAATCGGAACTAAAATAAACCTTTGTTTATACTACAATA
This sequence comes from Hybognathus amarus, assembly GCA_030378365.1. Classification (NCBI taxonomy): domain Eukaryota; kingdom Metazoa; phylum Chordata; class Actinopteri; order Cypriniformes; family Leuciscidae; genus Hybognathus; species Hybognathus amarus. Next base: position 665,374 of record JAQIUQ010001025.1, on the reverse strand, counting down.
TTATATTTCATTTTGTTCAAGGAGCTGTTTTGTTTTATATGCTGCTAAGAAAAGTCAAGTATAGTTCCATCATTGCTCAAAGTTAAAAAATATCATACTTTATAATGTTAGTTTTAATAAAAATATAATAAAAAAATTAAATCAAGGAAATTTCTCTGCCATTTCTTTCTTTTTGCTGTATTTGAAACGTACTGAACCGTACCGAACCGAACCGTGACACAAGTGTATCGTATTCGAACCGAACCGTGAATTTTGTGAACCGTTACACCCCTATTAATTATAATTTCTTAAATATATTTAATTTAATCAATGTACTGTTACATGACCTATATTCAAAACATTTATGAAATAAAATATTAATTAAAAAATGTCTATTTATATGTTGATATATGTCTATTTAAATATATCTATTGGTCAGTGAACCTACCTTCTGAGCAAATTATTGCTGTATAAATACAAAATGATTTTTGTTAAGGGGTTCAGAAAGATGCAGTTTCACTTTCAAAAAAAAAAAAAAAAAAAATCAGACTTGTAAATTATAGGCCGGAAATCTCAGTAATACTTTGAGTCAAATTAAAATAAGAATCATGGTGCATGTGCACAAAAAGTGCTTGTCACCAGGCTCATTACAAACACTGACTGAGTAGAGGTTTTAACTGCAAGTCAGCAGTCTTTGAGATTAAAGGTGAAATGAAAGGTGACGTGTCAGTTGGCATGTGATGGGCGCCACTGTAGGCCTAATATGTTTCTATTCATGCTGGGCAGCAGCTGCAGACTGTAGCACTGTCTCTACAAGCACATAGGGATGGGATGAAACAGTCCTGCAGTGTAAATGTGTGTGGACCTGTGCCAGGTATAAGCGCGCACACACACACACACACACACACATATCTAGCTGGAGGAGGTAGAAGCACAGATGGGCATTTCTGGATGGCTGCATCTCCTGGAGGGGTCAAAAGCAGTGGGAGGTGTTGGCAGGCCTGTAATGTTGCTACACCAGCACCACAAAACCCTCACACTATCGCAAACATATGCTGTCACTGAAAAGTGTATGTGAAAATGACAAGAGATGTGCAGTTATCTAGTCAAGGCTGTATGCACTGTGATTTTTGCTGTCCTTAACAACAGCTGCTTGTTAGATTGTTTGATGTTATGATTTGACCCCTGAGAGACCCCCGACAGACTGTGCAACATCAACTTTTTTTGTCACTCTTCACAAAACACATTTATACTGTGTGATATATATGATGTAATTACGACTTGTAAAATGCATTTATATCCTTTTAGAACTCGTAATTACGACTTGTATCATCTGACCGCTGCATCATGTGGAAATACTCAAATGTAGTTAAGCAGTTGCATGCACAAGAATGCATTCTGTGTCCTCACGTCCTTCTGAGTTCGTTCTTTTTAGGTCGCCTGTCAAGACTGGTCTCTACAAGAGCTGTAGTCAATCAAAGAAATCCTTAGTAGACCAAAGTCTTGCCTTGCGCAACGATTAGTCAACAAAAAAAAAGAAAAGAAAAAAAAGACGGGATGTTTTGATTGAACATTTTTTAACAATTGTCATAGAGCATTTATAAAACAACAACGAAAAAACATCAAAAATACATATCTGCCACATAATGAAAAATCCTAACAAAAGCTCTCGTTATACAGGCTGTACATTCTTCTTTACTTTCAAAGCTATGGGTTAACTTTCGTCAAGCCGACTCAGGCGTTTTAAACAAACAGACAAAAAACCCAAATAGCCTAAAAAAAAAATCCTAATAATAATAGGCTGTATTGTAGGACCGCATATAGGTTTATTTTCGTTTTGTTAGGCTATTTTCAAATGCGTCAAGTGTACAAATAAAAACAAAAACATAAAGAAAACACAATCGATTGAGTCAGCATGATAAAGCCGTTAAAGGGACTGCTCACGTCTTTTGCATGCTCAAGTTCCAATTTCAAATGTAGGCGTGCGGCGTGCACGCTCATAATGGAAGCAAGCGCGGATCGCGGTGCGACGCGCTCTTTTTTTCCAAGTGCGTCCACGCTGCATCGAAATAAAAACATATAGGGCTCTATCTTGCACCCGGCGCAAATGACTTTATACACTGACGCATTTATCATTCCTATTTTGCACTCGCGCAAAGCGGGCTTTTTTCCTCCACAGACGCACGTCGGTAAACTAACAAATGAACTTGCGCTTCCTGGGCGGGTTGGCGCAAAAAGGAGGCGTGTGTCGCGCAAACAATCCCTGGTGCTATTTTGCAGTTCCAGAAAACAATTGCGCCAATGACCAGAAAAAACCTGGTCTAAAGTCAGTGGCGCGTTGCGCGTATATTCAGATGCTATTTTAAGCGCGCATGCTTGGCCATAATACAGAGTGTGAACAACGCGGATACACTGTAGATGATTCTCTCATCAACACAGATGCATTTTACTTTTTGCAAATGATACATTATTATACGGAAAAATATATAAACATGAGGGAAATCATTGTTGTGTCCATGATGATGGGAAAAACAGGCATAAAGCTTATTTACCCAAATTATTATATGCATGTTTAACCTCGAAGCTAATTTGGGTGGGTTTGTCCCATCCCCAGTGTCCCTTCTCTTTCTTTTACGGCCCTGACGAGAACATCGTTCTACTCGGCTGTGAAACGATGCTGAAGCGCGCCTGGTAATGCGCCGTTAAAATGAGTATTGCGCCACGGAACAAGCGCATCTCGTTCATCATGCTCTTAAAGGGAATGTGATATGACGCTCTTATTGGTTTATATCCGTTACGCCCAAACCACACCTATGAATAATGAAGCTACTCCAGACCAACCCCTTTTAGATTTGCGCCAGGCGCAAGAGGCATTTATCCCGCCGGGAAAATAGCAACAGCGCCGGGATCCGCCCACAAAGTTAATTGCGCTTTGCGCTTTGACACTTGCATTTCAGATCGTTAAAATAGGGCCCATAGTGTATAAAAACATAAAAACCAAAACAAGTAGCGTTCTCAACTGAATGAATACAGCTACTACCTATATCCCTTACTGAGCGCGAAGCAGCAGCGCAGCCAGCCACAGGTGCGAACCGAGTGTCACTAAACTCTGGCGCTGTTACAAAATTGCCTAAATTAAAGCATTTAAAGTTGGGGATAAAACAGGCTAATTATATTTAGAATACAGTAATATATAACTGCTTAAAAAGGAATAAATATCAAAGAGTAAATCATTGAAAATGTATTTCTATTGGTAAAAACAACAACAACAAAAAAACGCAACTGGTCTACCAATAAGAATGTCAGTCCACCAAGGCAGCATTCGAACGATTAGTCGACTAAATGACTAAAGTTGACAGCCCTAGTCTCCACGAGATTGCAGGTCCGTTCTTTGTGTTCTTGGAATTGAGAGTTTGCCTAAGTGTACGATTGTTGCATTGTGGTTTTGTGAATTGATTTTTCAAATTACACCTATTCATTTTGGTGTTAAAAGTGTTGCCACAGAAACGCAAAATTCTGAGTCCGTGAACAGCTCAACAGTAGCACATCCGGGTTGTCATCTAGCAACAACGTCATCATGACATGGCAAGAATGCAACAATAATATAATGGCCATTTTTGCATCACCGGTCAGTCAATAGCCATACAACTTAAGTCAATTGGACATAAAATTTTAGAAAATAAAAGCTAAAATAAAGTGAAATGAAGCTATAATACATCAGGAGCATTCCCTACAACACTGCTTAAGGTATAACATTGCCAGAACTTGAGATTTAGATTCACCACAAAGGCAATTCATCTGTGAGGAAGTCACACTAAGCAAACACAGAAATCTCTTACGATCTGCGGTTGTTATCTAAGATAGTGACGTCTTGCCAATCCTTTGCACACACTCTTAAGATGAACTAGGTTCCGGAGTCTATTTCCGTGTGTGTGTATCTGAGGTCCTACACACAGACTGTGATCCCAAAGAAAAAAGGAAGTGGAGAGAGAAAGAAAAGTGCAGGGTAGACTGAAATAGTTCAGAAACAAAACTTTGTTTGGTCTCATTTCTCCAAATGCTTCTCTCTTTCTCCCTCTTTTCCTTCCACAGACACAATTACAAGTGGTCACATATTCATTTCTGTCAGTTCTCTTTTTCTCAGTTTTGTGGAATTTAGTAGGTGTCCATTAGCTTTGAAGCTATCTAGTGTACTCCAAAAAGTTGGCAAAACAACCTTTACATATCTTTCTCTTTTGGGGAAATACTAATGGCTCATCCTACACTATAATTGTTGAGTCTTAACCCTTTCACGCGTACGATCACACCGGTGTTATCAGTCTTGGCTGGTCCCTGGATCATATTACGATCACACCGTTGTGATTAGAATGGTCAGTGCATCACGTCATCAAGTGCATGGCTGGCACTGAGCCAGATATGGACGCACTCAGTGCTGCCATATACCAAAAATATTGAGTTTTTTCAACCACATAATGTTTATTTTAGCTTAGAGATTTAAATACACATAAGTACTAGCAAAACAATGATTTTGAGTTTGTAAAATACACAATGATGTCTATGGAAGCGGCAATAATAATCCTTTCAATTATAATAAGACTACACGTTTTATTCATATCAGATAAACATTGTGTAAGTAGCTTAACATTTGACCCTATTTTTCTCCCAGTTCACCAGCCACTTACTTTCATGTATTTCATGAGAAGTGGAGGAATTGACGTTGTAAATCCAACAAATCTGATTCTCTGAACTGTAAAACAAACTAAAATGGCGCCACCCATTGTGCATACATAGGGCCCTATAAAATCCGTTTTATTTTTTCCCAAATTCCATTTTATTTTTTCCCATATTCCGTTTTTTTCTGTTTTAATTTTTGCAAATTCTGTTTTTTCCATTTTAATTTTTGGGAATTCATTTTTGTTACCCTTTACTGTTATTTTAGTTGTAAAAAGAGTGTGCTTTTTATTCCGTGATCGCAGAAATTATAGGGCCCTACATACAGCTCAACTAACGCGATCATTATAAAGATGTTTAAACAACAAAACCCATCCACTTGCACATATTTGACAATCAAAATATCAGTGCTTCATGCTATAGTTAATACATTTGGGAATATTTTTAATAAAAAAGGAAAAATGACATAAAAGCAGATCCTCATTCATTCAGCGCTGTGTTGTGGTTGTGCTGTGTCACGTGACAAGCAGACGCGTCACCATGGAAACATTAAAGTGGCGAGTTCTAAATAACGGTCACCTTAAAAAACTCACGCTGGGGGGTCAGTTAGAATATTTTTAACTTAGGTGTGAAAGGGCTAATAAAATTCTCTATAGATTGTACCCACCTAAACCATAGGTCATTTTAGACACAGTTATGGCATTCTAACTAATAAATAAATGAATGAAACGTTCTATATGCATTATATCAACAAAGAGAATAAAATGTGATTTAATGGGGTTTTAAAAAGGGAAAAATCTTAAGACTTGCAAATTAATGTTTAATGGCTGTGAAGCAAATGCTGAATAGAGCAAGTGTGCAACATTTTAAACAGGGCATAAATTTCCTCTCAAACTACATGTAATGTGTGAGAGCGAGGTGCTGTGATGTCCCCTAGAGCACCGCAGCCAGTGCAGATCAAGAGTTAAAACCTGGAGGTGGGGGTCTTTTGCATAATAATAACATGATAATCTTGATATGCAAAAAGCCAGTGTGAATGACGGTTTTGAATGCAAGAATTATGGGAAGGCGAACAGCATAGAGCCCTAAACTAAGCCAGAGCACAGAGCAACATACAACATGCATGGACACACACATACCCTTACACTTCACTTCTTTAATTGTGAGACTAAACTCCTGCTAATAAAGCTGCTGATTGAGTAAATTTAGAACACCAGAATATGTATGCATGGACACGCATACACTCACATGCACATGCTCAAATGTTTACTCTCCCGTTCCTGGATGCATACAGTAGCTAGTAGGGCATGTGAACATTATGTTAAGTGTTGTTCTTATTTGAATTAGAGCTCTGCAGTCGGTTTTAACGATATGCTGATGAGCGTTGCGTCGAAAAAACAGCACTGGTTGTTGCCCTAAGGGCTGAAAAGCAGGGTGACAAGAGGAGAGGAAGCTGTGGGGAAGGGTGTTAAAGAATAAACTCAGCTAAATGTGGTTTCTCCTCAGGCCATGTCCACAAATTTGTTCCATATTCATCTTGTGTTAAGGCTGGCTGTTAAAACCACTTTTATTGGGGGATTTGACACACAGTTGTCCAAAAATGTGAAAAATTAGTTTGATACAGCTAACGCATGGTCAATGTTCACATTTGTACATTAAAAATGACAACAAAAACAAAGCACAACAAAGGAAATCTCTTTTACGGTTGATGTTCACACTAATTGCAGTTTGTTTTTGGTTGTTATACAAGAGCAACTGCTTGGAATAATTCATAATTATATACATAAATAAATGTGTTTATTTTCAGGAATGGACCGAAATAAAAATTCTGTGCCGGAACCGAAACTTCTAGATGCGCTGACTGCACGAACATCGAAACTGACTTAAAAAAAAGAAGATATTATTCATTTCTTATTTTAAAATATTTTTTTGTATTAACAGGCCAACATTAAAATTATATTATATATCAATATATTACTTCTTCATATAGTTCTTTGCAACATAATCAGATTTAACCTTTTTTTTACCAATTACAGTATCAAAATAAAGTAGAATTATTATAAGAGCATGTGAGCACATAGCAGGATGTGGATCAAGGCCTGTCACAGATAACACATGTTTATAAGAAATTATTGCGATAATAATATTGTCATTCTGAGACCATCTAAATGAATGATAGGGGCATAATAATGCAGGTACACCTTTTCAAAGATCAACACACTGAAACTGAAAATGGAAACCATTTTAAATTTCCAGAATAAATGAACAAAACAACCAAAAACAATAAAAGCAATGGACTCTCCCTCAAAGTACGAAGTCTCTGTTAACAAAAATGCACTTGAATAAAGTGAACGTAAGAATGTAAACAAAACCCGACCCTACCTATGATAAAATTATTTGTTATTAAAGGGTAACTAAACCCCTGGTCAGAGCCTGACTCCACCCACAAGCAATATTTGAAAAATGCTGAAAAAATGGGCAGACCCCAGCGGGGGCGTGCACCTGAGACCCGCAGTGAGTGACAGCTGCTGTCAGACTCTAAAATGGAGAGATTTTTAAACTGCCGAGGGCGTGGTAGCTGGAGCTCGTACCAATGGCGTGGTACTACAGTAGCTCGTGCCAAGGGCGTGGTGAGCTGAAACCTGGGTACGTGCACAAAGTGCGGAACATCCAATAGGAAAATTCAACTGCAGTAGCCACCGTTCAACCTGAAGAGGGCAGCAATAAGACGTTTTTACACCATATATTGTAGAAATAAAATAGTTTATAACCAAATGTTAAAAAAGTTACTCGAAATCAATGATCAGCATTAATAAAGCCCCATTCTTACGCCTGAATACCGATACCGAGTACCGATTTCTTGTCATGGTGATCAGCCGATAACGATACCGATTACGATGCTTAATTGACTTAATATAAGACAAATAAACAAAATGGAACAGTTTAATGCAGCTCATAAGGTTTATTTAAACATTGTCCAATACTGTGGAGGACAAAATAAACATTTAGTCTCCTAAAATGGAGAAGTCTGATGTAACTTAAACATCGTCCAATACAAGTCTGAGCAGGACAAAATAAAAAAATAAAAAATCAAACAACATTTAAACTCCTAAAAGAACAAATTGAAGTGGTTTAATACAACTCATTAGGTTTAATTAAACATTGTTCAATGTTAAAGAGAATAAAATAAATAGAAACATTTAAACTCCAACATGGAGAAGTCTGATGTAACAAATAAGGTTTAGTTAAACATTCTCCAATATAAGCATCACGTACGTCCTCACGCGTTGACGTCATCAGAATCGCGATCGGTTTGTAAGATCGGCCAAGTTAGTGAGTACCGATTGAGTCAAAAATTGTTATGATCAGCCGTTACCGATCTCTGGCCGATCGTTCGGAGCATCCCTAGTTTAGTGTTTAATTACCCTTTAAAGCATTAACACACAAACCACTGTTAATATAACCTAAAAGCAAGCAGGCCAGTGTTACTGCGTGCATGGTTTGGCATGACTGAATGCATGCAAAGTGCACTTCCTTAATAATTCCTAAAAAGCGGAGAGTTCATCGAGATCTCACACATCTCTGTTATTATCAATGAAGCTGACTACACAATTAATCTTTCATAATATCCATACTTTGTTTGTTATAATTCGAGGATTTGCCAGCATACAGAATTCAGCACTAAACAAAAGGTCTGTTTTGCGGTGTAGGAAGTCTATCTTAAATGCTTCTGATTGGCCATTGCGTTCAAGAAACATATGTCTGTGATTGGCTACATCGCTAGACGCTGCAAACATGTTATGAATAGAAACTCTGTCATGTAAATCGTTTCTATTTTGTTTTAGTTGTAACTGTTGAATAAAAATCGATTCGTTTTTAAATGTTTTATGCATAGATATTTCTAGTTTGCATGAGTCCTGCAAATCGCTGTATTCTGCCGCAACCCGAACACAGAGTAAGTAAATTACCACATTAATATACTGATGATGTATAGTATACATCTACGAAATACAATCGCCTAGTATACAACCTGTATTAACAACACGTTTTTTTAACTGCATTAAAGGAATTAATGCGTTATCGCATTACTTTTGACAGCCCTAAATTCTCACACAGTTTTCTACACACACACACAATCATTCTTCTCACATTCTCACACACACAAACTCACATTTTTCTGCCCTCTTTTGATTAGCAGCACACAATCGGCTGGTGTCTAATAATGGCTTTTATCGGCCTCAAAGTGCTTGAAGTACACAACACCACACATTTCTAATTATATAATTAAGGAGAAATTAACAAAAGAATGCTTAGTTGACTTCTGAAAGCATGAGGCCCCACAACGACAAAATACACACATCAAAAGAAACATCATTCATATAATAAGGACCAGATAAATCCAGTTTTTGAATAAAGATCAATGGTCTGTTCAATAAATTACATCACTGCTATGAACCCAAAAGGCTTGGGTTTCAAAATAATTTTATTTGCATAAACAAATAACAAAATAATTTGCATATCAGCCAAATTTATATTCCATTTGATAACAGAAGACACATTCAAAAACATGCCTGGATAAACCTTGAGAATAATGCCCCTTAAAAATAAACACATAAACAGCCTCATGAAACCAGCCAGTAAAATCCTTACAGATATTCTTGAGTGAAAATATATGGTGTTGGAAGCCCTTCTCACAGATAGGGATAGTCAACACAGATTTCTCTGAACGGTCTGAAATTCTTGTTTTACAACAGCAGACCTCAGCAAGCAGAGGCTAAACATGGCAGACCTGAACCTGCAAAAGTTCACAGCGTCAGGCCTGATGGCTCTTGCACATCCTTGCACTCCCCTCCAATCCCCGGCTTTTCTTCACAAGGGTGATGAGTTTCAGCATCATTAAGCCCTCGCCATTCTGCACCAAATTACTGAGTATGTTGAAATGTAATTTATCTGGCGTAGAACATGTTCAGTGTTCAAGAAAGACTCGAGCAAACCAACAATTGGTAATGCCATTGAGACAGATTTGAGGGTGTGTTCCTGACAGATGGTTGTCACTATGTTCTGGGCAGGGACTCAAAGAGATTTTGAGATAGTCATATTGATCTGAAGGCAGTTGGACAAGACTGGTCAGATAGAACGACAGGATGAGCTTACAGACAGAATGGCCTTGAAGGATCATTAATGGTCTTGAGGTTCATTCAGGCGTAAAGCAGTCGTCTCTCAGAATATCTTTATTAAAATAAGGCAACACTCGACTACTTTTAAAAAAAATGTAGAACCAATCATATATCTGAGTCATAAAAGTAGCCCATTCTTTAGACAAAACACCATTCTGACATATTCACAAGTCTCTTTAACAAAATTCAATCTCAATCTTTAATACCATTCAGAAGAAATAGTTAATAATTCTCACTTTATTTTTAAACTTCATTTCTTTTTTTAAATTTACTTAAAGTCTCAAGTCAACTTGCGTTCACACTTCCATTGGCAAGAGCGTCAAAATTAGCTCTCGTTGCCCTGACGGAGAGCGAATTGGTAGGGCAATTAAACGGCATGGAAAGATTTGTGGATTCTCTGATGACTTTATTTAAAGGGGCTGCAAACAAGCATGTTGATCGTTATTTGTGCACTCCAGACTGACCAAGTAGGGTATTTTTTCAAAGTTTACATGCGTTCTCAGGCGAAGAATTTCTACATTCCAATTGGTTGCCCTGAATTGCATCATAGCTCATTACCATAAAGTTGACGCCGCTCTCACTGTCCAAGACGCTGATCTAAACATAAATTATGTACAACTTTATGTACAACTATGTATACTACTGTACAACAGTAATATATATCTGTCAAGTTAAACAAAACTTTTATTTTGACGGGTTGCTGTGAAGACCTTTGAGTTTCTGTGTTTTTTATGACATGATGATAGTTTTTCTCACAAAGAGACTTTCAGAGTGGATCCAGAGTCTGGAGAGAAAGTTCATGCATCCGTGTCCTCATATACGAAAAAAAAAAACTGTGCGAGCGTCACACTTGTGATAAATTCACACAGAACATGCAGGATTCGTATTTAAATAGTCTATGCTGTTCAATTTTCACACACGCTGATTTGATTTCAAGTGTACTGAATTCTATTTATTCATCAAAAAATTTACAGTAAATTACGTTTTTATGACTGGATTTCGAAAACGTTTTAGGGATGCTCTATTGTTGGTGCGAGTTTTATATGCAACAGTCATAAAACCACATTGAACTAAATAACTGGCCCATCTATTTTTCAAACCCTTCCAGAAACAACAAAGAAACATGCAATTTTAAAAGGTGTCAACATGTTCCAGCCCTTCAGATCAAGGCACCATTCACGTGGTTTTCCTGACTGCACGGAATAAACAAACCTATCATCTGCAATTTTATCATGTACTCACTAGTCAACATCACTTGACTCCACTGAGGCTTTTAGAGAAAAGATGACACATTGACATCTTTACATTTTCCAAGACCATAGCTTGAAAACTACATTTAAAATGAAGAGCTTAAAGATCAAACTAAAGACTCAGGAATTTGACATGACTGTACACTGAGAATACAGTGAAAGAGTCCTCTGTGCTCAATGGCATGTGTAGGAGTTCTCCCTAGGACACACATTAATGCCTGTAAGACATTAATCAGAGACCAAAGACAATATGCTTTTGTCTTGGCTTGAGCCATGCTCAAATTGGCACTGCAAAGAAAATTTGAAACAACAAAAAAATTACTACTGGGCAAGGTAACAAGCCACACATAATTCCAGCCATTTTTAATTGATCTAATACATTGTACTAGAGGGCTGCATTGGGATTGAGTAAAACCACATCGAATTTGACGAAGCCCTGCGCAGGACAGTGTTCTTTCTACTAGAGCTGTGTTTCGATTCAAATTTCAAGAATCGATTCGAATTCCAATTCTCAAGATCTTGAATCGATTATCATTATTCGATTCAATCCGATGCGAATTCGAATTTTCAAGATTTAGATCATTGTTTCTGAAAAAAGCATTTTTTTCCAGCTGTTACCTGAATGACAGGACTGTGGTTATGCAACATATATTGATACTAGACATTCAACTGCAAATTAATGTAGTATTGATTGTAAAGAACAATCCCCCTTCCATGTTGATACAACTGCTTTCACAAACGTGCACTGGTGTAGACGACAGAGGACACAGAGGTATACGGTAGGCTATATCAGCAGGAGGATTGCAAGTAACCGCAGGAACCGTGATATTCACGTTTTTTATAAGGCTATACCCTTCTTGTTTTGAACTTCATGCATGTGTATTGAATGTTAGACAAGTTCATAATGATAACGAGACTGTTTATCGTGGTGATGTGTAGCCTACAGAGGCTTCGCAAAGAGTGAATGACAGAGAGTGGCAGAGCGCGTGCGATTACCTGCGTCTGAAGTCATTCGTGGAAAGGTTGCCGTGTCAAAGGAAACCGAAATAGTTGTTGTATCATCCTTTTAACATTCATGTTACGGGTATTTACTATAAATGCGCATCAGCAGCAGTGCTGGTCAGCATCCCACAGCACGAGGAAGCCGCGGGGAAATAAAATCAGCAAGTCACGCATTGAATCAATGCCATATGCATCAGCTTCAGCGTTGCCCATGCGACGCGCTGCTCAGCTGAGCCTTGACAAGTGGAACTCAAAGTTAAAAATAATTAACACCTTGAAGTTGTTTCATTACATCTATTTTAATGAATCTGCTTTTTTGAACGTGTTCGTTGAATGAACGGTTTAATGACTCAAAGTCCGTTGTCATAACAATGTGCGCGCTGAGTGAAAGCTTTTAATGCGCACAAAGGAATCTCCCGGTCGCGCCAAGTTAAAGTCCACGGGGAAAATGTAGGCCTATTAATAAATCGATTCTCTGAGTTACGGATCGATCTTTAGAAATTAATATGAAAATCGATTCAGAATTGGTTAATCGATTTTTTCAACACAGCACTACTTTGTACCACGCCGCGCCGAATTTCTGACCATTAGTTATTGATTTCTATTATTGTGCGGGATTAAATTCTCAGAGTTTTGCGGGTGCGGGCGGGAGTGGACATACATATTGCGGGAGTGGGCGGAATGCAACACATACGATGCGGGAGCGGGCTGTAATGGTCAGAAATTCGGTGGGCGGGAGCAGGATGAAGAAATCTGTCCCACGCAGGGCTCTATATTGTACCATTCATCAATTTTCTTTTAGTTTTTAAGTTTTAGGGCTGGACGATATAACACTGACTACGCTGACTACGTTCAAAACCGGGATATTAGCAATAACCCGGTCGCGCAGGATATTAGCAATAACCCGGTCGCGAATGGCCAAGCAAACACGGGCAAAAACCCAAATATGCTCAAATTCCAGATTTTAAAAACTGGGATATTATACCTGGGGTACCCCTTTTCTAACCTCGAATTTTTGGTCATGTAAACGCATCTCGCCATATCAATTTGTGTTCTGTGCATGTTCTATTCACAAGGAATCTTGGTCTTTTGAGTAGAGAGTTAAATATACCGTTAGTAAACATGGTGAGACCAGGCGAGACACAGCACAGCATACTTTTGGAGCGAGGTCAGTAACGTTACCAGCATCAAAGCTCAAACAAAGGCGATCACTATCTGCCCCAAACTATTCATTATCCGCTTGCTGCTGTTGTTGTTGTCTTTGGATACAGGAAGAAGAATCGGAAATGACGCATATTGTACAGTTACAGATACAGTTTCCCATATTAAATCCAGTCATGCAGCAAGCTCTTTTGCCATCAGTCCGGCGGGAAAGTGACGCCAATGCATAGTATACCCTCTATTCTAAAGTCTAACCTTAACTAACTGAAAATAAACCAAAACAACAAAAAACTTTGGTTCTGTATTGGGTCTAAAGAAAAAAATTCTCCAAGGCACATATGTAACGGGCCACAACTCTTTGTCTGGAGGAAAAAAGACAAACAAAAAACAGAGTGATGAATCGTTGAGGAGTTCGGAGACGCAAGTAACTCTGAACACTCTGATCCATTGCCGAGGGCAAGAATGTGAAATGGAAAAGTTCTCATCAGGAGTGGAGAGGCCTTCTTCTGAGGAAATAAATGCCACTCACACCTCCAGCTCACGGAGGGGAGACAGAGAGATAATGAAACGGCAGGCGGATGTTTGTTTATCGACTTTTATGAATTCTATTTGATCTAGCTTCTGTCGTCACTTGTTGGCAAAAACACAAAACTCCCTTGTGCCGCTGGTGCCGAGGGTGGGTAGGACAGCAGAGGGAATATGACAAGGAATGCAAGCAAGCAACAGATGGGAAACAGAGTGGCCAATTACACCGCGCTGTAAAAATGGCAGGGTGTGCGGCATGAGGGGAGATGAGGTGATTCATTCAGACAAATGATACCTCTCTCACAAGCTGCCTCCTGCTAGAACACTGTATATGTCACGCCAGGTTTCCAGCTAGCATGCAAGGTAAAATGTAAGCAAATAAATGCAACATGCAAACCACAGAGGAGGCTGCTAATGTCTAATGTTGAGTGATCTCAAATAAATGTTGTAGTGCCGTGCGGTAGGCCACAGGCGTTAAGAAGCTTTTGCGGCGGGCCTCTGTGATTGCGTCCCAAGGGCATTTCAACTGCCCTGAAATTCTATTTCCCAATGTCGAAAAGCCTGTTTTATTCGCGACTGTTAATGCTCACAAAAGACGCTCTGATCATACCAATAAACCGTGCAAATCAATGAAGCACCGAAACATCCATTCGCACCAAACTCGAGCATGTAGTGATGCAGAGTGTGTCACTAAGCACGCTGATTAGCATGGATGTCAGTGGAGCACTAAAGAGGGCAGCTCATCCAGTGCCAGGTCCTCAGCAAAACAGACCCTATTCAGTACTGCTGTCTGCATCATTTATGGACATTCATTCAGCCACATTCACAAATTATCAAAATTAAGGCTGGGCGATAAACAGTGTCATATCAAGATCACAATCAAATTTACGCCGATAATGATGATAAGCTCTGGATATTTTTACTTGATATGGATTAATATAGCAGCCCATCACACAGCAGAAATAAATGCGAGTCAGTGCTTCTGCATGTCTCTGCATGTGTGAATGAAAGGCGCGATTTCATCTGATACACAAACTTACACATTTGTCACTCACAGTATTGATGGGCAATATGGCATAACTATCACATCGATTCACGATTCCTTTTCAAGTACTATTTTGCAAGTGATTTTCCAAATTAATGTCCCTATTTTAAAAACAAAGCCTTAGGTAACAAGATATAAAATAAAAAGAATGGCAGACATTTAGGCCAAAGCGGTGAAGATAAAAAAATCTTTGTCATTAGTTTATTTTGTTAAAATAATAAAAAAAGAACAAAGATACACATTACACAACTTAATTTACAAATGACATAACAGTGCTTTGTTTTTTTCCAGATACAGGTGTTTTTAGCAGTAGCATTGAAGAAAGTGATTAAATGAACAAATATGAAATTAAAACACTACACAGACTTAAAGTAATATTTGCACGGTTTTGGGTGATATGATAACTTTTAAGCGATTGTTAGACTTAATTAGTGCGATTTACTGCAATATCAGAACCAGAACAAAGGTAGATGTTTCTTACTTGTTCTTCACAGTCTCCTCAAATACTGTGTTCATCCGCGCTCCACCGTGTTCGAGGGTGTTGCCGATTTCAAACAGAGATGGTGACAAAGAGGAAATTTCAGACTGCAGCTTTAACATTAATAGTTCCCCCAAAAATGAAAAATGTGTAAATGTTTTAAATCCGAATAAGTTTATTTCTTTTGTTGAAAACAAAAGTTATTGTAAATGTGGGTAACCAAACACTTGCTGGTCCCAGAGCCCTTCTACTATGGATTCTACTTCTACAGCAACTGAAAAAAAATCATCTTTTGTGTTAAGCACAAGAAAGAAATTAATATAGGTTTGGAACATCAGAGAGTAAATAATGACGGAATAAAAAATGGTAAACTATCCATTTAAGGACAAGGTGCAGCATGTTTACTATTAAGTTACTGTTGCTTTAAGACTGGCACACGACGCATCTAATATACACACATATGACACATGTACCAGATTTTCATCTCAAATGTTTGCTTTCATTTTAACCATAACCAACTCTGTTTATGTAAACCTTGTGTGTATTTGACAGTATTAGTGCAATGAGACTAAAGATAACTCAGTCCAGTAACCAGGCTCTGTTTGACAGGCTTTTAGTTCTTGCACTTTGGGTGTACGCGCTAAAGGCGTACATTAGAACAGCACATCGGCACGCGAATGAAATGTTTAACTGGAAAGACTTAAAAGCACATGCAAATAATGAACTTTTATGTTAACTGTTATATTTTCATTTGATTGTATTTTAAAAGCTTGATTCAATTGTTAAACGTTTTTATACATTTGCCTTAAATCATTAATACATTCAATTACAAAAATCTAATGGAATTCATGGGGCCCTAAATTAAAAGGTAGCTACTCTGTGGAGATAATTGTACACAAACAAGATTACATGTTTACATTAATTCTCAAAGTCTAACAAATATTTGAAAAATATTTCTATCCCCAATAATGGTAGGTAAATGAACATTGTGATATTGATATCGTATGCCCTATACAACCTTAATCAATATTTTAATGCTTGATCCCAATAACTCCCTTCCTCTTTTCTTTTCACTCCTTTTTTATGATCTCATTGTTTGAGACTGAACAGTGACCAAAGTCCTCACTTCTTTACAACATATCTTTCAACAATGTGTTCAAGGTTGAGCAATAGGTTTGGCCTGAAGGCAAATCTGGCAGGTGCCATTTATCATATGTGTTTTTGCGCCTTGCACATGTAAATGTTTGGTTTTCTATTATTTCTGTTCATCTTGTAAGAATCAGTTAGAATGGATTGATAACTATAAGTATCAACCCATCACAGTATGCCATTGTTTTCCAGCAAATATGTTTATGAATTTATAGCTGTCACGGAGTTAAATTATAGCTTACAGAATATAGGCTACTGTTGCAAATTAGAAACTTAATTCATTTGCTTTGTAAAGGAACCTTTGAACAGACATTATAAAATACAATGGGCATATTTATAAGGAAAAAATCAATTTGGGGCTTAAATTAAAAATGTCTAGGTGATGTAACTGGAGAAAAGTCTGGAGAAAAGTCTCAAACGGCAAAAATTCTTAGGAAAAAAAGAGTAAAAAAATTAAATAAATATATGATATACATTATATATATATATATATATATATATATTTTTTTTTTTTTTTTTTTTTTTTTTTATTGTCAGTATTCATCTTGCCAACTACCCAAAAAAAGGTTAATCAGTTTAACAAATGCATTAAGGGCATATACCCAGCTTTCCAATTTTGCATCATAATATATCAATGTACACTTAATTAAATAAAGAGTCTTGCTGAGCAAATACAGTTAAATCAATGTCCACTAAATCTTATAACGTATTCTGCATGCGAAACCAAAGTATGTTGTAATTGGCATGAACGGCAATCCCACTCTTGATCCCAATTAAGACAACCTGTGCCTTTTCAACACAAAAGGGCTTGCCACAACACTATGAGGATTAGCGAAAAATTAAGTCGACAAATCCACTGATCAGATTATCTCTCCGAACAGGATCTTCTCTGCCTTACACGCCTCTCGCTGGCACAGGCTAATGCTACTCCATGGTGTCTAAACTGAAGTTCGATAACCTGGCTCAAAGATGCCGCTCCACAAATAGTCGATTTCAAAGTAAATGAAAGAAGGAAATACACATTGCAACAGAGAGATGAAAAGAGTAAAAAGGAGGTTAAAGAAAGGGCACTGTTACCAAACAATTCGTCACCTGAGTGCACGGTAAGGGAAAAGAAAAAGAGTCTGCCAGTCTGTACTTTTCTCTGCTTTGCTCAAAAATGATGGAAGTGAAGAAAAGGACAGAACCCAGAATGTGACATATCTCCGCTGTCTCTTTGTCATCAGTGTCACATGAGGTTTACTCCTCTGTCTCTGTGCCAAATTAGCATTCGACTCATCCTCTGCCCTGTGCTACGCTACTAAAATCCATCGGCAGCTGATAAACACTGAGATCATAGCACTTGGCCAGTGCCCAAGTGTGAAGCGAATGTTGCTTCCCAGCGGTTACATGGCCTTACAATGGTTTGTAAGGAATAACTGATGCATAGGGACTGAACTGCAAGTAGCATGTTGACATGCAAGCTGATGCATGTGAAGTATAGAAGTATGAAAACTTTCAACTGGAAGCTTTCGACAACCTGAGTTGGCTTTCTGGCTCAATCCCAGTTGCGGTTTTCTGCAGTTTTTGTTATATGTAGGCGGCAGAGCCCACCTGAGCCGAATCCCGGGCTAACAACTATATTTAGTGGGTGAGGGGCAACTGGGCTTCTCGCCAAAAGGTATAGCTGAGTTTTGAACACAAAACCAACAATGAGTAACAACTTAGTGTTCAATTCACCCAATGTAAATAGCAATAGAAAGAAGCAAATATTTTACTAGTGCTCCAAGTGCTAAGGTTCAAACGGGAGCGTCTGGAACGATCTTATCAGACATTCCCTATAATATTACATAGTAATATTATATTACATTTTGGTTTCAGCAGAGTGGGGAAGCAATTTTCAGAGGGCAGAAATGACAGAAAGAGGAAGAAAGACAAAAACATTGAGATAGCAAGAGAGTGGGGGTATACTGGGGCTTACAAAAGCACACTCAAGTCTATACATTTGTGTGCTGTGAGGTTTGGACCATCTTCTTGTCTTCACAGCCTAATAGCAGGAGACAGAATGGGACAAGCAGATATTCTGAGCCAGGATGGCATATAAATCAAGTGACTGTAAGGAACCAAGTGCTGATTTAAGCTAAAGTGAAGGTTCTGTGCATTACCCACTAGGTTTCCTGCAACTTATATACGATTTCATGTACTCTGAGAGCAACATGACATCATGACTTTTGTGTAAACATGCACGCCACTTTGAAGTCATGTGGCGTTTTATCTGTACGCATTTCGAGCTATCCGTGTGTATGCGTGTTATGTCTACGCCATTTATGTCCGAGTGATTCCGCGTGTACAGCGCCGTTAAATGTCCGAGCGAATGAAGCAAAATGCAGATCTACATTTGGGAAGAGATAATTTTTTCCTAGGATGGTAGGGGAAGACTCATAAATGCTATTAACCCCAGTGACGGGTAGGTTTAAGGATGGGGTTGGGGTAGGTCATATATTTATATATACAGTAATAATGTTAAGTCAACGGCGTACATAAACACGCTGAAAAGCGATTATGCCTGTTGATAGCACGCCAAAAATGGAAATACGAATTGGCGTGTCATACACACGCAATTTCATGAGATCAGTCTGCATGTTTGAAACTGTTAGTGTTAACCCCTTCAATCCTCTTATGACAATCCCCCATCCCTGATTTGTGCATTAAAGGGATAACAGCACTGACAGTCCAGCTCTGAAAATCATCAGCCATAGCCATGCTTGAGCTTGACCCATCTCAACCTGATGACTCTTGGGTGGTAGCATTTACAGTATGAGATGGCTTCACTCTACTAATTAGGTTTGTTTAATAACGTTTTACAAGACAATCTATCTGCCCTGATCCTATCTTTGTTGCTTTTTATGCGGATCTCCATCCAATAGCTGTGAGTACCGCAGAGGATACTTAATTGTCCCAGAGAAGCCGTTAGCATTCCACGAGGCATTAGGGATGCCATTGAGCATGCTCCAGTTGAGCTGAGACAGCAGCCTCACTCAGGTCAGTGCTGAGCAAATGCAGACAACAGGACTGGATGCCTCAAAAATGCTTCCATCATCCTTACCTCAGACATAAGTCCCCTTGATAGTTTTTTAGCCTAAAGCCAATTTAGATAGCCTATTTTTTAGCCTAAAGCTTATTTAGATAGAAAGCAAAAACTGAGGCGTACAGTAAATCACAATTTTTTGACAGGATTTGTTTTCCAAACAACATTATAGTTACAATAAGTACCAAGCAAATGACTGCTTTGAATGGGAATGACATCTACTCGCTCAGATGGGAGTCTGGATGTGGGCTTTAGAGAAGGTGGATGCATTATTAAAAAATGTTTTAGAAAAAGTACTTGAGCCAACAGCTGTTTCTTTTGCCAGAAAGTTGTCAAAAGATCTAAATCCATAAATGAATGTGCAGTAGGTAGTGGTGGAGTGAGATATTTCATTTTACTTCAAAGTAAATGAGAAGAATCTTTGTGGAAAAAAATAGTATTCCACAATCACAAACATTTCTATTCAGGTGGGTGTGACAAAGTGTGTGGTCCTCAGATGACCTTAAGTTTTACTGAGGCTGTGTGAGAAAAAATGGACATGTCCGATTTGGAAGAGATAACATAAATTATGTTTTATAAACAAAGTTCAGGAGGAGCATGTTCAGATAATCAACTCAATTAGCATCAGGAGGTATACAGCAGACATAGCCTACCTTCTATGGCCCCGTCCACACTACTGTGTTTTTGTTTAAAAACTGAGAATTAAAACAAATACGATCTCCGTCCACACCAGCGTTTTATCTGCCTATTAGAATTGATCTCCGTCCACATTAAAACGACTGAAACTCGGATCACGTGACCGTTCACATCACTGGGCATGGGCATGCCAGTGTAAACGGTGGCTGACGAATCATGGAAGGACACGTCATGACTGATGACACTCAATCATAGAGCCGAGCATGAGCCTCTGCATCATCATTTATAAAACTCCTCCGTTTTGTCCCGTCTTCACTAAAACGCCCTCCGGAGATTCAAAATGCAAAACGGAGCTGCAGCGTTTCTAAACTTCTCCGTTTTAGGTCTTTGTTTTTTTTTTGCTTTAGTCTGGACGGGAGGTGCAGAACGTAGCAAAAGGTCACCGCTTTTTAAACGAAAACGCAGTAGTGTGGACAGGGCCTATGACAGTTTTTCAGAATCCCTTCATCACTCCATCTCCTCACTTCTAACTATTCCTATCCCAACCTGGGATGGGGAAGTACTCTGGGTTCCAAGCTTAGAGCCCTCTCCTTGGACAACACCCCAAATACACGCAACCTTTACTCTATTTAAATAAATGTAAGTGTGAACTTGTGAAAAGTACATCTGCGAAACACAAATTTACCTGACCTCTATTATGGAGTGTGTGCCAGAGGGTGTGTCGAAGTTGGGTAGGACATAACTCTGGTGGGACAAGGTGTGTTTGCTGGCACAGATGAAGAAGAATGGTGAATAATAATAGCAAAAACAAAATACATTACATTCTCTTGTAACTCTGACAGTCAAGAGCAAGGACCTGCTGAAAAAGAACCTGGCTTCTGAGATGGTCCAAGTCTATTTCTGTTGCTAGTTTTCCTTTTTCTAAATTAAAGTAACAGTGGCCTCATTGTCTGCATGTAGCTTAAGCAGAGGACACAATTATTGAGCAAAGTGTGTGCCTCTGGGTTTCTCAACTCTAAACAAGGGTCTGAGTTCAGTTTATTGAGGACTATTCACCTACGGTCTGAGAGAGTCTACCCACCACCTTTGCAGAAGTGCATTTGGCACATATCGCTCATGTTCATCTATCTGCAAAATGGCAAAGGCATGAAGAACTTTAGGAGAAAAGCTGTGTCTTGCAACAAATTTCCTTGGTTTAAATGAAGCCCTGCAGTAGGTAATCATTGACTGTGCTACTGAAACTGCACAGCTTCAGGGCAAATATACCCATTTAATCATTCAGACCATACATTTATGCAAAAACATTGTTTTTCTGCAGGGGTCAATCAAGGTCTGTGGTCGGTGTAATCCTGACCCTTTATCTCCTTGTGTGTGGGCAAAGGCAGAGCAGTTCCCCTGCAGCTGCCAGAGCGATGCTCCACATTACAGTGTGGTATTTATAGCCGATGAAACAGCTCCTGTTGTTGGCCACTGTCATGTCTGATGGGTGCAAAAGCAGTCAGCTAAGAACCTACCAGCAAAACACACACAAATGCACAAGCATGCACACACACTGACTTTTAGAATCTCCAAAGGGCTCTGAAGAATGACTCACAGTCTCCCTTGTCCTGGGAAAAGAGAGTTAGTAGAGACAATGGCTGAAACGCTCTTCGTTGCAGCCCACTGCCGCAGAACTAGAATTGGGAAAGAGTGAGTGCAAATGTTCATCCTGTGGAAAGCTACATGATCTGCCATTAGGATCCCTGCCAAAGATCTCATCCATGTGATTATCCCACCCCACCGCAGCTACTTGCTTCATCATCCATCTCATGCAAACACACACACCTGCACTTGTACATGCTAGTCCCTGCCCGCCCAATCCCACACCTCTCTGCCGGTCCAATCAAAACCTATTGGGAGAGATTTTCCATCTCCTGCTCAGAGAGGCAAACTACACTATCATTAAAACTGATCAGAACCTCTTTATCCCTGCCCACTGCCCACATTGCTATGGAAACTCAGCCAAGAGTAGTCACCTGATATTGGCAGAATAGAAGAGATGAGCAAGGGGAGCGGGGGAGGGGAATGAGATTTCCTTCACTCCAGTTTGATCCGTGATTTTGAGCTTTATTACAGACCCCATCCTGACCTTCACTTCACAGCATGGGGCGAACGAACGTTAAAAAAAAGTAGCAAAGCCCTGCTCTCTGTTACTCCTCCATTCAATCTCAATAAAACAAGCATAAACCAGAACAGACTTTCCCTGGGTTAATAATTCATCCCAGGAGACAATTATCTATTTAGGGCATTATTAGATTTCTCAGTTCATTACTCAAATATGACAAATGTGACAAGACAGACTTGCATGCAGATGATTTCCACTAGGCAAATTGTCCTGTTACATGATCATGTGACTATTGCGACATGTGCAGTCACCACAAAAGTGTCATTAATTGAAGTAACACAAAACCTATATGTGCAAATGTAGCTTGGGATCAGGTTGGAAGGTGAAACTACACATTATGGAAATCCCATAACCACCTATTAGCTTTCAAGTTAATGTTTCACAACCATAATTGTGTGAGCAGAGCAAAACCTTCATGGAGCAGAAACTGCAATAAGACCTCAGGGGCCTATGAAAAATAAATGCATATTTATGGTTCATTTGTGCGAGTTGTGATTGATCGATCGAGAACTGAGATTAAAAGCAAACTTTCAACAAGAGACATGATCACACGCTACTAAGAACGTACATGAATGTAAAGGTTTATAAAATACTGGAGTAGAGATAAACTTTACTTCAGCAAGATAAAGCCACATCACACACTGACTATGAACTTTATAACATAATGTTTTCATCTAAATATAAACATGGTAGGCCTGCCCCCAAATAGTCGACAAGAAGAGGCTTAATCGACCAACATTGTATTAGTAGGTTTGTCCCAGAAAAGAAAAATCTCCACAGGAAGTGACAACATCACCGTCCGCGAGAGACAGATCGTTAACGGCGGGTCCATGTGGTTATTATAGGATGTGGAAATCCAAATGTTATCATCCATCAACCTTAAATATGGCTTATCATTTGACACAGGTAAGCAGTGGCAACTAGTCTGTTTGTGGATTTTTAAAATGTAATTCCCAGAAAAAGTCCCCTGGTTATATGAAGCTCCCCTTAGGGAAGTTACAGGGACTGCCATTGGCTAATGCAGCTCTAAGGACCCTGGCAAGTAAACATAGCAGAATAGTGTCAAATTCATTCTCTCAGTTTGTCTGACTTTAATGTGAAATGTGAAGGAGTGACTGTTACCTGACCCATAAAAATCGCTTTGGTTGGTGTTTATAGTCAGGCTGTTGTATTCAGTCATTTTTTTTTTAATTTAAAACCAGATAACCACTTTTATGGTTACTTAACTAAACATATTTTCCAGTTTATTTCTTTAAACGATGGAAAAGTGCAAAACTGAAACCTGGTATTTATAGTATAGCTATAAACTATGATATTTACATATTTTTATTAAATTAAATGCTCATATATTCATGTTCTGCTGTAAATCTGATCTAAATCCAAATGCAATGCAAATCAACTGATAAAAGACAGATTCAGAAAGCAGTTTAATTTTTTGATGAGGACCATCTGACTTTGGAGGAGAAAGATCTCATCATCTCTAACCAGAAACATGAGCTTGTGAAGGTATTACAGATTATCACAGCAGATTTAAGTATATCATTAATTCCAAGTCAAGCGAAATAAGCTGCCTCAAAGCAAAAAACACTATTATGTATGTTGAGAGATTGCACACGAGTACTGTACTGTATATGTAATAATGCACTTGACTATGAAAGCTTGTTATCGGTGTATGCTTGGAAAAACAGGGACTGGGCAGAACATCTGTAGAACACATTGATTTTACAAGGCTCTTAAGTGAGGCAAATGTTTTCTGAGCATCGATTAAAACAGCAGACGACATGACGGGAGATAAAAACCACAGAGTAGCCTTAAAAGAGTGAAGCCAAATTGTTATATGATGAAAATTAATAGTGCTGGTCCTGTAGTGTGTTCTAATCAGTGTGATAGTAGAGTAAGTAAGGAAAAGCACTGGAGGAGATGCCTATGATGTAGAAATATGCTGTCAAATTCTGATCCCAGTGCAGTTTAGAAACATTACCTTAAAGCTATTAGTAAAAGGACTTGTGGGAACCGTGTTAGAAAAAACAATCATCAACATAATGAGTGGTTTGTATTGTTGTAATAACAGAGGCATATGTAAATGCCATCATCATATACTTACATTCACAAGTAATCCACATGATTCATGCACTATATTGAAAATAACATAACATTTTTTACTGATCATATCAACCAATTTTTTTCTCAATAGGTTAATTGAAAAGATAAACCAATCAAACGAATGGCTTCTTTACTCATGTACTCTACTAAGAATTAAACGGGGGTTAATATTTATGGACAATAATGTCATTCTGTTCCTCACACCATTGCTACAACACAAAATATTGAGTCATGACTACTATTATGACACATTTATTCCAATTTTGAGGCTTGACATCTTCAGTCTTTTGGGGAGAGGGCGGGGGAGTTACTGAAGGTACAACATGAAGTTAAGTAAATGAAATTGTATTTCGTGTTATTAACTATTTATTTAAACACCATCTGCAGTCCTCAGAAACACGCTGCCTTCTTCCTAGGGGTCTAAAAGTAAACACTACGATGTCTGCAGTGGCTTCACGTTAACTTGCCATTCTCCTTTCAACCCACATAAACATGGACACGCTCCTGCTGTGGTGTCTTCTGCTAAATGTCTGGCTAACGTAGCGGACATTTACGCTACACCACTTCAACAGCAGCCCTGATACAAACCATATACTAATTTAATAATTTAGTCAGGTATATTGGAACGGTGGATTTGTTTCCGCTAACGTTATGGTGTGGATTCGCTGAAAGAAACGTTAGGCTTCCTATATTTGGCACAACAATCATTCCCAATCGTCTCCAACTCTTCCTAGTACATAAACACATTATTAATTGTGTCCGTGCTCGTAATGGCTACAAAATGACAGTGTGACCAGAGCATACGTCGGTATCACGGCGCGAAAACACAATGCGCTCGAGCTGCAAACCTGACCGTTATTTTCCCGTTCAGCGGTCGAGGCAGCTAGCAACAGGCCGGGAATGGAGCGAACTCGCCGGCGAGAAAAACACCGTTTTCTTAACGTAATGCGGTCGTATATAACGGCGACACACTTACCTTGATTTGGCACCGGTTACTTGTATACTCCACAGCGCGTATGTTTTAATGAAAGGGATGCTTGGCGAGTCGTGGCGGAAACAGGAACTAGGGAGACTGACTGCTGCTGTCTGAATTCTCGCTGCTGGCTCTTGAGGAGGCTGCTCTTGCTGTCACTGGGCTGCACTGCGCATGCGTGTGTCAGATCACCACGATACAAGTGCTCCTCAGCAATGAATACAATTTCTTGAAACTCATTTTTTCATGGTTTTGCCAGCGTAATGATACTGATTTTCTCCGTGCAAAAATGACAATTTAACAAACAATTTACGTGTGCGATTGTATTAAAAAAGTAAAGCCCATTATTATGCAAATATAATACACTCTTGGGGTAGTAGGCCTATACATATTATTAATACATATTAGATTTGTAATAAACGTCCATTCGTACATCAACTACTGAAAGTTCTAATGTTCAGTGTTTCTATTCTGAACATTGTACTGGACATTGCATTCCTGTTTGTAGCCTACTGTTTGTCACTTTAGGCCTATAGTCTTTATATTTTTATACACTTGCATAGCATATTTACATTTATATACTACATGTTTTGCTCTCAGTATTATATCTAGAATTTTTCTTACTCTAATTTGTGATCATCATAACAACTGTACAATTATACTTATTGATGTGTTTTAACAATAAAACAACGATTCAAGTATTTTAACTTTGTTTGAAGCACATCTCTACCAAAAAGTAAAATCATGTAGGCCTATGAAATAAAAAGTGACAATTATGAGATAAAAAGTAGCAAATTATGAAATGCCAAGTGATAATTGTGTGAATAACTTCAAAAGTATGACAAATAATTACGACTTTATATCTCATTATTTACTTTTTTGGTCATATTTACATTTTATATAATAATTTTAACTTTTATGTCATAATTAGGCCTATGATTTAGCAAACCATGATATTTTTATGTGTCGGAAATGGGGTGACATTTGGTCAGACCTGACTTTAATGACAGTCTAAAGAATAACGCTGATGGTGAGGATTCTTGTCATGTGTCATTTTATTCTCTCTCTACTCTCTCTCTCTCTCTCTCTTCCTTTTTTCTTGTCTTATTAGAAAAGTTTTTTCTTAGGTTTTTGAGGAAAGTTTCATACCTATGGCTTTTATCTGGGGATAGCCATAATCAAATGTTCAAATGCCAGTTGATCAATTTTTGCTTGTCGGTCAAGCAAATTACATTTCACGAAAAAGGAAAAGGATGAGGCTTTTATTATATGTCTAAGATATCAGTTAAATTTAAGGATTATACAAAAATGCAAAATTTGGAAACCCTTTTATTACAGTGGTGTTTTAATTATTATTTTTTTATCATTTAGATATTAGTGAGTGACCAGACAGATATTAATATTTTTTTATATATATATTGATACTGTTTTAATAAAATTATAGGTTACATGCCAGCACAGAAAACTTTATGCATGATTTTCAAGCCATTTTAATAACAAGGGCTCAGGAAATGTTCTTATAAACACGTAATACCATGGTAATACCCATGTCTTAATACAAACACAAAGAGAGGAGAGAGAGTCAGAGAGAGAGAGAGAGAGAGAGAGTCAGAGAGAGAGAGAGAGAGAGAGAGAGTCAGAGAGAGAGAGAGAGAGAGAGAGAGAGAGAGAGAGAGAGAGAGCAATCATTGTTACATCACTCCCACCCAGTGGTCTGACTGTGGAATTACACCATGAACCTCTCATTGGATTTTATCAACTTGAAACAGGACAGACACTAGACAGTATTACAAATCGTACAGAATTACTAGCTATAGTAAGCTTTTCAAAGCAACGATTTTTACATTATAAAAAGCAAATATATGTCTAATAGCAAATAAAAACAAAGACTTATATGAATAGTAAGATATGCTGCTAAAATGTGAATACAAAAACGAAAAATACTGAGAATAAAATATAAAGAACATTAAATGAAGGTCTTATTATTGTGGTGGTCTTATTTTGTAAAGATTTATTATTTATACGTTTATTTATATTTGTCTATTTACATTGCAGCGGCATCCTTTGATTAAGGCAATATAATTACTAAGTCAGTTATCTATTCTAATGGCAACGAGACCAGCGCGATGTTTGTGTTGTCTGTGTTGTCTGTGTTGTCAGGCGGATTCCCGGCTCGTGCTCGTCGAAAGCATCCCCTTGCGCACGCGCTTTGCGTCAGGGTAGTTCCATAGCAACCGTTAAAGAACAACATGGTGAGTTCCCATCCTGTTTGTGCCTTTAAACGCTTGTAATGCAATGTTAATGGGTGCATTATACATTGTTCTATATAAGGAAAACTAGCGCTTGCTGTTTAAAATGAAAAGAGGACATTACTCAGGCTGCAAATACAAGCTGCTTCAATGGTCATCACTTGAGTCAGGGAGTTGCAGCAGATAAACATTTAACGTTAGCCGCCTTGCTAGCTGTTAGACATTAGCTGTTTAGGTTTAAATGTGCAAAGTTATTTGCTTGTTAGGTATATTAAACTTATATCAATATTAGGTTAAGGTGCACAAATTATGACAGACTACAGATGATGTCAATGTAATGCCTAGCAGCTACTAGCTTTTTGTAAGTTAGCATGTGACGTTATTCATTAGTGAGCTGGTGAATTTAATAACAAAATTTTATAACGTTAACTGAATTGTTTTCCCTACATTTTATTAATGTTTTTGTTTACAGTTATTAACTATGTTTTTGCCATGACACTGACGATAAACTTCCCCTTACCTTGCTTTGAGTGACTAATCAATCAGTTGTTATGTGTGTTTTTAGGCAAAAGCAACAACTATTAAAGAGGCCCTGGTGAAATGGGTAAATAACTTTTTTCAGGTTTTAAAGGGATAGTTCACCAACAATATCATTAATTACTCACCCACGTCATGACGTTCCAAACCTGTAAGACTTTTGTTCATTTTCTGAACACAAAAGAAGGTAATTAGAGCTTTCTGTCTCTCCATTGACAGCTACGCAATTGACACTTTGACACTTTAAAAAGTTGAAAGTGATCGTAAAACAAATCCAAATTAATTAAGCGGTTAAGTCAATATTTTCTGAAGACATGATCGCTATATATGATGAACAGATTGAATTTAGGCTTTTATTCGCATATAAACATTCATCAACACACACCAGTAGTGGTAAACAGAAGCTCAAGCATGTTCACTTGATGTGTGAGAACCAAGCACAGTTGAGCTTCTGCAAGAGGTTTGTTTTCACACGTCGAAGCAGGTTTGGATGATTCTCCTTTTTACTAATCAATGTTTAGATGTGAATAAAAGCCTAAATTCAATCTGTTCATCATTTAAAGCGATTTACATTAAACACGATCTTGGTGGTTGTTGCGTAGCTGTCTGTAGAGGGTCAGAAACCTCTTGGATTTCATAAAAAAGATCTTAATTTGTTTTCCAAAGATGAACGAAAGTCTTACGGGTTTGGAACGACTTGAGGGTGAGTGATAATGACAGCATTTTTAATTAGGTGAACTGAACCATTTAACCCATTAGACATTCCTAGTATAAACTGTAGGTTATTTTCTGTGTACTATTAATTATGTTTATTGATTTCACTTGGTTGTTACAAGGAGGAGAAAACAGGCGAAAATTCGAGCGAGGCCACGGCAGTAAAGCTTTATGGTCAATATCCCCCCATTGAAAAAATGGACGCACTCTCTCTAATCTCACCAACTGCGAGTGAGTCTAAATATACAACTCCAATTTTGTAGTGTATTTTCCCTTAAACCATCTTCCATTTGTGTCCTATACAATAACTCCCTAAAATATCAAATTCTGTCCTGCCTAGGAGATTATCCCTGTCTACAAACTGCATTGAAAAAATTGCCAATTTGAATGGTCTAAGTAAGTACTCCCTTCAGATGCAAAGCTGTCAACTGCATTCGTCATGTTTGCTTAACAGTTTATTTACATTTCTCTCCCAGAGAACCTTAAGATATTGTCCTTGGGCGGAATTACATCAAAAACCTTAATGGACTTGTAAGTAAAGGAACAGAACATTATAGCTTGAAGAATTCAGAGATAATTCACACAGCTCTTCTGTCCCACACAGGAGGCAGTAGGTGATACTCTGGAGGAGCTGTGGATTTCTTATAACCTCATAGAAAAGCTGAAGGGAATTCACGTCATGAAAAAACTCAAAGTGTTAGACATGTCCAAC
This sequence comes from Hybognathus amarus, assembly GCA_030378365.1. Lineage (NCBI taxonomy): Eukaryota > Metazoa > Chordata > Actinopteri > Cypriniformes > Leuciscidae > Hybognathus > Hybognathus amarus. The sequence goes on along the minus strand of JAQIUQ010001025.1, from coordinate 635,782 downwards.
AACTTGGTCAAGGAATGGGGTGAGCATAGACTCATCTGAGAGTCTGATAGCAGCTTAGTCAGGGTAATTAAAAGGGATAGTTCACCCAAAAATGAAAATTCTGTCATCATTGACATTTACTCACCATCAAGTTGTTCCAAATCTTATGAATTTCTTTATTCTGCTGAACACAAAATAAGATATTCTGAATATGGTTAACCAAACAGTTGATGTACCCCATTGCCTTCCATAGTGATGGGAAAAAATACTGTTGAGTCAATGGGTCCATTTACTGTTAGGTTACCGACATTTTTCAAAATATCTGCTTTTGTGTAAAGCAGTTTTGAGATATGATAAGTTTATGAGGCTGTTTGTTCCTTAGGGGAGTTTCTGAAAATGGCAGATCTTCCATCATTGGTGGACCTCGTCTTTGTGGGGAACCCATTAGAAGAAAAGTATGCCGCTGAAGGCAACTGGCTAGAGGAGGCTACCAAGAGGCTTCCCAAACTTAAAAAGCTAGATGGTAAGGGTCACATTTGTGATGACATGAAAAAAAAATGCATATGCTAATAAGGCCATGGTTGCAAAAAATTGATTCCTCCTCATTTTCATTTTTAGGGAACCCTGTCATCAAACAAGAAGAGGAGGAAGCTGAAGGAGAGAGTTAATGCAATTTCTTACGCATTTTTATTGTACAAACACCAGCATTTTTACTTTTTAAAAGTCTGTGCAATATTTGCATTTTTAGGTGTATTTATTAAAAATAAAGATAAAAAGCTAAATCCATTTTCTTGAGCTTTAACACAATTTGAATAGATTTGAAAAGCACACACTTGAACCGCGTTTTGTTGTTCAGCACAAGCAGATACACAATCCTAATTTATGGGTTGTGCAGAAGGACATATAAGATGGTACTAATTACACTGTAATAAGAATTAATGCATGTCATTGTTACCTCAAACAATTTGTTCTATTTGATCTAACCCTTAAAAATCACTTTATTAATTTAAAATAACTTAATTCAGTCATATTGAATAATATTTTTTACTTGAATTACCAGTTAATTCATGTTACAACATGGACATATTAAAATTTAAGAAAGTTAATGACTAAACTTTTTGACGCTGTGCTTTTCAGAGTGACCAATGCTAAAATGTAACAGTAAATTACAAGCCAGTGATATTAAAGCAAGTACAAAACTGGATGGATACCATCAAGGGTATGACAGAGACAATAACCTATAAACTCTTTAGTGGTGCTATTCTTTAGTCTCTATTAGAAAAAAAAATCAATGTTTCTATTAATTTTTATTCATTAATGACTATAAAAATGACCACTATTGTAATAATTTACTGTAAGCAAAACTCCTAATTAATAGGCATTTATTCTGTTGTCATAGTTTCATTACCAAGTGTATTGTTAACACATTACATTGTAAATGTGGTACTAAAACAAGTTGCACAATGAGAGCAATTGAACACTTTGTAGCATGTCTTGTGGCCAAATAAAGGCACCATAATTAATTCTGTAATTAAAAAGTTTTATTAACATGATTTAGATTTTATATTTACAATTTTAAGCATGTTTTAACATTTTTGACACCTCTACATGTTAACTGTTTTTGTTTACTGGTTCTCAAGAAAAAATAAACTATTTTGTCCTCTGCGCAAAAGTTATATTGTTATCTTTTCAATTCATATTATTACGTTATCATTAATGGGTCAACGACAAGCCTTCAACAGAAGGGGGCAGTAAAGTTCTTAAGACGTAAAGTTGTACACTTCTGACCTTTCATTATGAGGAAATGCTGTTCCCTTTAATGTAGATCCTTTGAGAATTCATTTCTACATTTTAAATATATAGCAATGGAATGATATATGAAATATACAAAAAATAAATCAAGAGTTGTGCAGTGTTTCTGCATTTTTAATGCAGACGTCATCGTGGTGGGCCGCCTACAATTCCTATTGGTCAGGTTTCACGTCAATCATGAAGCGCGCCAAAACAGCAACTAATCAAAACGGCGCAAAATATCACCCAACTAGGAAGTGGCTGTTGCCTAACGACCATCGAGACTGTCAACATACTTCACGAAAGAAAAATGCAGCGCGAAAAGAGTGTTAAAGTGAAAGAAGTAATCACTTCTCTCTGCAAACTACTGTCTGGGTTAAGCATCGAGTCGATACCCACAGCCGAGGCTTTCAGGAGAGCCAAATTCAATAGAGAAGATTCGGTAAGATCTACACGGGTGGCTCTTTCTTGTATTTCCTGCCAAAGTTCTGCAGCGCGCGCGCGCGAGTGTACACACATACAGATAGTACCATCATGTAAATTATATATATATATATATATATATATATATATATATATATATATATATATATATATATATATATATATATATATATATATATATATATATATATATATAAATAAAATGAAATGTAACCATCTGATACCCTTATTGTACTATGGCACTTTAATTTGATTAAGATAAGTCATCGTTAACTTGATAAGCCCTGCTTAGTTAGTGTACTCATAAATATGCTTTGCTTTCAGGCACTGGACATGTGGAGTTTGTTATGTAGGCTTCTGCAGAGAGCCTTTGCACTGGATTGTGCGTGCCACTGCCAGCACTCTAAAGACTTTGGTAAAATTTATCATTGCCCATAAATGCAGTCCATGTGCTATTCATTGTTTGTACAACCAACAGTGTTGTGCTTGCAGACATGCAGATGCTGTTTGTGAGGAGTGCTCTGTGGCACTGTGGCTATGGGGCCCCGTGGTGTCGGGGCCCGGCTCCCCAGTCGCATAGACGCAGGTGGGGAGCCGAGATCTGCTCCTGGCATTCGGCTGGGTGCTGTCATCTGGGAATCTGTTGGACTTCCTGCTGGCAGAGAAGCTTCATCAGTTAGACATGCTCTCATCTGCACCAACGGTGAGACCTTGAGTTGATCAGATCAAGGGAGAGATGACTAATTTTAACAGTTGTTTTTCTCTGGATGCTCATAAATAGGGTTTTGTAAATGCACAGTCAAGTTAGTATATCAAATGCTATTCTATATAAGGCCAGCAGAGGGCAGATTAACACTGAATTTTATGCACAGTGATGCACACAGACAGGACATGCATTTCGACTTGTTATTCTTTAATAAAAACTACAGTGTTGTTATTGAAATCATATCAGCGGCCTCCTAAGAACATTACACAAAACTGAGGCACTAAACAATTAACTTTCTGGTTCTGTTTGCTCTTGGTTGACTAATCTAATTGACTTTCTAATAAAAAGCAATCATGAATGGAACACAATGCATAAAATCCTGTTTGCTTTTAAGATCAATTTTAAAGCTGTTTCACTCTTTTTAAAAGTCTAATTGGTTAAGTCCTGAAACTTTAATCTAATGGAGACTTTCTAAGAGTCAGTTTAATCGGTTTCAATGGTGCTTGCAAGTCAATACCTATGCTCATACCTAGGATTCATTATATTAACCTTAAGTATACATCAGCTTGTAACTCATCCCAAACGGTTTGTGCTACAGTCATGAGTGATACCCCAAATGGTATGAGGAGAAGTGTGCTGTTATGATTCAAAGCATTTCTGATTTGATTTGTCACCTGGTTGATGATTAAAAAAAAACAAAAAAACTCACAGCCCTACTTTTAAAAAGTACTGGCCAAAGTCATATTTACGAACCACAATATCAGAGACTTAAAGGTTTGCTCTTTTGTCTAGTAAGCTAGTTAGCTCGCAACCACACACAACACCCTAAACTGTTCCTGGGGGTTTTCCACTCATTTAATAGTTGTTTATTATAAATAGTCATTACAGTAAACCAGAAATATGTTCTTTCTAATTCTAGTTTTTATTGATATATTAAAGTATCATCAGTTTAATAAAATGTTAATTATATATATATATATATATATATATATATATATATCAAATAATAGATCTTGATTTTTTTAACCAGTTCACTTCTTATATATATATATATATATATATATATATATATATATATATATATATATATAGCCACCTATATATATATATACACGGGTGGTTCAAGAAAGAGCCACCCGTGTAGAGCTTACCGAAGTGAACTGGTTAAAAAAAAATCAAGATCTGTTATTTGATACCAGCATATCATCATTTTATAGGGAAAAAGGGAGTCTTGCATTGTTCTTAAAGCAAGTGCTGCATTCATCTACATTTATATGGTGTTTTATACATGTGCACATAAATCATTGAAAACGAAATCAGAATATTATAATGATTTCTGAATGATCATGAGACACTGAAGACTGCAGTAATGCCATAAACTCCAGTCTATGCATAAACTCCTTTGCCATCACAGTAATACATTGCATTTTAAAAATATTACTGTTTTACTGTATTTTTAAAGTTTTAATTTATACTGCTATGATCGTCATTCAAACAATTGCTGAAAGCAACAGTTTAAATTATTTATAATAATATTTTAAGGTGTTAATTACAACAACATAAAAAGAAAGAAAAAATATCTGAACCTAAGTTGTGATTTCTGTTTTATGGGTTTAACAAAGCAAAAGCAAAATCTCCCCTGAAACCAGCTTGGGGTTCATGTCTCCCCTGAGGTTATATCATAAAACCTTTGATCTACTGAAGATTTTCTTTATCTTTATTTTTGTGTTGTAGGATTTGTTCTTTTTGCCTCTAGGTGTTGTTTCAGCACTAATAAAATGATTCTTGAAAGCTATTGTAATGATTTTCCTAATATGTTTGTGGACATGTAAGATCCCCAAGGTCTAACTCATGGGCAGGATGACGTCTGCGACATGTGGACCAGGAGAGGATGCCACAGTAAAGACGGATCATTTACTACAGGCACTGCAGTGGCAATATGGGAAATTGAGGCTCCAGTGGAAGAGCTTACTTTCAGCCCAGGAAGAGTGGTCTAAATTCACTCATAGGGCAAGTCACTCAACTTAATAGCCTAATAAAACTTATGAAAACAGCGTATTTGGATGTAAATGCAAGAATGAAATAATATCCTGTGATTGCTTTCTCTAGGTTATCTCCAACATCAGCCCCTCTGCTGCATGTCAGCCTCATTTCACTGGTTCCCATCACATCAACACGACATCAAGTGCACTTGACAAGGTGACATGAAAACACTGGAACATTTTAATGAAATATTGGCATGAGATCATGTAGGTCTTAGGATTTCTGCATTAAACACTAGGCAAGTGTTATGAGTTCAGCCCCTGATCATTGTTATTACATGACAAGTGACACTTTTACTATATTAGATTCTCTCCAGAGATTTCTCATCGCATTTGTATTCCTTTGGTGTATGTTAAGTGCTTCTATCCGTCATCAGAGCATATGGTGATCAGCGCTTGATAATAACTGCCGTAAGCTAGGTAACAAGCTCATTTCAATCGGCGAATGATTGCACGCAGCTGTCAATGTGTTTTTCATCCCCTGGCTTATTCTGGAGAAGGCTGTAATGAAGCATCCACCTCTATGTGCCGCCCTGTTCTTTGGTGTGACAGATTGACAAGGTGGGAAATCCTGCTTGTTTGAAGAGTGGATCTTGATGTATAAAGTCAAAAGGCCTACACTTTTCTGTTCCCTTCATTTTTCCATTGCTCTTTAGAGGCTTTGTTAGAGTATTTTATCTCAGAGAAAAAGTCTCCCTCCTGACGTCTAATGAAGGGGTTGTTTTTGTCAGGCAGGTTGTTTAGAGTGCCTTAAAAAGAGTGAAAAGGGATGAGTGGGATATAGAGAAAGTGAGTGAAAGATGAGAAAAAGAGACATTGTGAAATTTTGTGGTTTTAAATGCTGCTACCTATGTCTTAGAATTTTTTTTTCCCAATCAGAGGAGGATTTATTTTGAACAGCCATTGTAGCAAGTAGAGGCAAAATGAATACTGTAGTGCTAGAATTATATACAGTAAACCCAGTCATGGCATTTTTTCCAGTTATTTGTTACATGAACAGGATGAATTACAGGGCTTGACATTAACTTTTTGAGGCACTTGTCCTTTGGACAAGTAAATTTATGTTTCACTTGTCCATGCACAAAAGTCACTTGTCTGGGTAAAGTTTTATAATTTTATCTAGGGCTGCACCGATTTGGGGAAAATGTCATATTGTGATTATCAAGGTCAATATTGCGGTTGTGATATGCAATTGCGATATAATAAACAAATTGTTTCATGAGTCTACTTGTTTGGTTCTAAACCAAAGGCACAAACAGATTAGTGATAATTCTAAACTTTACTAATTCATTAACTTTACTGACAGAACGCTTTATTGGTAGCTGGCCCTTTAAGAGCAGCCGCTGTGGACAGAGACACGGATCTCACACACGCCTCATTCTCTTACGAGTCACAACTCTTTATGTCCATCATAAGACCGCTCTTATGTTATGAAGATACTGGCTTAATTGTGTGTGTTGTTGATGTTCGTTCAAGCGCAAAAGAAGAACTTCTGGCGTCTGTGCATGCGCATTATACTGGCGCGCGTCTTTCTGTGAGTCACATTCAGGACATTCACTGGCAGCACGAAAAATGTGTTCGTTTCAAATCGGTAAAATTAAATCTGCAAAATAGATGGAACGAGTGGCACATAACGTGAAGTAACATGGCATTTTATTTTGTTTGAAATTTGAACTAATTTTCTCTTCTACTTGTCCTACAAAAAATCCACTTGTCCCGGACAGCGGACAAGCCTTGATGTCGAGCCCTGAATTATGTTTTTATTCATGAGAACCCATAATTGTAATAATACACAGCAATAGTTATCCATTCATCAATTTTCCACAACAATAATAAGCAGCACAAACATTTTTCAACATTGATAATAAGTAATGTTCTTGAGCACCAAATCAGCATAATAGAATAATTTCTGAAGGATTATGTGACTCTAAAGACTGAGTACTTACTGCTGAAAATTCAGCTTTGACACTGGCACAATATAACTGTTTTTACTATATTTTTGATAAAATTAATACAACTACATTTGAATAAAACCAATATAATAACGTTATTAAAGGGTTCACCCAAAAATGAAAATTAAGTCATTAATTACTCACCCCATGCTGCACCAACCCCGTAAGACCTTCGTTCATCTTCGGAACACAAATGAAGATATTTTTGATTAAATTTGAGAGCTGGATCACTCCTCCATAGGCTTCCTAAGGGTTTGGCACTTGACGGCCCATAAAGTCAGTAAAGAAAATGTTTAAATATTCCATGTGCCTACAGCGGCTCAATTATAAGTTTATCAAGTGACGAGACTACTTTTTGTGCAAAAAAACCATCCATAAATAACGACTTTATTCGACTATTCCATTACTTCCTTATGGGCCTTGAGACGAGAGTAGAAGAGATTTCCAGAACTGAGATGAGGACGTTCTTCTTCGACTACTTTTTGTTACCGGCTGCTCACCGCTTCAGGAGTATTACCGCCCCTGCCGTATAAGATGATGATCCATATATAAGGCGCTCTGGATTATAAGGCGCACTGTCGTTTTTTGAGAAGATTAAAGGCTTTTAAGTGCACCTTATAGTGCGGAAAATACGGTAATTGAAACGCGTATGTACAGCGCGCATCTTTCTCTGCTTGTAAACAGAAAGTTTTGCGCTTCCAGCTATATCAGCACATCATCTTATACGGTAGGTGGTGGTAATACTCCTAAGCGGTGAGCAGCCGGTAACAAGAAGTAGTCGAAGAAGAACGTCTCATCTCAGTTTCGCGCATGCATTCTAGAAATCTCTTCAACTCTCGTCTCAAGGCCCATAAGGAAGTAATGGAATAGTCAAATAAAGTCGTTATTTATGTTTTGGTTTTTTTCGCACAAAAAGTAGTCTTGTTGCTTGATAAACTTATAATTGAGCCACTGTAGTCACATGGAATATTTAAACATTTTCGTTAATGACTTTATGGGCCGTCAAGTTTCATTCCCTTAGGAAGCCTATGGAGGAGTGATCCAGCTCTCAAATATAATCAAAAATGTCTTCATTTGTGTTCCGAAGATGAACGAAGGTCTTACGGGGTTGGTACAGCATGGGGGTGAGTAATTAATGACTTAATTTTCATTTTTGGGTGAACTAACCCTTTACGCATATTAAATTGTTTTTGTGTAATTGCACAGTGGGGGTGGTGATGGCGCAGTGGATAAGTTGCCTTTCGTGTCGAGAGACCCGGGTTCGAATCCACTTCGAGACACTGAGCAAGACATTTAACCCCTAGTTGCTCCAGAGGCGTGCGACCTCTGACATATATAGCAATTGTAAGTCGCTTCGGATAAAAGCGTCAGCTAAATGAATAAGTGTAAATGCAAACCCAGGTTCAGTATAAAGAACTAAATCTCTTCCCTGAAATAGTGCCATGTTGCACCTGGTTAGGATCGTTATGTACTGCCTTACAAATAGTAACACTTGTAGCAGGCATGAAATTTGCATACTGACACATCATTTGTCAACTTAATGGCATCACTATTATATTAGATGTAATACCAGTGTTCAATTCTTTTTGTAGGGCTCACTGCTTATGTTAGTGAAGGTTTGGGACTACACATTCTTTTAGTGATATCAGCCAATCAGACTTTACAGTAATTAATTAGTCATGTGGCACGTGGCTCCGATAATTGGCTCAGAACAACCTAGCAGCAGCAGAACCAAGTGCCCATGAGCAAATATGGGGGCGGGTCTTGCTTCTTAATAATAGATATTCTAGACCTTCGCCTGAGTGTGTGAACTATACAATGTGGGATGTGTTCAGACACAAGCTAATAGTTTGCTCTTCTCAAGCCGCGTAAGTCATGGTGGGCAGCTCAGGGATCTCTCCCTCCCCATTGCCCTTCAGCCTGTGTGGGGTGCCGAGAGGAGTTATCAGCCTAAAGTCCCTTGAGTGCTTCTGTCTAACTGGAGAGATGTGAGGTATTAGCTGAGGTCCTACAGGGAAAATTTGCCCCTGAGTACAGATCAAAGCGGCTGCCAAGTGTGCACAATACTGTACTTTCACTGTAGAACCACTGCGGTTTTATCGTTTTAAAAGCAGCAGTGCTACCCTACGTGTAATCAGGATTTCTTGTTACATTTTATTTCAGGAGCTGGAGCGGATACAAGCGCTGAATGGAATTCTGGAGGTGTATCTGGATTGGAAACTCCATGAGCCTTTATTCTGGTGCTGGATGGTACGTATGCTTTGTTCCATGCAGGAATGAATTTGAGTTTCAAACTCGCACTCTTTTATCTGATATTCTGTTTGTTCATGCTGTCACATCGCTGTTCAGCCCCAGGTATTTATGCATGGCTAGTTCATTGAGAAAGATGTGGGAGTTTTTCAACACAGCCAAATTAGCTTACTCTGAAAAGTTACCAATGACGCAAAATCTAATGTATATTACCCCAGTGTTATGCGAGAGCCAGACTGGCGCTATTCCCGCAGTAATCTTGTCCAGCTTTGAGTTGTCACTCACAGTGATGCCCTAGTGCTCCAGGACTCTGAATCTGGCACACAAGAGCCCTCACTCACGCTGGCTCCTCTCCAATTTGAAATGAAGTTGTAAAGAAGTCCCTGGCTAGCAGGAGTGGGTCCTGAGCACTTGGCATGGGTTTCATTTTTCCCTCACAGTGTGCATTTTGAAGTAAAAATGGATGTTTTAACTGCTATTCAGTAAGAGTGGTGAGCTCATGGGTGTCTGAGTTAGACAAATGGTGGAGGGCTTTTGTTTTCCCACTTCCCGCACATCAGACTATTGAAATGATTACTTTTCTCTTACAATTCAGTTATGTTGAACCTCAATACGAAGTCGATAAAAGTCACACAATCAGAATAAAGCACATTGAGAGGTTTCACTGAATTACAACAACCACTATCTAATTGAGTTTTAGAAATACATTAAACCTTGTTAATCCAATTTTTGGTTCCTTTTAGTAAGAAATTCAATCTAGACTTTAAAAAGACAAAAGTTCCCGGTCCAAAGAACAGGAAAGAAAGGAAATCAAATAGCATGCCCACCGCGTCAATGGGAAATCTATAGTCCTTGATGAAAGCCAAACATTTTTGGGATGGAGTGGTATTTGGGCAGGATTGTTCGGTCACTGATCACACAAAAGTGATGGAAGCAAGCTTCAGCTATTGGTTGAGCCGCTGATGAATAGCACAGGTTCTTTGGGAACCGTTCGGTATTTATTGAAGGGGCCATCCGGAGGAAAATAGTGGAGGGTCATGTCTTTTTATTTTTTGTTGAGTGGAGGGTCATCCAACTTTTTTAGTGAGTGTAACTCTACCGCTGGATTAACATGTGATGTGAATGTACGTCATGTTTTACAGTATTGGGACTAAGGCGCCAGAAGAACTGCGGCTGATGTAATGTGCACCGTAGCATGATACTAGCATATTTAAGTTTCCATTCTAAGTGTGTTTTCACAACAATGTTAGTGAGTAAATCTACTGAAATTGCCACCATAACAGTGGAGTGTGATGTGTTAAACCTAGGGCTTCCACATTTTTAGTTTACATAGTAATATACGTAGACCTACACCAAAAAAAAACAAAAAAACATTAAAAGACATTAGAAAAATATCATTCTACACATACACATTTTATATTAATGAGGGAAATACACGTGATGTGACACAAAAAATCTTTAACTTTTAGGTGGCAAAATATTTTTTAGTAATTCTATGAACTACGCTGAGCAAAACAAAAGTAATACTACCCACTGGATGAAGATGGGTCGGCCTCCACATAACAAAATATTCTTTTCATTTTATTTTTCGTGTTTGCATTTGTGTGGGGAAAATTGTTTTACAGTTCTCCGTTACGGACAAGACGGCTCGGAAAGTGCCTTTAAAACTTGCACAGAAACCTCAAACAGAAAGCACAAAGCCTTTCTTTAAAGTGAATTTCATTTTTTATTAATTGTATCTTAATTTTAATCAATGTTTCATCAACCAATTGCTGGAATTTAATAAATAAGAAGTAAATATAGTAGAAAATAGATAATCACAAACAGAGCCACGGGTTCGTGAACTGTACTCTTGTCTAATAAATTACCTGAAACTCAGCGTATAGCCTAAGGTAGGTTACTTGCCTCACAGACCTGATAAACATATAGAAAGCCTGAAAATGTCTACTTTAGAAAACAGATTACAGATTGCTCTCTGCTTATGTAATCCGGATGAAATGTGCATTTCTCTCTGGCATGTTCACTACTGCAAAGATCGCGAGTCAACATCGACAACTTCATCTTTGCAGTAGATACTGACTAAGACTTGTTTATCAATTAAGACGTCTCCTCGCTGATATTTGACATTTTCATAATCATTACTTTTGCCGGTTCTTTGTGGCAGCTTTTAAATACTTTATTGGCAGTGCCACCCTAACATGTTACATGAACGCACCACCACTGCATCAGCACCGAAAACATAAGTAGTGTCAAATCAAAAATCGTGATGCCGAATCAATGGCCATCTGAACATCGTTGCCAAGTGCAAACCAGTACAGGAGTGATCAATAAATTAAAAAGTCATACCTTTTTTCACAATCATTTTGGAGGGTCATTGAAAAAAAATTATTGCTGGCGAAAGGGTCTTTAGTGACTACAGATCTCAAATCTCCTCCGGTATCCCCTTAAATAAAAAACTAACAGTCCCTTAGAGAATCGATTTTCTTTTTGGGGTTCTCACACAAAGTCTGACTTTGAGAAAACTGGAAAACACTTTGACGGTTATTCTGAGTTGTTGAGGCATTTTGTTGCAGAACTATTTAAACAAATAAACAATCAGTCATGCTTGCTGTTATTTTTGCTCATACATAGGGTTTTTAGTTTATTCTAAACTCCTTTCGCAATAACACCATGGCCTAACCAGATGTAATCTGACAAGCAATTTATCGGTCCGTACATGACAAAATCAATCAAAAATCACTGCCAATCACAAGAATGTCTTTCTGGTGTGTTTTACTATTAGTTTGGTCTTACTGGTAAAACATTCAATATTTTGCTTCCAGTAAATGACCATATGCCCATTAACAAGAGAGTCTGCGTTCCGGGGAAGGGTAACCTCTGACCTCTTAGGTAGGTCCTCTTCTCATATCAAAGTCCTTCAACAGTTTTCTTTAAAACGCGTCAGAAGCAGAAGCCAGTGATTACAGATTTAGTTTTATTATAAGCTTTAAGGGCTTTTTTCCAACACCCTAGTCAAAATACAGAAACTACAGTACAGATCTGAAAACACCATTTTAGTCATTTTCATGTCTAAGCAGTCTGCACCCCCCTTTTAAAAGAATGTCGCACATTCTTTTAAAAAATGTAAAAACAGAGTTGAATTGTGGTTGATTGCACATTAAAGAGAAACCCGATGAATAAAAACTACACAGTAAGCATGTTTTGGTTGTAAATGAAAACCTGCAGCAAACAAAGCGCTCTGATAGCTTTTTAGTTAATGAATCCAAAGAGATATATTACTTTTAGCAGAACTAACAGATCTGGCATGGGTTTTTGCACAGTGACACAGTGCATCTCAATTGATGCAGAAGTGTTTCCTAACAGACATGTTGCCCTCATGCCATTGTCTCTGTGCAGGACAGCTGTGATCGACAGCTCCCTCGCCGGTGTGTCTGAGGTGGAGCCTGCAGACCGTCCACCTGGGGAGCGGGCTGTCACAGTGAGGTGTCCTCACAGCAAAGAGACCAGGAGAGCAGTCAGACGACTTGACAAGATGCTGCTAAGGCTTCAGACAGACCTGAGAGCCAGAAGAATAGAGCAGTCCACTCTCACACACACCTCACAGGTAATGACCCGTCAGACCTGCATAAGTGCCGTCAGGAAGGCTTCAACTTATAATAAGACCAGTATTTCACTGCATGAAGTTCATGAAGTTTTCAAATTCAAGCTCTTGTAAGTTTTGGTGCCTGAGATGTTGACAATCTCAGTTTTAAGATTGATATTAAACTCAGTCACAAATTGAAGGAGTAGTTCACTTTTAAAAAAACTTTTGCTGATAATTTACTCACCCCATGTCATCCAAGATGTCCATGTCTTTCTTTCTTCAGTCGAAAAGAAATTAAGGTTTTTAATGAAAACATTCCAGCATTTTCCTGCATATAATGCACTTCAATGGGAACCAAACAGTTCAAGGTCCAAAAGACAGTTTCAGTGCAAACTGTTCAAATGGCTTTAAACGATTCCAGACGATGAATAAGGGTCTTATGGTTCATTCAACAAACCAAACAAAGGAATTGACTCGGAAAAATATTTGTTCATTTTGATGAACGAGTTCTAACAGGAGAGTCACGAACGTGCATCACAGAACAGAGCAAGGCGAGCATTTGAGCTTAGAAAACTTAAACTTTGTTATTTCGTTTTTAAATGAGCGATCGTTTCGCTTGATAAGACCCTTATTCATTGTCTGGGAATCGTTTAAAGCCCTTTGAACAGTTTGCAGTTTGCACTGAAAGTGTCTTTTGGACCTTGAACCATTTGGTTTCCAGTGAAGTCCATTATATGGAGAAAAATGCTGCAATGTTTTCATCAAAAACCTTAATTTCTTTTAAAGAAAGACAGACATGGACATGGGGGTGAGTAAATTATCAGCAAAAGTTTTTTTAAAAGTGAACTACTCCTTTAATGTCTTTATCACATCAACCTTGATTTATCTATCCGTCCCCAACAATACACAAAAAATAGTGACAAAATTGTAATAAAAATAGTGATGAATTATTATTGTTGTGCTATTTATGTCATTGATTGTGGACCTATTATTATATATATTTATTATTATCATCACTACTTTTCTGTGGGTTTTCATAGCTTGCACTTTCCCAAGGAAAAATGATTTGTTCTGTGGATGTGGAACATCGTGTTTTGAACATTACCTGTTCAAAGGTTCTACCGGCAGACTTCAGAGGTGTTAATATCCCAATAATGAGGGGAGCTAAAAGAATTATAAAAACTAGGTCATCTCATCATTGCATTCTTTTATTGCCTGAATAAATTACACTTCATTGTATGAAAATCCAATATGGTGGGTCAGATGGATAATTAGGTGGTCTTTGTGATGTGGTACCAACCACAGACCTAACCTGTAATGATAAATGACCGCCTGCTATGGCTGCGGTCGTATTCTGAACGTCTGAGACTGAATATTCTTCACATCAATTCCAAACACATCCCTTGTGATGCAAGAGATATACACTGACATTTATACTCCCACGTACTCGATCATCTGGGCTACTGCAATACCTTTCTTTTTGGTATCTTTTGATGTTTGATCAGTATTCCAGTCTGTTGAGATCATCAGTCTTAGCAAGCTCTCGTTCTCATCAGGGGGACGTCAGGGGGCTTCTCGGCTCTCTGATAGGCAGAGAATGGAGGTGGAGAAGAGGTTGCAGGTTATCTAGAGGGTCTACATCCTCCTAACACCTCCGCAATCACATCAAGTGGCTTTTTGCCATGTCTCCAAGATCCACAGCCCTCAAAGCCAACTCACAGATTCTACAACGGAGAGCCTGGCCTGGCAGTGACAGCTGGGAAGCTCCAGGCATCGATGGCTCTCGGGCGAGCTGAGGGAGAGGGAGGCTGTTCTGCAATGGCAGCTGGACGGGTTGAGGCAAAATATGAGAGTGGACTTGCAGAGACAGGCCAGCACAATTGAGGGGGTGGTTCTCATCCCACCAATTAAGAGATAAACACACTATTTGTGTCATTATATGCACTGGGATGCTAACACAAACAGCATTTCTACCCATTTCAAGTTTGCATTGAAGAGAGAATGTATTGCAGTCAATGCCTGCTGCAATGTGAATGTCTGTCTTTGGACAATAAAGTAACTTTTTTAAAGGGAATTTCGTCTATACTTGAATCATTGCAATGAAGAGGATTATTTTGAATACTGAAATGCATCAAGCCACACTCGGAAAAACAACTCTAATGACTCAGACTCGAGCAAATGGCTGACCCCTTATTACTTCTGTGTACTTTGCAGTCTGCTAGAGAAAAATGGAAAATTTGACTTTTTTTTAATGTCTGCTACTTTTAGAGTGCAGAACGGCCCACAGTTTCCAAAGTAGGTCATTCTTTCTGTTGCTTTCCGAACCTGTGAAAGTTAGGATCAAAATTTGGGAAAAATCAAACACCAGTAATGATTAGCAGCTCCCTGCTGATATTCAAACCCAGTATTACTGAGCTCTTAATAACACGATCATGCCACTACCAGTTGGTGTGGTCTCACTTTTGGAAAGCTGTAAACAAACTAGGTGTGCAAGATAACATGAGCTGTTGGGCAAACTAAAGAAGCTGGCATAGGCCACAGTATTAGCTGATTAAGAAAGTCATTTCCAACACTGATTTTCATTAGGATTATAAGCAGAAATCCTAATCTAGACGCTGTACAGAGCATGACGAGTTCTAAAAGGATTTTCTCTCCATTACCTTCGGCCTCCTTATCTAGGCCAGAATGGCTGTTTACAACTGAGGGAACGCAAACACACAGACTCGCTGAGTTCGTTTCCCTGATGTGTGATCTGTGCTCTAAATGAACTAAGCTTTGTCTAGCTGAAATTCGAGGTTATAATTATGCTATTATCAAAAGGGTCAACCAATGTCAAGCCAAGAGCTGGTGTGGGTGGGTTCAATAATTAGATTCTGCAGAGGTGTGAATCAGGTCTAAGTGACGCATTTTTCTTTTTGCCATCAGTATTAATAGGTTGCTTATTTTCACACTTATGTGTAACATGGTTGAGTTTTTAAAGCAATGAATTCTGTACAAAATATAGGCTTCCCGGTTGTTTGACAAAAACAAAAGACTTTTGGGGTCGCAATTACTTTACAATTACACAGTAGTCTCAGCTTCAGATGGCAATCTGGCCGACCACACAGTGCGTTCACTGACTGTATAGTGCATATTGCAGACAAAGCTGGAAAGTACTTTCTCATCTGGCAAGCTCTAATCTGAGCAGCTGATATGTACTTCCCTGATTAAGTGCACACAGGTTTTTTATCAGTCTGCTTGGAAACAAAGTGGAAATCTCTGAATCTTCCAACGATTTCCAGGTTAGTGACATCAAATCTTTAAGAGATTTTTGTTTGAAGCACTTGAATATCATTGACATACTATATAGTTATTGTTTTAGTATATAGTTATTGTTAAGAACTAATGTTAATATTTACTATTATTTACCTATAGAGGGTATGCGCGAGACGTCACCATCGGCCGGAGTGCCTGCAGTTACTCATAGTGAGTGGCAAAAAGACTGAGCGGCTGTTTTCAGCGTGAATGCCACGAAAAACAAACACAACACATATAAAGTGGGAAAGAGCTTTGCGATTGACTGTACAACTAGATTTGACCAAAAAAATCGGAGGTATATTTTTACAGACTGCTATAGAAAGAGGAGCAAATGGATCGCTGCATTTCACAGAAACAACTGGACTCCAGTCAGCGAAAGGTGGACACAAAATCATTTTGTGTCAATATGCTGAATTTAGCTGTAAAACCATACCCATATATTTTGTATTGTTATATAAATATTAATAACTGATCAATTAAATATTTATCATTGCATATTCTGCATTATTGGATGTTTTTTTAATAAACACTGAAACTATAAAGTTTTAGGGCTGGACGATATGATGATATATAGGCTATATATATAAGTGCACTGATATAAGTGAACACCCAGATTTAGACCTACCTATTGTGTATTTATATAAAGCGTTCACAGGCAAATTTGCTTTATGTTTACCGCCTATATTGCTTTTATTTCCCCGATGTCGAAATCAGGCAAACATAAATGTCAGGCGACACGATTCCTGGTTGCATGTCAATATCCATGGATCACTGGATCTTTAGTAAGTTGTAAGGAACACTATATTGAGTCCAACATTTAGTTTAAATTGATAAAATTGTTCGTTTTAGTCGCATTTTCGCAGTTTCCCCTATTAAATCCAGTCACAACGCAGATCTTTTGCCACTCAGTCAGGCTGAGGGGGTTGTTCTGGCGGGAAAGTGACGTCAATGCATTCCCTCTATAGTAACTATATTGTTAATATTTTAAATTAGATTTTATTTTTATTAAAGTTTTTAGTTTAAGTGCATTAATTATGCCGTGTGACGCACGATGTCACGCACAATGTCACGCTTATAGTCACGATTTGGTCTTGTCTGTCACGTTTTGGTTTTGTTCGTCATGTTCCATGTCTGTCATGTGATTCCCTGTTTGTCATGTGCTTGATTCCCTCTTATAATGCATTGTATGATCGCATGAATTATAAGAAATTTTAATACATTAAAATACAAACAACCAGTTTCAGATGTAACAAGGAATCTGCAAATATTATAATGCATTTAACTTAGGTTACAATTATCTATGAAAAGGTGTAATGCATTAGGCATAAAAGCTTTAAGTTAAGTGTTTCTATATTTTACATGATCCACAAATGTTTAAAAAATACTTCTTGGAATTAAACATGTTTAGCTTTATCCCATGTATTTAACACTAACCTTTTTTGACATTATGGTTTCGTTCTTCCATGTGATTATCAGGTGTCAGATTCAACCTGTTTCAAAGGATTCCATCACTTTATCCAAAACTAAAATGTTAAAATGAATAGATTCTATAATTTAAACCAAATTAAACCGTGTTTACCTTTTACATCAATACATGTATATTCAGCATATAAAAAGTATGATTAAACACTCCTGCATGTGTAAACATGCCTAATGAGATCAGGCAATTGGGATTTGTAAATCATTTACCATTTGGATATACATATGGTCCCTTGTCTGATGTAAATGAATTTTATGATGATCAAGTGCTGTCTGTAATAATTTCTCCAATAACTGTTTTATAATTTATGTCCGTTATCAAAGGAAAACTCAACGTGGCAACCCAGAAATCACAGTTGGCTGTCTGTGTGGAAGCTCAGCACATGCCTCATGTTGGCGTTACGCTGAATGCGCTGCAGATGCAGGCCCAAAATCACTCAGCTGTCTGCTAGTCCTCTCAGTCAGAAGCCTGATTAGACCTGTCCCTGGAGGTCCAAAGTCATTCTTCCAGTACACATCCAAGCCAGTCCCAGCACTCTTTACTTATGACAAAACGGCAGCTTCCATCAGGGGATGAACATGGTACTGCGGTGCCACAAATGAGAGCGTGGCGCAGACAAACAGTGTTTCCAAAGGCACTGTGCCTAATGGATGGCGACAGGGTCAGTGCGGCACCGCTGCACACTCCGCCGCTGCTCATTTAGACAGGAGGCCATTAGAGAAGGCGTTGTCGTGATGGCCCCGATGAGGTACTCGGCTGGAAACAGACTTGAGCCATCCTTCACAGAGACGGAGCAGACCGCTTTACCCTTGAGGACCCTGATGTACAATGGGGCCTTGCTAAGTACCCACAGTGCAGAACTACAGAGCGCTTTGCAAGAATCGCCTTGGTATGTATCTTTTTAATTGGATAAATTGTGTCTTCTCCCGCAGACGGGGGGCAGAGGGTCGAAGGGGCACGAACTTCGAGTTTTCTTGGAGATCTGAACGGTGTGTGCAAGCGGGGAGATGCATCAGGACTAATTAATGAAGCCGAGGTGTTTGGTACACAGGGATGACGCCTCGCTTTCATCTTCTTTCAAAGGTGTTAGATCACAAAAGCCATCTAACTGTCAGTGCCAGATATAGTGACGGAGAAAAAATGAAGAGTTTACCGCAGGCGGAGGGTTTGAACCCCTCATAAAATATGGAATACAGGAGCCTCTGCAGCTCAGGGACATAATGCAGATAAGAAAGTACTTCAGGGTGAAAAATGTTTACCGAGTTCATCAAATACAGACACAGAAAGCCTGATTTATTGGGAGATGCTGGCTTGGTATTTAACTGAAAATCTTTTATGAACATGTTTCTCTGCTGATATTGTAGTGCTAGGGGTTTTTAAACTGGGGTCCAGGGACCCCCAGAGGGCCGTGAGAGAGTGATGGGGGTATGTGAACAAAAAAAAATTAATTTACAAAAGTAACTTTTAAAGTTAATGTTTGTGCTTAAAATATTAATTAAAGGTACACTATGTAACTTTTGGCGGATAAAGAAAACAATACTGCATGGATTTTGCAAAAGAAAATTGTTTTTGGTTGTATTTCGGATGAATATGGTTATCCTACTCATAAAACACTCACTATTGGATTAAAAGATATAACCAGTTTAGATAGAAAGGATCTTAAGCTGACTTGCTGAAGACGTTACTGTAGCTTTACCCATTAATAGACACGGTACTTTCTTGAAAATAAATTCCAGCACAGCACTACAACTATAATGAAATGACCCTTCACTATACTGTAGATAATGCTATTTAATGAACTTTGTTAGAGACTATGTATGCCAATTTATCTGTTCAATAAAATACTTTACTCGCCTGTTGAGAAATACTTTACTCGCCTTTTACAATATTTCAAATCCCACGGTCCTCGCCATATCCAGAAGTCGAGCCAATGTTGATTCTAATTATGAGCTCTGTTTTTTTTTACCAGCTAACTTTCCTCTGTTTTGTGGTTTGTTTTTTTAAACGGGACCCTAGTTGCTCCAGAGGCGTGCAACCTTTAACATATATAGCAATTGTAAGTCGCTTTGGATAAAAGCGTCAGCTAAATGAATAAATGTAAATGTTTCTTGCATTTTTACATTCACATTTACCAAAGCTGACTAAAATTTAATATTTATACTTTTTCATCTCTGTAAAAAGTAAAATAATTTGACAAATACACTACCCGTCAAAATACTTTAAAAAATATTATTTTTAAAAAAATTTGTAATTAATTATTTTTTTTAGTAAGGGTGTATTAAAATAAAATTTGAAAATTTAGCTTGGCCAACAGCGGAATAAATTATATTTTAAAATGTTTTAATTTATAAATCAGATCTTTTAAATTGTAATAATATTTGACAATATTACCATTTTTCCTGTACTTTGGATTAAATAAATGCAGCCTTGACAAGCATAAGAAACGTATTTCAAAAATATAAAAGAAAACATTTTCTTGACCCCAAACTTTTGACTGGTCATGAAAGTAAATACATCCCACAATAATTATAACATAAAATATATATGTTTTTAATTTAATTAAGTAAACAATTATTTTGTTTTGTTGTTTATACAATGTCTTTAAAATAAAGTGTATATTTGTCTTAAACAGCATGTATTGGATTTGTACTGTACATTTTATATTATGGCCTTTATATTTTACTCAAACCAAGATCATCATATTTGGAGGTCCTTCTCATCATAAAGTTTGAAAACCTCTTGCACATAGGGCCAATATAACTTCACAAGTGGGGCTGTATTCAAGGCTTCAAACCCCTCAGTATACCAGAAGGCATAAGTGCATTATTAAAGCACTGACCCAGCTACCAAAAAATCAGGTCTACATATGGTTGCAGTAGATTTACGGAGATGTAAGTATCTAGCCTAATCTTTATTGATCCCAGTGGGAAAGTTTCCTCACAGAAGCCTCTTTAAGGTCAGTGTTATCTCTATTAATATGTTTCTGCACTACAAACTTTAAAAATGACTGGAAAATCAATGATGGATTGGAAACTATAGGCTAGGTTTCAACTTGGCCAAGTATTCTTCTCACTTTTCTCATATTATGCTCCACTTAAAAGTCAGTTGGGGAGACCAGAGTTAATTATGTACATTTTTTCTTTATATTCACAATTTTTAAGTAGCAACCGAGTATGTGTTTATATAGACCTTAAAATCTTACCAAAAAACAATTGAACCCGTGTTATCACCATTGCGTCATGTTGTCATACAGTATGGAGCCTGGCTATTTTAGGCTTTAAAAGAGAAAATTTAAAAGGTAAAAGACAAGACATGGCAGGGAAAGACATCCACTATATAATCTTAAATAATTATCCAAGAGACTCTTTAGTCCATCGGCTCTAGTGGGGTTCAATAACAAAGCAGTTTATATAGAACAGACTGATGTTATGTTGTGTCTGTAAGAGAGTGCTAAAGTGGTAAGATCTCACCCCAGGGCAAATCAGTGGCACATATGAGAGAGGATATCTGTGGTAGTGCCGTGGAGCAGCCTCTGAGCACTAAATCAATAGCCATCACAATGGCTGGAGGATTTACAGCCACACATTGATCCCTCCATAACTCCTCAGACCAAAGTAGTTGAGCGTGAACGACTGATCATGTCGAGCCCAGAATGTGGCCTGGAGGGATCTAAGATACAGACCAGAGCAAGAGACTGCTGAAGATCAACAAAACAGATCAGAAGCTGGCTTGAGTAAAGCCCTTAAGCCAGTCAGTTCGCCCGGCGGCCATCTTTGTAAGACCCCAGGCAGCTATTTGCTAGTCATGCCAGTACAGCTCTTTTCTGCTTGAATGGAGTATGACTGAAATTTAAATGACATATTTTCATAAATTCTCATACAATTAGCTTCTTATTTAAGGTTGCTCCAGCAAATGCACATGGATGTGAAGAGACAAAAAACACTGTGCAGTGTACACTGTATAATACCTCCACTACAGTATCCGTCAAACGCAAAGAAATGACAAAATACAACAAAAACAACAACATTGGGCTTTTCTACCAATTTTCGACCATATTGCTCATGTCTTTTGCAGTGTTTAAATTTTCTCCAAATATCCTGGCTCTCCCATTCTTTATAACAGAAGTGAATGGTACATCAGATTTTGAAGCCCAAAAAAAGCGCATCCCTTTATCATAAAAGTAATCCATATGGCTTTATGGGGTTAATAAAGCTAAGAAAATAGCCATATTTATAACTTATATAAGGTATAATCACCAGCTTCCGGTAATGGCCATACGCAAGTCTAGTTCCGGTGGAAGAGTGACCTAGGACCTAGGATTTTGGGAAACTTTTCATTTTTGGATGAACTATCACTTTAACTTAACTAAAAATTGTCCATGATACCTAAAGCATAATTTAACTGATGTTAACTACTTGAATCTTAAAGTTTTCACTTGGCGTGACACCCTAATTTAGCCTGGATGCTAGCCTGAACTCCGCCCACAAAATTTTTTGGTCGGGAAGTTCGGTCTGGACTCGAATCCATTGAGGAGAAATTATGATCAATCAAAAAATGATCGGCCCAATCAAATTGCCAGGGCGGGCTTTAAACGATGATGGACAAATGATCTGCAAGGACATAATCATCACGTTATCAAAGAGCGCTTTACTGGTTTCCCTCAAAGATGACTGCAGCTGGAGAATTGAGATGTATAGATTCTGCTGTCGCGTCTGTTGTAAAATAAATTGACAGCGCATTCATCTTAATAGACGAATAGAGATGCAATCAAGGCATTTGTCGATTGGAAAGATATTTTTGCCATCCTTCCTACATGATTCGGCAAAAGTGTAACTTATCAGCTGGCTCTGACGGTCGCTAAGAAGATGGGACGTAATGAAAAGCTTGTGGTCGTTGTGGTTTCTCTTTTGGTCGCACTCATGGAGGACCAAGTAAAAGAAGCAACACTCGTTATTTTACTTCTAAAATACAGTAAGTAAGTTCTGTAGACAGTTGACAACTGTGATATGCAAAGTAGTTGCCTTACTGCGTTGCTCTGATTGGTTGTAGGTCTACCGACTATCCAATTGAGTGCAGAGTTGTAGTTTTTTTTCCTGGTTCGGTTAAGACACGCCTCATAATCAAAGCCCAATGGAGCAGTTTCAGACTCACATTCTCACTAATATGAGTATGACGAAGTCAGGCTAACCCTAATTGGAATGCCCACCTGAAGTGCTCATGTAGTAAGATAGTGTTATTAAAGACCAAATTTAATATACAACTTATTGATGATGCATCTACAGGCAAGCAGATTAACCAAGAATAAAAATGTTCCATTAAGTTTTCCCATAGAAAACCATTACACTTAACCATTCCCCATGTGGAGTTCATATTATCAGTTCATCTGCTCGCCTGTAGATAGTATGTATAAAATGAATTTGATCTTTTAATATCTCTGTTTTAGTACATAATGGCACTTTAAGTGTTTTTCACACCAAAAGTTTTAGAGTATCCTGCTGTTTTTAGTGATTGAAATACAGCAGCAGGTGCTATATATCATTCATAAGTGCCCAAATTTTGCATTTTTTTCACACATGTTAGTTTTACTTCTTTTGGGATGTGATCTAAATATTAGTGGCTTGAAACAGATGCTAAATTGACAGGCCTGTGCTGCGGTGGATGCTTTGCCTTTCAGGTCTCGGCGCCAGTCACGTGACTAAAAACTAATTGTAAAATGTCTCCTTGACCTTCATGTATAATTCATCAAGAGGAATGTACCGGTATGTCAAAATGTAAAATTTTAAGTTCCATCAAATAATGAATTAATAAGAAAGAAAAACAGAGCTAATATAACTTGGTTCATTCTTTGCCTTGTGGGATACATTATTTTGCTCTGCTCTACACTGCTCGTTTGATGTACTAACTACACATGGATATGGTAATAGTAGGTCATCCAACAGAAATTTTGCATACATGGTAAACTTGCTTCATGTTTTACAAAACGTTTTGTCAAATAAAAATCCATAAATTATGCTTAACTTGAGAGAAAGGCCTTGATTACAAAAATAGCGCAATCTATACTTCAGCTTGCTAGTCAGGGATGACACCGAAAAGATTTATGGCTCAAGACTCAGTCTATACAGTATATATGAGAAAGAAAAATCCATTTGGACTTTGTTTGTATCAGGAGAGAAGTGCCCAAGGGAGAAATGCGATTATAGAGACAATCTCTGTGGTGCGTGCGAACAAGCGGAAAGATCCGACTACGTTTCCGCCAAAGTAAGCATCAACACGGCCAAAAGCGTGCAAGTGAACAGCTTGGAGCAAGTTTTGCTTAGGGATATTTTCCAGGAAAGATGGTTGTTTTCAACATCAGCAGGCATGTTAAACTGCCAGTCATGGTACAACAAGAGCATGTTTGCGCCTTCTAGCTCTTTCATGTGTGATATGTACCCTGTATTACGTTAGCTTTCCCTGGTTTGTTTGGTCTTCTCATAATAATATCCGGCTGCAGCCATTTGACACGTTCTCTTCAGCCCGAGCTGACAGCCTTGTTCTCTGATATACACGGCAATAAATAGCATTCAACTTGCTCCCCAACCCCAATGGCCGTCTGTCATCTGCTGAACTTCCTCTATCTCTTCAGCAAACACCCAGCCCAAGTAATCATAAATACCAGTGGGGTCAATAAAGACTCGTCAGTCCTGTATGGCGTATATGTGTGTGAGAAGAAGAAAGAACCTCCTTTCGCTCACTTTCGCTTTATTTGCTCCTATATCACCTTCACTCTCATCCCCCATCAGCTTGCACACAGCTTATATGCTCTTAATATGTCCTATTAATGCTCTTGTCTAGGATGAGCAGAAAACCATTTGGACAAATGAAACGTTTTATTGAAGAACTAAAAGCTTTTTTCAATTATCAGGTTGAACTATGACTTTTTCATTGCTTGTGTTCAGATTTTCTGTTATTGGCATTTTTGATTACACTTTATTCTGATGGTCCCCTAAGACATTTTGTTGACTATAGTTGCGATTTCATATCAACTAACTCTTTAGAGTAATAGTTGAGTAGTAGTAGACTGTTAGAGGTAGGGTTAAGGTTAACAGAAAAAGGGGTTATAAGGATAATAAGTTGGTATGTACTATTCAGTAGAATGTCTAGAGGCGACCATGAAAATAACAGACTGATCTCATGAACTAGCGTGTATGACACGCCAATTCGATATTTCCATTTTTGGCGTGCTATCAACACACATAATCGATTTTCAGCGTGTTTTATGAATGCCGTTGACTTAACGTTATTACTGTATATATAAATATGTGACCTAACTCAACCCCATCCCTAAACCTAAAGTCACTGGGGTTAATGGCATTTATGAGTGTTCCCCTACCATCCTAGGAAAAAAATATCGCTTCTCAGATGTAGATCTACATTTTGCTCCGTTTCGCTCGGACATTTGACAGCGTGTACAGACACGCGGAATCACTCGGACATTAATGGCGTAGGCATACACGCGGATAGCTCAAAATGCGTTGAGATAACACGACACTTGACTCGAAAGTGCCGTGTATGTTTACGCAAAAGTCATGATGCCGTGTTGAAAATAAAGTGTTACCAATTTTTTTAATGGTGCACAACAGAACGCGAACCTCTCTCTAGTCTGTGATTGAAACGGTTCATTCCAGTAGGGTATACAGTGAAGCTAAAAACAACTTACTCTAATAAGCATAGCACACAAATATTGTGGAAAAGGTCTATTTTTAATTAGGTTAAAAAAAATGTTGAGCTTATTATGTGAAATCGGATTTCCCCTTGATTCCCCTTGTCCTTGTGAACAGGGATCGTTTTAACAACGTTGTCTATACATGAAAATGCAATGAAAAAAAAACGTTTCTGTTTTCAGTATAGTTGTCATGTAAAACGTACCCTAAAATGTCATACAGTAACTCAATCACTTCCGGTAAAACGACTGGCAAAATTACAGTTACAGTTGCAAGAAACAGTTTTGACTTGCTAGTTAATTTCTTCAACGGTGCAACACACTTCAATAGTTAAGCAGCGAGTTACGTCATTGTACGGGAAATGCAACTTGTGGCACACTACAAATGCTTTCACCTGTAATGCCTTCAAATTCTACTGCGTCATACAATTTTTTTGGAATAGAATAAAATATGAAAGCCAGCTTACTTTGTTTATTCCAGATGATTTGACATGCACACAGCCCTGTTCATTACGCAGGACTGGGATGCCATCCAAATCAATTCTCAGCTGATGTTTTGTGTTTAGAGCGTTTTGTTCCAGTAAAACAGTATGACAGCCTCAACTACAGCATATTCCAGCAGATTTTGCATAAATGCATTAACAATATACTTAAGAAAGGAACTGGACCGAAAAATGCAAAACATAAAAAAAGAGTTAGAAAATGCCTTAACCCCCTTAAAAACAGTAGGAAAACAATGCTCAATGAAATCCCAACGGAGTAAGTCATGAAGGTCTTGGAAGCCACATCTAAGAGCTGACATATTCTGATAACATCTGTGCTTCACTCCTCAGTGTTTTTGAGAGGTTGATCCAGTCCTCCAAATGCTTAGACATATGGAAGGCAAACACTTTAAAGGGTCATGAAACCCCAAACCAAATTTTCTGAAATTTTAACAGAGGTATGCGTGTTGAACACCATTGAAGACTATGTTAGCATCTGTTAGATTTAATAGCAGGGTTAAAATGGTTAAATTCGATTTTTTTTCCACTTTTTTCGTCTTCCGGGTTTAAAATCTTAAAATCGCTGTGACGTAGCCGTGCACTGTGAGTGCGTTGATGACTCATCGTGTCTCATAATTATTAATGAGACTGAGTTTTCATATCCTATCTCTTAATTATTCATCACACCACCTGGATCTTTCCAACGACAGATATGTCAAACTGAGATATCACATATATATGTTTATGTGGTGCAAAAGTCCAAGTGCATTGAATATGTTTCCCGTGATGCTGCCAGGGCTAGACTTTGGCTCTGGATGGTTGGTTTGCCATCGACCACGGACACATCTAAACAGTCTATGATCTAAACTATAATGTGTGCCACAAACATCAGAGAGAGAAGGAGCTGCGAGAAGTGGAGAATGGTGCACTTTGCCTTGTTGACAAGTCTTGCGAGTGATGCGGTACTGAGTCCCAGGACTTTTCTATCCCTTCAAGGTGTGTGTGTTTGTGTGTCTAAAATGAGAGTCATCCACCTCTGCAGAGCCATCTTTATTATGGGGGTTCAGGGGCGGTAGATCTATATGCACGGAACGATTTTTTAAGTGGAAAATTAATCATTTTCAAATGCATTTATAGTGTCAATATAAACCACTATGTATTTTATAATGACGTTATAATTATACATGTAGCCTACATTATATGTTTTAAATAGAATTACGATTACTGTAGGCTAATAGATGTAGCAGGGCATTCAGTTACTTTTGAAAGGATAATAATAAAGTGTATAAAGTAACAGTGTATTTCATTAGACTTTAACTTTGCCAGCTATATAAAATAATCGTGCATTTCTACACGTTTTACCACTGCTTAGTGACAGTCAATATGCATTGGACATTGATGGCCATACCACACCAACTCCCCTCTCTTCTTCTCACAGCTATCCACGCCCATTTAAGTTGCATTTTTCAAAAAGATTGTGAGCTAGTCTTCATGACCCGTTAACCCCAATTCCTAAGAAGCAGTGTCTAAAGGTCCAGAAGAACCATGACTCTGATCTCCAGTATGTTAATTGTTTCAAATACAGAAGAGTTTAGTCTTTTTCTGGAGACATTTTAGAAGGAGAAAAGGGACACGAGAGACAATTACATCTCAAAAACTCTAAAAAGGAATTAATGGACGAGTGTAGCAGAGTGTGTTTCCACAACCCATTACCACCTGCTTCTGTCATCACACTTCAGTGCAACTGTCACTTCTAATTAAGGCTGTTAAATTAACAAGTTAATTAAGAAAAAAAAATTAAGAAATGAATGCATTTAATCACGGCCGCTGAAGGTTTTTACCATCGGAGCAATTCAAGCTTGTACCAGTCTTGACATGTATTTTTGTTTCTTCTGCATTTCATTCAATTTAATTGATCTGCTTGTTAATTACATTAATCATATAAGTAATCATGTAAATAATATGATTGTTTTTATTGTTGATTGATTATTTAATGTGAAGGCTGTCATGAGTTATTACATGATTAAACTTTGAAATGTTTTTAATTTCTTCTCTGTAAGTCTGACTGAATCCGTCTTGATTGAAATTTGGTGAAATCTGGGGAAATTCTGTGTAATGGTCCTGGACTGGTAAAACGTAATGGTAGGTATAATCATAATTGAAAAAGCCAAAATATTTCATAAACAACATACAAAGTATAATGTGTCACAGGTAGGTTGTGTATTAACTCACAAAGGATCATTGTCTTTACTGAAAAACTCATGCGATCAGAGGGGTAAGTCCAACATACACAACAAAACATCAATAAGGACAGAAGGTATAAACACACTAATGGGGACTAATGGGTTAACTTATGAACTAACAGATGAACTAAAGGATTAAACTGGGTCATACGGCAAAAAACACAATATAACATAACTATGACATTATGTAACGGACAAACAATTCTGCAGAAATATGATTTGGGCTAGATACCATTTCTGTCATAAATGTAAATAATTAATTTTTAAACAAACCAAAGGCATGTGTTATTTTGGTATAGCTAAAGCATTCCTTATTCTTCCTAAATGTATCAGCATATAACCCCTTTTTTTCTAGGAAAAATATCTGAATTTGCCCTCCACCACGTATTTGCTCCAAAAACAAATACAACTTCAGAGCCTGCCAATATGCCAAAAAGAGGACATGTTGAGACCCTGGGGGAAAGAGTATTTTTATTCAGAAATGGGGTAAATATTTACAGTTTAATAGGCTATCCACACTTTTCCTCCCATCAGCCTAACTCTTTCATAAGTGCTGACGTCCTGCATATTTATCGGAGCAGGAATCTGCCATGCAACTCATTGGGAACTCTGCTGATATTCAGCATTTTCCCGCTTCCTCTTTAACAGAGAGGAGGTTTCAGCTCTATTCATCTGCTTTTATTTTATTTTTTTATATGATGAGTGCTCAGTTACATGATATTTTCCTCCAGGCCTTTTCTGTAGGCCATCTATTGTATTCCTATAACGCTGAAAGAGAGAGGGCTCAGCTCTTGGGATTTCATGCATAGAGGTCACTAGCGGACTGCTATTCAAAAAGTCATTTTTTCTTGCTTATACATGGGTTTTGATGGCATAGTTGCACATCAACCACTACAGTGGACTTTAGTGCATTATCCAATGCACTGCCACCATGGCAAGCATGTGTGGAATTTTATTTTCTGCCAAGTTGCTCCCAAATATCCACCCATTCCTTCAATCCTAAGAGATTCTTGCAGCTATAAAAAATATTGTAACATCAAGTAACATCCAAGGAGTCATATCATTGTTACATTTTTCAAGTATTGATTTTAGATTGAGAGGAAATTCTGATTAATCATCTGTCTGCTAAATTGAACTTCATGCATCATAGCTATGGAAACATTTCATACTATTACTGTGAAATTTTGCTCTTCGGCTGCAGCAACTTTTTTAGATGAAATAAATGTATTTGTGTCATTAGAATCAGAATGTAACGTCAAAAAGTTATCTAATGTGTTACTTGTTACATCAAAAAACTGATCTGATTACATAATGCATGCAATACTTTGTAATGCATTACTTAAATCGTAACATAAAAAAGTAATCTGATTACAAATTTCATGTAACTTCTTGTCAGAGGCGGACAGAGTACACAGCTTTATTACTTGAGTAAAAGTACAGATACCCCTTGCTAAATTTTACTCAAGTACAAGTAAAAGTACTACAGTCAGATGTCTACTTGAGTAAAAGTACTGAAGTACGTGTTTTTAAAAGTACTTGAGTATCAAGAGTACAAGAGTACATTTTCTAAATATTGCAATACTACTGCCACGGTGCTTACATTTATGAACAGAAACGGCCTACATGGAGTTATGAAAAATGTTAATGTCAATACCTTGGAGAATGTAAAAGGAATTTAAAGTAAAATCAAGTCATATATTTACCTTTTTACCATGTTGCTTTACTTAAAGGTGCAGTGTGGGATTTTTAGCAACATCTGTCGCTAGAGCGCCTATTGAGATCAGGGGAGTGAGGTTTACTCACACAGCAACTACTAGCTGGCCTCTGTTACATAACATTCGTTTGAGAGCGAAAAAAATTGAGGGTTTCTGAGATTTTTCTTATTTCCATTTTTATTTTTAAGTAGTTACTTTTTACTCATGGTTATGAATAGAAATGTAGTGAAGAGTACAATATTTCCCTCTCAAATGTACTTGAGTAAAGTCATGAGTACTCCCCAAAAATGATACTCGAGTAAAGTACAGATCCCTCAAAATTGAACTTAAGTACTGTACTCAAGTAAATGTACTCCAATACTGTCCGGCTCTGCTTCTTGTAATGCATTACCCCAACACTGCTCATTTCAGATTGAAAACAGCCAATCACTAGCTTTTCGACTGTCTGAAAACATCAATAGATTTCATAGGGGGTTGCACGTGCCTTCACTTTTTAACATACCGTATGTCGACATAACAGACGATGTCAGTTAATGAAGCATTGTGGAATCAAAGAGCTCTAATTCGATTGATTTCACTGCAGGATGCTCAAAAGAAAACACAACACCATGCCCATGAAAAATGACACCAGTTGCTGTGCCTGATTGGAATGCAAATTGAAACTTCATGCATGCAAGATGTGTGTAATTAGCATAACTAAATACCCAGAAAATTGCTGGAAGGAGCCTGATTTTGAACAGAAATAAGCTTCTATTAAAAAACAACAACTTGGAAAAACGCTGAACTGGGATTTTCTCAGAATGCCCTGTGTTCAGCCCTTTTTTTACCCCGTAGCATCTGCTGAAAAAATATCAGTAGCCAAAAGGGGGGTTGCACACCATATTAGCAGCACCATTCCACACCACGTCTTTAAAATTCAACTCATTGTATTCTATGAGTGAATGCACACCATGCAGCGGCACCAATCTTTCCTGTTCAAAAGCCTCCCACGCCAGAGTGCCACTCACATAGTTTTCCACTAACTTGCATTATATTTGTCCCAAATCATTGTTAATGTACATATTACATAATGACTTCACCCTAGGCTGAAAGATTGTGTAATGTGCAAAACGTCCTGTGACTTGATTATGCTTTATATAGAGCTATAATTATGTAGATCACCTTTTCTGATTTCGGAAAGAGACTTCTGAGGCAAGGTAATGGTTTAATGGTGTACAGCAAAATAGATTAGAATAGAACATTTTAGATTTAATTATAGTATATACTATTTTTTTTTTTTGCTAGAACTACATCAGAAGTGGAAAACATCATGTATATTTACACACAAACCAACCACCAACCGCAACTTTGACACGTTTGACACAACTTTTTTGACACAACTTTGACATGACTCAGTTTTCTAAAACTAAAAACTAATAAAAACAGAAAACTCTTTTATGCATATTGGCCATTCATTTACACGACAACAGTGTTTAAGGGGCCTGAAAACACAAACTTTTGGAAACTTCTTTTAAAATTGCAAGTTCTTGAAATTTTTCCCATTAAAATTGTGAATTTGTAAAAAACAGTGATGTCATGCACATGTGTATTATATGTTTAGTCTTTAGGCACGTAGTGTTAAGTGTAAAGTGTTTAAGTACATTGTTGTCATGTAAATGTACCCTGAAGTGTTGAAACTAGAGCTTAATTTAATAAAATTAATTGAATGATAAGCCGATAAATGTTATCTAGACTACTTTACTCTGCTAAAATATTTCTAAATAATCCAATTCTGTGTAACTGACCCCTCGTCATATATATATATATGATTTTATATACAAGAATTTAAGAGATGCTGTTAGTGTGCAGATGTCACGATTCCCTGTGTTTAGTGTTCTTGGACTTTTATTTTAATATTATTTTGTCTTGCATGTGCTTGTGTTCAGTTCCAGCCATCTAGTTTCTGTTTACATTAAGACCGTGTATCCATCAAAGCGTTTTTAGCCAGTTGAAAATGCTAGATGTTCTGCTTTTTTTTTTTGCTAGAACTGCATCAGAAGTGGAAAACATTATGTATATTTACACACAAACCAACCACAAACCGCAACTTTTACAATCCTTCAACAATGCCTTCAACAATCAGATCAGATGACGGTATGTCAGGAGACAGGAAGTCAAGCTAACTTTGGATTCGGACCTGCCTTGATGCCTTAATTCCTTCCTTGGAATGTGTCCTCCAATTGTAGCATAATTTGAATCTAAACCTACCTATTTTCCTATTGGTTAGCATTTTCCAACAGGCCAAATGTTTTTTTTTTTCATAATTATTATTTTTACGGAATAGCAAGCACCCATTAATCATTCACAGTAAGACCAGGAACGTGCTTTAGAAAAAGCAAATCCTCAATTCTGGTTTCATGTTGACATTGACGTCAAAGGTCTATAAAAGTGAGCCACATTTTTTATTTATTTATAAATTAGCCTCAAGGATTGTGATCCCCCCTCCTCCACTGGTTTGCCGGCCAGTGGAAGTGTGGTGGTTGGGGGGTGACAGAAATGTTAAGCACACACTTAAGATGCAGAGTCATGTTGCGAGAGCTTTCGGAGTTCAGGTGTGAAGTGCATGTAAAAAAATAGGGCTTTCTGACTGACGGGTCCCTGGTGATCCCAGCTCTGTCGCAGCGTCAGGTGAAATCGCCGCAAGTGTGACAGAAAGATCAAGGGTGATGGTGAAGGGGATTAAAAACAAATGATTCTCTCTACTCCTCTCTGTTTTAATGTGATTTAGCTACGGCACTGCACATCACTAAACCAATGGAATGATTCACCAAAGCAATGTCAATGTAATTTCACCTCCACGACCGCAATTGAACTGCAGAACTTTGAGCCTTGTGTGAAAAAAGTTCCCATTCTGGATTTAACAACTTGGTTACAGAATTGATGGCCACACATAATAAAGCGTTTCTATACGTATGAATGACAAGTGTGGCTAATTGAAAAGCTGCCAGGTGCAATTTAGCAGACGTCTTTAAATACTTTAAAGTCTTTAAATGATGAACTCAATAACAGTCTGACATAATTCCGACATGCGATCAATGGTGTCAGTTTTGCGAAATTAATTAAAATTGCGTCTGAATGTTGTCAACAAAACTTGGGCCTCACAAAAGTGGATTATCTGGAATAGTTCACCAGTTTCCAGTCCATTAGAGTTAGAGTTTGATTGCACGTTTTAGAGGATGCGTCAGTCTGCTGTCAACCAGTTACGACACTTGAGGGCCCATTGACACGACTCTAAAAACTAATAAAAACAGAAAACTCTTTTATGCATATTGGCCATTCATTTACACAACAACAGTGTTTAAGGGGCCTGAAAACTTTTGAAAACTTCTTTTAAATTTGCAAGTTCTTGAAATTTTTCCCATTAAAATTGTGCATTTGTAAAAAAACAGTGATGTCATGCACGTAGTGTATTATATGTTTAGTCTTTAGGCACGTAGTATTAAGTGTAAAGTGTTTAAGTATTGTTGTCATGTAAATGTACCCTGAAGTGTTGAAACTAGAGCTTAATTTAATAAAACTAATTGAATGATAAGCCGATTAATGTTATCTAGACTACTTTACTCTGCTAAAATATTTCAAAAAAAATCGAATTCTGTGTAACTGACCCCTCATCATATGATATTTTATATATACAAGAATTTAAGAGATGCTGTTAGTGTGCAGATGTCACAATTCTCTGTGTTTAGTGTTCTTGGACTTTTATTTTTAACATTATTTTGTCTTGCATGTGCTTGTGTTCAGTTCCTGCGGTCTAGTTTCTGTTTACATTAGGACCGTGTATCCATCAAAGCGTTTTTAGCCAGTTGAAAATGCTAGATGTTCTGCTAAAGATGGTGAGCTTTGAGCGCTTGAGAGCGTTTTAGCAGCGTAGTGATTTTTCCATTGAGACGTTTCGTTGCTATGATAGAGAATAGTTTACTTGTAACTGATTTTCGCAGATAATTCTGTTTCATACTAAACAATTATTTTTCATACATCTTGTTCGGTTAGCTCTGCTGGTTGATGTCGTTGTACAGAAAGAATAGTCCCGGTATAAGTTATTCAGTCCCGCCCCTCCTCCACTGTGAATTGGACGGCTGAGTAAAAAATTACAGTGATGAGCGCAGCGCTTTATCCAAAGTTGAAAATTCTTTAACTCTCAGCGACCAGTAAAAAGCGCTAGGCATTGAAAATTGAATGGAAGTACATAGGATGGCGGAGCCAGGCTATTACTCACCCTCACATAATCAATTAATATGTGTAACTTTTTTAACCAGAAAAGCAAAGCGTTTTAACACATACTTTGAATGTGACAAAGCTTGTTTGAAAAATTTGTTAGAATTTTCTTAAGCCTTTTTAATTTGAATTACGTTTCAATAAATTAATTCCAATTTGTCATTCCAAAATTTCATTCCAATTTGAACTTCAATACAACTTGCTGTGGTTCATTGCCAGTTCAATTTGAATTCAACTCATGAATTGAAAGGGAAACAGTTCTTCAATTTGAATTTTGCACAACCCTGGAAAAAACTTTTATAGATGACTTTGGGCATGATTACATAAAAAAAGATCACAGTTTTTGTCATTAAATTAACATTGAATTGGCTGCCCTATATAAAAGACTAACAAAATTGCCTCCAGAACAACCAAAAGATTGAAAAGGACACTAGAAAAGAAGACCCCAAGACTCTGAGTATCAAAGATCAATGACATTGGGCAGCGACTGTCGAGATCTAAGCACTTCTCTGTCAGCCCAAAGTTGAGTTTTGTAGGTCTCTTAAACGTGGCCTGGCACGAAACCCAAAGCCAGCCTAGCCTCGGGCAGCCCCTGAACAGTGCGATGACATGCGCTGAATACATCATGAAGGTCCTAATGACTGTAGAGAAGACTACATTACCTGGGAGTCTGTGGGAGGCTGATAATTGCCAGACACACTGGCTCCCATCATTACCCTAGTTGCTTTAATACTTCACACATCTGTTCTTCCCCATATTAGCATTCTCTTTGGCTCCACTAGCCCTGACCATATGCATTTACCCTCTAAGGCAATGTCCGAGCCTTCGGCGCTCATTTAGAGTGTTAGATTAGGCTTCATGCTGCTACTATGAGAATAGTTTTAATGACTCGGGTGTAGGAAGTTGTTTCCCTCTTTTACCAAGCAAGAGCCCCACCTTCATTCTTCAGCTCTGGACTAATTGATGTTTGTTTTTCCATCTTTGGAACTGTGACAGAAGGACAAATGATCTTATTATTATGTAAATTGCCCTGCTATCTCATCCTAGTAAAAGCAATGGCATGAGCTTGAAGCAAGGAGAGTGCCTGCAGTCATTGCTCGATCAAGCTGCTCCGACTCGGCCAAGTCACGCATGCCGAGAAACCCTCGCCGAGAGCTCACCGTGGGAGTCCACCAGGCTCAGCAAACACGGTATGCACGCGCACACAGTCTCGCAATCCCTCTAATTCATGATCAGCAGAGTGGGGTGAGTCAGAAAGCGTACGTGAAGTAAACACGGGCGTGAACGGAGAATGAACGAGCTACTTTGACACTCCAATTAGGTGTGGAATGGTGCAGGGTTGAGATGAGTAACAGGGGAAGTGTGACCGTAATCAATTCCCTTATTGAAGATAATGTGAATAATTCTCCCTCTAAAGCTCCCTGAGGATCCAAACATCCGAGCCTGGCTTCAACTGAGATGAAAAAGAACACGCGACTGGAAAAGCCGCGCTAATAAAACTTACAATCAGATTTCAAAGGCTAGTAACTTGCATGCATCGTCTCGGCTGCCGCTCTTACATTACAAAAGGTTCCCTCTGAAGCTTCTTTTTTCTTGCCGTGTTGTCTACAAGTGAGTCATGAGACATAACATAAATCCTCAATGCATTCGTTGGTGTGTTTCATGTGTCTAATTAGAGCTAGTGCTGACCAGCCCCCGTTTGATTGCGGCACTCAATAAATTGGTTCCTAATTCATATGGAAAATACAGCAGAAACAGACCAACTAAGGAATGTTTAGCTGCAGTAGTTCTCTTTTTAAATGTCAGCTTTTTCTGCTAATTTACTTTACTTTTGCATTTCACAACACTTTTGAAGTGAAATATTTTTAGTGTGTGAGAGGAGAGCAAGGTCTTTTAAGCGAGCAGCTTCAGACTGTTGTTCTCTTGTGCTCTGCATCACACCACACGATAACGCTGGATATAAATAAATAAAGTTGTAGTTTACAGAGGACTGGTGGGACCTTTATTCTGTTATGTGGTTTATTTTGATAGACAAAACTGTCTTTGTAGTGTTAAGAGAAGGAGAACTAAATGGGCGATTTTTATTTTTTTTGCCCCTCTGCTGCGCCGTGCATGTTCTTCAAGAGAAACACAGTGTTACAGCTTGCCACTATAAATCACTATTTTTCTGCACTAAACTAGTGAATTTTCCCAAGATATATTCAGAGATGATAAACAAGATGTTATATAATTATAATTTATTGAAAACCCAATTTTGACCAAAAAAAGGACATTTAATCTATTTTTAGACCTTACTGAAAACGTACCAGCGCGACATCCGACGGGTTTTCCCTGATCGCATTACATATGGACTAGGGATGTGCAACGATTAATCGTGATTAATTGCGATTAATTGCATCCAAAATAAAAGTTTGTGTTTACATAATATATGTGTGCACTGTGTATAATTATTTTGTATATAAATTATAAAATATTTTGTATATATATTTAATAAAAATGCGTTAATAATATATAAAATATTAATATATATATATATATATATATATATATATTTACTGTAAATTATGTATAAATATATATACATGCAAATATTTCTTAAATATATACAGTACATGCATGTGTATGTGTTATATACAAAATAATTATACACACAACACAAACATATTTTATGTAAACACAAACTTTTATTTTGGATACGATTAATCACGATTAATCGTTGGCCAGCCCTAGACGTTACTTTGACACAGTGACCTCTGATAACAGATCTAAATTGTGAAACATGCATTTATTTTCTGTAAAGCTGCTTTAAAGCAAAATTTATTAAATTAATACATTTTGTAATACATACATAAATGTAATTGCCATACAATTAAATGTCAATTGAATTGAGTACTGAATTGTTTTGCAAAAATGTAGACGCATGTTTTTTTTTCAATGAGCATGGGTTGCATAGCTTATATTAAATAATAGCCAAAGGAAAAACCAATCACAACAGACTATTATCCAATAGTGCAGCATGATCTTTGTTTTTTAACAGTATTTGGTTATGACAAAGTAACCTAGTATTTTATTGTAAGAAATTACAGTAAAATCCTGCCAGTTGTTAGTGCGCCTGCAGTTGCATTTCCGATACTGCGTTGCTCGTGTGAAAGTGAATATTGTTAACAACACGTGTATGTTTTGTGTGTGCGCCTGTGAATTAGGCCAAAGATAAGAAGTCTTAACCCACTTAAAAATGAACTCAAAATACTGTAATTCAGAGGCTAACTAGTACACAGTGCTCCCGGATACTTCAGACGGTTTCAAGCTAGATTCCTTACAAATTACTGTTATGCTTTTGCTGGGTTTCGAAAAGCAAATGGAAATCACACTGACTACATAATTGTTTACAAAAAATACAGCACATATTTTTAGAACACTCTGGCTTTATGTATTTTTTATTTATTTACCCTCTGCAAAACACAAAACTATATATTTTTTTAAAACGGCGGTTTACTACACTATATTCACATCTTCTAAAGCGATAGCTTTGAGTAAAGAACAGATCAGACTGTTGAACAGATCATAGCTCTCCTGGACACATTCCCAAGAGAAATATGCCTGTTCCATGAATGAATTGTCTTTTTGAGTCGAATTTTCTCAATTAATCGTTGATCCAGGTCATTAAACTGGTCTGAGTGATTGTAGTTCTTAGGTTCAACTCACTGACTCAATGATCGCAATGGCTGCAAGCCCAGAGGGGAAGATTATCAGTGAATAATGACTTAAATTAGACTATTTCTTACCCAAAGCTATCGTTTGACTTCAGAAGACTTGAAATAAAGAGCACAAGTTGTATTGATTGTTTATAATCCCTTCATTGTGCTTTTGCTTTCTTTTTGAAGCGTGAAACCTTCAGTAACCATTAATTGTAAATTGTTTGAAAAGTGCTATCCCATTAAATCTCCTTTTGCTTTGCAGAAGAAAGAAAGTCATACAACTTTGGAAAAACATGAGGCTGAGTGATTACCGAATTTTCATTTTGGGTTGAACTGTCCCTTTAAACGAGGACTTTTCCCATTTTTCTGTTTTAAATTTGGAGCAGAACAAATGCCCACTGTTGCATGCAGTTTCTCAAGGGATGATGGGCCTAGAAGCCATAATTACTTATTTATTCGCAAATGTAAACCACCAAGGAGTTTGTCATTACTGTGGTTTTCATCATTGTGTCTGAGGGTAATCTCATATTACACCACAATTCCTGAGAAGGACACAATCTTTCTATGAGTTTAATTGCTAATTAAAAACTACCATCTGAAGTGAATTGCTCCATTACCAAGAAATCATGTTTTTTTATATATATATATAAAAGGGGCAGTAAGTCTTTGGACAAGTTGTAGATTTTAAATGTTTCTTAAAACCAATTTTAATGTTGTGTTGCGGGACATGCATCACCCTATTGAAGAAGATTTATGTAATTCATTAAAATATATATATAAATATAGAAAAACATGGGTTAAAAAGGACTTTATTGGTCAATTTCCACTTCAAAACTATAAAATTAGTTATGCATCCCAAATCCAGCACTTTGAGAGAGTCTTTTGGGAGATAAATTGCATACATTCATCTGAAGCTGCGGTTTCGAATCTCAACAGCTCCGAAGCAAACTTTCATGAGAATACTGGTCCTTGTCTCCATTAATGAAGGGCTAACTTTGCATATATTCCTCTGTTACAAGATGAAACATCACATGAATATTCAGTTGCTCTATTTTACGGTGTACTAAAAAATGTACGGGGAGAGATGTAGGTTAAAGTAAACACTGTGCCAAAATCCAACTGGCGTATGAGCGTGCAGATGTAAAGACTACCATTACTAATGCACACTTGTATTCCAAGAAAACACTTAGATAAAATGAGATTTCAATATTTCATAAGCCCCCTTTTCTGTCCAGAAATCAATTTAAGGCACTATCTGATGCATAGCAACTGGTTATATATACAGTATATTTATGTTTATGATTTAGTTGTTGGAACTGGAAATGCATCACCTGTTTTGAGGCCTGGGAATGCATTTACGATAAATATATTGTCTAGAAATGTTTAGACCCTTTTATTCTCATGCTTTAAATTTAAAACATAAGTTAAATTTTGTTCTCATCATAAAATATAATAGATTCTTGAGCGACACCCATGTTAATCCGGAACCTTTTTATTTTTCAATATTTTCTTCTATTTCGCACCATCCATATTTCATTCCCTTTCAACAAGACGCAGATGAAAAGCATCCCTTTAGCATGATACTATATCACTGATAAATATCACTAAATTCATTTTCACTCAATTCAGCAAAACATCATTGTGGGATGTATATTTCAGTGAAATGAGTTTGGTTCAGGGTCTGAATCCTCTTGTAAAGCACTGTATAAATCAGAGGCATTTGAAGAGCTCATTTAGAACAGGCACGCTAATGAGAAGTCACAAATACAAATATTTATTTCACTAGAACATACAAGTCGTTTCTTTAGTGCAATTACATGACATGTTTGTGCTCAGGGGTTGGAACAGAGCCATCAGACTTTAGTAAATGAGGCTCATTTAATACCCGTTGGCATCTCCTCTGCATCCATATTAAATGGAATGTAAGTAGTCAGGCGAACAGCGTGCGCTCTGTGTGGCAGGACGGGAAGATCGAAAATCAATAGAGCTCATCTAGAATTAGCAGGACTATAAAGGTCAGTTTTAAAGAGCATGGATGAAAGCGGGTTAATAGCATGGGCAGCACTCATGAAGCTCTGGGCGTGGCTAACATAAAGGGGAGGGGCCACTTGACTGAATAAATTATGATTGGGTTGTGGAGGTAAGGTATGAGACTTAGTGCTGAAAGCAAGGAACAGCATACCAGTCTAGCACACAAATGTTTAAGTAGTACATTGTACAGTAAGCAAATGTATGCATGGAAAATCGGATGACCCAGTAACTGCATTTGCTAAAATAGAAATAATGTCAATTATTTAACAATTTATTTAACAATGTACATTTTTTTGAGTATTTTTGATTAAATAAATGCAGCCTTGGTGAGCATAAGAGACTTTGTACAGACCCCATAACTTTCAGACAGTATTGATGTAATGTAGATGTTAGAGCCAAGACCGATATATCGGCAAGCTGATAATTATCGGCCGATATTAGGCATTTTCCAAACTATCGGTATCGGCAGTTATAATGGCCGATAAATGAATATTTCAAGAATAAAATAAAAAAACGGACGAAACACGCTTGAACCATGTCATGAGTGTTGGAGTTTTGTATAGTTTGTCCACCAGAGGGCACTCTACATAATCCCTGTTGGCAACACTCGTTGCGTTGGTCACGATACATACTTTGGTTGAATAGCAATTAAAAGATCATCCTCATCAGTTCTCTTAACTCAAATAAGCATGACAAAATTTGCGACTATCATGTCCAGATTTGCTGCTGTTAAATAAGCCGAGAGTGAAGCGAAATTTAGCTAGTAATAGTTACGTTACGTTGTTACAGTGTAGTTGACTGACTGTCCTTTTAACTTTTGACAATGTGACTGAAGTATTTCTTTAATAGCGCGAGACAGTTATAGCAATGAGATGTATCACCTTTCCTTAGCCTGTTATATAAAAATGTACAATGTACAATTTGCAGTATGACATTATCCATTGCTAAATTATGGCTCATCATAGACTAGCTAACCATAAAGCTAGCTAATGCAACTCTCATCATAAAGCTAGCTAATGCAGCTCTCATCAGTGACAATAAAAGAAACAAGTTTCTTTTTAAAATGCATTAGCATTTTACTACAAATAATTTTTTCTGAAACGCGCAACAAAACATTAATATCACTCAACGATATATATATTGGCCGATATATCGGAATATCGGATTTTAAAATGCAAAAATATTTGTATTCGGTATCGGCCTTCAAAATCCTTTATCGGTCGGCCTCTAGTAGATGTACACAATATAATTATCTTGTTTAAAACTAGATTGCATTCGATGAGATAATGTGACAACAATGTAGCATAAAACAGTTGTTTAAAATGTTTTGTTGTTGCATAATCTGTTTATCGTTCTTTTAAAAATAAATAAAAATAATAACCTGTATACATATCAGTAAACTTAAATTAGTATTCCATCCCGAGAAAATCATTAAAGAATTGCCTATCAACATAGTCTAACTTTATTTTATAGCCTAATCCCATGAGAATCTATAATTAACCCAATATGCTAATAAAATGCACATATTTCTCAATATATCAACATAATGAAAAATAAGCCATGCACGCGTGGGAACACAGCTAATGAACATCGATTAAACTATATGTGGCTGAATAAATTGATTGCAAGTTGGAATGCAAAACCATCTGCTATAGATACAGTAAAACTGTCTCAGAATGCCAAGAAAACCCCCAAGGGATCTGTTCAGTGGCAATGACTTGCATTAACATGATCTATTTCTGTATAGGGGTCCTCCAGTGCAATCCTGACCACCAGCAGATGCAATCATATTTGCATAATGCATTGGTCTGATATTTTATTTGACCCTTCAAGAACTACTGGTTCTCAAAGCAATCTGAGGACGCTTCAGGGTCATTCCGAGAAGTACTGTGTATTTGAATTTCCCCATACAGGGCTTATTTTACCGGGCCTTCTGATTTCAGTGTATTATTTACTCTTGCTCATGTGATTTGATTATTTAAATAAAATATGACACTCTGATTTTTTAAAAAATATTAAAGGGGTGGTGAACTGAGAAATCAAATTTTCCTTGAGTTTTTGACATCTAAGAGGTCATCATCATATTATAAGAATATCCTGTAGGTTTCAGGAACTAAAAACGGCCTTGTTACTCCAATAAAAGCTTTGACTGACACCAGGCTCAGCAAACGACTCATTTTTCAAAGAGGAATCGAATCATTCCGGTTGCCATTTTACTACAGTGGATGTTTTCAAAACAATTTAAATGCGCATCGACGGGTGAGTTAAAACTCATTATAATATGCAAAACTGTTATCCACTCACAGCAGTGGGCGTTTACTTCCAAGTCTTCAGTGCGAGACGCCCAAAAAACGAGTGTACAGGATAAACTAGGGTACAAAATAGCCTATTACTTATTAATTTTAATGTTTTTGAATGCAAAAACCAAGCAAAACGTTCATAAGTTGACCTCAGAGAACAATATAATAAAATTTAAAAAGCCAGTTCATGACCCCTTTATCATATAAGTTACAGTAGATTTATTTTCATCACAAGATGTTCAAATGTTTGGCCAAGCCATTTTTAGATTGAAAACGCTTTTACAAAATATTCAACATATTTGTCAAGGTTTACATTTATGTATTTGGCAGGCACAGTGAAAAACTATTTTTTTTTCTTTAAAATAATGGTCCAGATCATTTAGTAGTTCTTAAGTGTATAACTGGGTAACACTTGAGTAATTAGTGATGCATTTTATGACTACATTGAGGGAGAAAAAAGACAATTGCTCACATCTCAGACTCGTTAATGTTGAAATTAGTAAATAATTAGTAACTCTTTATAATAAAAACGAAAGCATAATTCTTAATGACATCATGCCACAGGAAGTGACATCATGGTGGTGGGAAAACATCAGCACAAATGTTAATTATTATTATCAATAATGAATTTTGATTAGGGCTGTGAAACGATTAATCGATGAATTCGTGATTAATCACATCCAAAATAAAAGTTTGTGTTGCCATAATATATGTGTGTAGAGAGTATAATTATTTTATATATATATATATATATATATATATATATAAACACACATGCATGTATATATTTAAGAAATATTTGCATGTATATACTTTATATATATTTATACAAAATTAATATTATACATACATATAAATATTTGATATATTAATAACAAATTTTCCTAAATATATACATGCATATGTGTGTATTTACATATACAAAATAATTATACACACTACACACACATATATTATGTAAACACAAACTTTTATTTTGGATGCGATTAATCGCGATTAATCGCTTTAACAGCCCTAATTTTGATTAATTCTGTGATGTCTTTGTGGTATTTCAACTTTGATTGACTTTCAAGTTTGGTAAAACTATAGACACATTTTCAAAAATGGCTTAAAATAATTCAAAGCTGACACTCTCTTTTGCTTTCATCTTGTAGCTTTCATTCTGTCTGGCATTGTTAAATTTCTCTGTGTAAATAACAACTCATAATTAACAAAGTATTATTTACCTGAATTCAACCAGAGCATAATTCTGAATGTCTCTCATTCCCCTTTATAGATACATTCACTTTTAAACGTTACCATTGATATGGTTCTGCTATCACTCACTGCAACCAACAAGTCGATCATAGAGCAAAAAAAGCAGGATGGAGAGAGCCGCGTTTTGCATTTAAACCACGGCAGCTTCAAGCACTGATTAAAAATTGTTCAAACCGTGCATAATGAGTGTCTGGAGAAGACAAAGAGAAAGACAGCTAAAACAGTGCGAGCGACAGGCAGAGATAGAGAGAGAGAGAGGCGGAGAGAACGAGAACAAACAGCAACATGCGACACTTCACTGAGAACCCTAGCCATCAGTCATGTTTCATGATGTCACAGAACAGAGTACATAATGTGTATAATTATAATCGGGTCTGACAGGCCCACACACGAGCGAGTTTCAGGGAGTTTTCATTGAGCAGCCTCCGGTTCTTCAGCTGCTCTCTGATCTATCATTATTCATCTCCCAGGATTTACTGAACTGATATAAATCTCGTCAGCTTTTATGAGTACGTTCACAATATCCCAACAAAGTGCTTACTTAAACTGTGTGGTTTATCTCAAATTAGCTGTGGTGAGCAGATTGAATTGACTGAGATACTTAAATTAAAGCAATTTGAAGACTGCATAATTCATTTATAATTGATTGTAGAAATTAAATCGGCTCTTCAGTTTGTAGTGGATGGGGTTAGTACTGGCTATATACACTGATAAAAATGATTTTGTGGTGAAGTAAATACTACAGATAAAAAACAATGTAATTTACATGAAAAAAGTTAGTTCAGGCAAGAATTAAAAAAATAAGTAAATTCTATTGTAGAACTCAATTCAGTCGTGTAGAAATAAGTGTAAATATCAACATTAAAAAATTAAGTACAATTACTCAACTTTTCTGATACTGTTGTTCCCATCATGCACTGGGCCATGATTAATTAATGAGATTGATTTTTCACTGTTTTCCAGCTGTATTTACACTATTTTATCATTACTTTTTTTGTTAGGATTAGTAATTTGCCATTTTGTGACATTTGGAGTTCATTTTCTACTTAAAATGACCAAGCATGCCGCACAAGCCCTCAAAAGTGAAGCCAAAACGTCTCGAACGTCCCTGTGACCGGTCCTAGTATAGCTCATAACCCCCGCCTCCCCATGTTATTCAATGGGACGCTGAGACCAACTAAACAATTAAATTACACTTCACATATCCTTTTTCCAAAGATAGTTTCTGTCATTTACTGTAGTTTCTATCACGTTGATGTAATTTCAAGTGTTCGTTTTTAAAATAAGTTTGTTTTTAGTTAGTTATGTGATGATAAAAACGGTGCTCTGACGTCATGATTGAGAGCTGTGATTGACAGGTTCTCTGTGCGAGGTAGTCACTGAAGCACCAGCGGACTTTTTCATAATGTGGTTAGTAGTTGTATTTACCTTCTTTTAACGAGGTTCTGCAATTAGCTGACATCATTGGAGAAGAACGAAGCAGACAGAGGCCACTTAATGTAAGTGCGGGGTTTGATTCAGCGAGAATGAGGGCGCGGCCTTGATTTCGTGGCTTTACTTCCTGCTCACGACTTGGTCCCAAAACACGCAAGTGCGCAGAACTCAGGTCCCAAGATGTCAGCGCCATCATCGAGACACTGGCGGCATCAGTTCTCTGTGGTGGAAAAGAGCAAAGGGAAATCTTTTTTGCAGTCTATGAAAATTACACATTCAAACACAAAAACGATCTAT
Organism: Hybognathus amarus; assembly: GCA_030378365.1. Taxonomy (NCBI): domain Eukaryota; kingdom Metazoa; phylum Chordata; class Actinopteri; order Cypriniformes; family Leuciscidae; genus Hybognathus; species Hybognathus amarus. The sequence continues at coordinate 590,845 of JAQIUQ010001025.1, read as the reverse complement.
CAAATGTTACAGTCATTGTGTATTGTCTAACCAAGTATTGAGGTCTGCGTTCACACACTCGATATCAAAGTGAAGATGTGATGAGACACACTGCAAATATTGTTTACTTAAACATCTCTGAGTAAATCATTTATTTAAAGCTGCAATACCTAAGATTGGCATGTCGCTAGAGGGCGCTACATTCAAAACAACAACAACGGCTTTGCTTGATGACGACGTGGAGGAACGCGGAATGATGGGAACTGTTGTTTTCAACTCCACCGTGGATAAATCAGTCAGACGGGAATCGAAAATTAGTTGTCATGGATGAGGTAAAGTTCCGATTTCTGATAAATGTTGCGTTTAATGACATGCTTGTTTTTCATTCAAACTAAAATAGCCGCAAGAAAAGTCAGGTTTAAAAGTAAATTAGTTATCACAGATGTTACTGTACGAGTCACTGGACGAAGCTATGGTGGAGAGGGTTTGAAGTCAAATCGTTGCAAATGTATCCTGACTTTGCCCTATGCTGCAATATGCATTTAGTTTTGCATTCATTTACAGAAATCAGCTGCTTGAATGACAATTACTGATGTTATTAGATTTTTCAGGTGAGATTCTCAATTCATTCAGTTAACGGATGTTCTGAGGTAAAATTTTCAGACTGCAGACTCAGCAACGATTGTATCTAATTGTACAGTACAATCATAACATAGAACAGACATTATCTTCCTTTCATGTCATTAAACATAACAATATTGCTGGCCATATACTGATGAGAAAGTGCGTGTCCGGTGTGCGATACTGGACTTTGTCCTGAGACGTGGCGCGGCTCTTCTCGTCCGGTGTGCGACCCCCTTTACAGCCAACAGTTCACATTCCGAGAATAATTGAAAAGAATAATTGTGCACCATTCCATTACAAATGCGCGAAACAAGCTGACGTTTGTTGCTTGATAGACGCAAACGCACAACTACAACTTCCGCATTTATCCAGGACTACACGTAGTACGAGCGTAAACCGAGGTAACGCACGATATGACGCAATTGACTGGCGACTCCCAGCTCACCCCTGCTCACACGCCCCGTTTCCTTGGTTAAAATCTCAATTTTCTCGCGATTTAAACATTGCTTGAAACATTTGGAATATTGTAAGTTATCATCTTAACTAAATATATAACACTGGCCTTGTGATTTTGGGATATTTTAATGCAAAAATCTTTGGTATTGCACCTTTAAAAAGTGTGGTCTAATTCAATGTTATATTGTTTGAGTGAAATATTGTACTAAGAAAAATTCAATTAAATAGAATAGATATTACTTAATCACTTAATCAAAAATATCAGTGCAAAAACTTGCCTTTAAAAAAAAGTAAGTACATTTTACTCATTGTTTTTTACAGTGTAGTTATATGTATCTGCTAATATTAGTAAGCCCACTTTTCTGTAAGCTACTTTTTGAGGTGAATAGATAAACCTATGGTTCCTTATTAAAGATATATGTAGTTCCTAAAAATGACATCATTTACTTCCCCTCACGTCGTTCAAAACTGACTTTCTTCTGCAGAACACAAAAGAAGATTCATTGTTGTTTTAGTTCCCATTGACTTTCATTGGGTACATTAAAAACAGTTAAAGCATTATACAGAATTTTAGTTTCACTTGACATGCTGGACATCATGTTCCTTTTTACTTCAAAGACAAATTTTTATGCATTATACATGATATTAATTTCAGATCAGTTAAAGGAGATGATCTTTAGAAAATAAATCTACTACCTTGTTGGAACGGAAGTTCATATAATAATTTGACAGGTACCAAGAGTCAAGACATGAAAGATATTTGGAAAAAACATAAAAGAACTTGAACTGAATAGGTAATGTCTCACATTAATGAGTGGAAAAGAAAACTTAATTTGTCCATGGTACGTTAGACATTAATGCATGAATGAATGAATGTGTCTAATAAAATGTCTCATTGTGCGTTGCTTCAGCACCGTCAATCAATCACAGCACAATGACTGCCTCACTTATCTGTGCAGGCCATACACATATTTAAGGGCTAATTTATTAGAATATGTAGATGTGTTTACACTGCTTGTGTCTGACAGTTATAGGCATTAACCACAGCGGTGTTAAAAGCTCTGCCCTGTGGTTTCTTTTTGTATTATCTCCTGCTTTGCAGAAGAGAAATGACAGCAAGCAAACTTTGACTTTGGATAATCTACCGTGGACTGAATGCAGATTTGTTAAGAAGACTAAAGTGATTTTTTTTAGAATGCAAAATGCTGTGTATATGAATCTTATACTAACAATTATGATACCAGCATCAAACGCAGTATATAGTTAATGTAAATTTAGCTATACAAACAATTGAAGACTATTCAGCTAAATATGTATCATTACAAAGTTTTCTTTGCAAGACTTTAAAGTCAAACAAATAATCATTTTTATGGTAAATTTTATCAATGGAACAAATAATCTGAATAAATCGATTTACAAAAATGACTCAAACTTCCCAACAATGCTTATATTATATGGACAGTGTGCTTCAGATTGTTTCTCAGAGTAATTCAATTGGTTAACTTAAAGGGATACTCCACTTTTTTTTAATAGGCTTACAACATTTTACAACTCCCTTAAGATTTAACAGTTGGGTTTTACCATTTTCAAATCAATTCAAACTATTTTCTGATATTTAGAAGAATATCAGTAACCAGATCAGTTTCTGGTCCCATTGACTTCCATACAGAGCCGGCGCTGCAGCCGAAGCGCTGATGAGGGGGCGTCTGAAAACTGAGAGGGGGCTTTCACATTAACGCACGTCACCACTTTTTTTCGGGGCTCCCCACTACTTTCTGAAACATCTTCGCAGTACGGATGAACCCATAAAAAATGGATTAGGCCTAAACATCTTCAGTATAGCAGAGCATTCATTTTGTTCGTTTGTCAAATTAGAGTCGTTATAGTGCCCAAATGTTTTTTTTTTTTTTTTAAATCAAAGTGCTCGTTTCGACCAGTGAAGGGGATAAGTGTTGTCTTGTGGCCTGCGCTGTCTTCCCACGGACACGCGCTTCAATCAGTTGCGGAGACTAACCCAGGTGAAAAAAAAAGTTAACTAAAATACATTTTATTTAAGTGCACTTAGTACACTTCCATAATGCACTTAAAGTGCTCTATTTCGCGCACATTATTTTGTACTTAATATATTAAAACAGCTTATCTTTAGTACTGCTTAATAATAAGTAGTTCAACGTTTTACATGTTAGAAACACTATGATTGTGTAATTGTGTAAGTAGTTACATTTTGCTTATTCTTCTCCCAGTTCATCGGCCACTTACTTTCATGTATTTTGTGATTAGTGGAAGAAATTGACGTGTTGTAAATCCAAAATCCAACAGATCCGATTCTGAACATACAGCTCTAACTAACGCGATTGTTATAAATGTGTTTAAACAACAAAACACATTCCACTTGCACATATTTGACAATCGGAATATCAGTGTTTTATGCTTTTGTGAATATTTTGAATAAAAAAGGAAAAATGACATAAAAGCAGTAGATTATCTGCTTATTCAGCTGAGTTGTGATTGCGCTCTGTCAGGTGACAAGCAATGAAAGCGTCACCATGGAAACATTAAAGTGAAAGGTTCTAAATAACAGTCGCCTTGAAAAACTCACACTGGGGGGTCAGATGGTATTTTTTAACTTACGTGTGGAAGGGTTGACTACAATATTATTAATTTAGCTCAATATTCACAAAAATAAGGAAATGTGAAAATGTAATTGGCAAAATGGGATTTTTAAATAAAATATTTTATCAGTAAAATCCCGTATACATTCATTGTGATCTGAGGGGGCGTGAGAGTCCCGTAGCAGGGACGTCGCCCCCTCACGCCCCGTGGCGTCGGCCCTGCTATATATATATTTAGAATAGGTTTGAGATCTTTTGGCTATTGTTATTTTTGTTGATTGAAATGTTTTGTGTGATGTCACCATTTGTGTTTTCTGTGAAGAAACTTGGACTCATGTCATTTTATGCAAATATAGATATTTAATGAAAGTTTTGAGGAGAATTAATTGCATCACTGGCTGAGACTGATTATTTCCCTTATGCTATAATATATGTGTTAACACTTGAGACATTCTACTATCTATAGATAACGTTGCAACTACATGACAACTACTGAGTCATTAGAGTATAAGTAGACGTCATAAAACTGATCATTTGATACTGAAAAAAGATGATGATATGTGATATATGACATATATATATATAGTTTGTATCACACATTCAACATGAAACAAATAACAACAATAATAAAAAATAATACAAAAAATTAATAAGACTGTCTGCTTAATGTCTGCCAACACTTTATCTGTGATACTCCCCCAACAGACATAAGTAACTTTGCAACAACATGTCAACTTGTTCACAGTCCACTACAGTCTACTTTAATGAGAGTTAGTTGATATGTATTGCAGTTATTTAGGCTATAATGTTAGAATGTCAACAGTGGACCATCCAAATAAAGTGTAACAATGTATTTTTATTTATACATTATACACAAATTTTATTTTTATTTATACACAAATCTTTATCCAAAGCAGTGAACATTGCTTTCAAGGCCTAGATTTAATCAGTTCATGCATTCCTCATCAATCCACAGCCTTAGTGTTGCTTGCGGCATACATAGCGGAACAACCAGTGATCCACTAAATGCATGAATGTTAATGTATAATATTTATTTCTAAATAACTCTGAGCTAATTTTAATTAAATAAGTATTGCATCTCATATCTGAAATCACTTGCACATACTTCACTTTAATGGTTAGGCTCAGTAATTAAGAAGATCACATTAGTTGAATGCTAAAGTGTTAAATAAGCACAGCTAAGACATGCAATTCCTAAACCACATTACTACAGCCAATTAAGGATATTTACTTATTATTTTGTAACCCTTAAATGCATTAATGTTTCACCAATCATGATTACATATTCGGGTCTTTGGCAACCCCTTGCATCTATATTCGAATATTAATGGATCTCTACCTGTTCTTAGAACAGAGAATATTGATTTTAGAGTAACAATTACCAAGGAATAAAAATAAAGCATATTTTGTTAACTTTTAGAGCTTGGAAGGGTTCAGCTTCACACTATCGTCACTGTCTTCATCAGAGCTCATTTTCCAGTACATTCAGCATCTGGCTCATATTCGCCATCTTAAACCAAACATATTCTTATAATTGTAATTTTCAACATCTTCAAAATCAATAGCCTACTTTGATTGCTGACTGCTTCTTCACCAGATCCATCATCAAGTGACAGAGGTACTAATATTTGATTGCGTTCAGTACTTGCTTTGCAGTAAATCACTCAGGTTTTGCTGATGATACTTCCTATTCTTTGGTTAACTATGAGTGAAACATCACTTCATTAATCAGATCGTATCAGACATTAAAGTCTGTGAATTGCACTTATTAATTCAAAGATTCAATTACTGTTGTGCAGAAAAAAATATACACTGATACACACCTCGGATCGTTAGCGACTCTATACAATTTTAACAAAAAATGAATGGGAAAATCATCCATTTCTTGTTCTATTTGTATAATGAATTGACAAAGGAAAACTAAGAAAGTTGGTGTCTAACTTATTAAAAATGCATGAAGGGGGAGAGTAGTGAATGACGTCCTGGGTCACTAAATACCAGAGGTAAGCATTTAAGAGTTAAGGCAGATTTTGCATATCTTGAATCAACCCATTAGTTTTCACATTGAATGTTCAGTGAGGTCCAGGCTAACAGACCAGCAAAATATAGAAAAGAAAGAAAATATAGTAAGGGTATGTAAGAGGTAACGGCTTGTCTAGGGTGTGTGTCATGCACATCTCCACCCCTCAGATATATGACTGCTGCAGAGTCATGTGATGAGAAATACTCCTGCACAAAAGGCTGCAAACGCTCACCTGGAGCAAACAATAAATAACCTCTAACAGATATGGACAACATGCCAGAGAATTTACTGCGTTTATAGTCTCATTTGTCCAGGCCGGACTCTCGGCAGTGCGACATTAACAAGATTTTGGTAACAGTTAAGGCCTGGACCTCTGCACTTCCCTTGAGGGGAGAGTTTAGTGTCCACGTTTATTTAACAGCTCTGAGTCAGACTTCTCTCTGCACAACTCAACCTCAGAGGATATAGAGTATACTGTATGTGTTCCTGTGTAGATGTGCTTGTGCAATGTATAGATAGGCCTACTGTCTTGTTATGTCGGCAGAATTTAGATAACAAGTCTGGATTTGTTGCAAGCTGTGAAACAATGTCACCACGGCAAATTGCACAGTGAGAGCAAGGACCTTCACGCTGTTCTTTTGAAATTACACAGATGTTTTCCCCTGTCAAAAAGATAATGATTCATCTCATGAAAGCTGATTAACTAACCAGTGCTGCCTAGGCTATTTTAATCTTACCTACTTCCCATTTGTAAGCAGGAGAATTAATAGAGACTTACAGTTATTGACAATGAGTGTTGTAGAACCAGCAAAGATAAGGGACAGTAGCATCTGGCTATGTTTACACTGACAGCTTGTTCATTAAACCTACATTTAACCCAAAAATATTATCAAAAACGGTGATAATCAAATGTAAATGTATACTTGTGTTCTTTTATTTTTGGGGGAAGCACTGCAAAAACAGATTTACTAAATTAAACCATAAACAAAAAAATACATTCCTTTAAATAATGTTTAAACAAAATGTATTTATTGTTGTTATTATTATTAATCACATTGAGAAGTACAGTACATTCATATTGCATGCCTACAATAGAAATATTTCTGTCAGAATTTCTCCTAGTAAAACCGAACTTTTATTTTGACAGGTTGTAGTAAAGACCTATTTCTAGGCGTATTCGACAAATGAGTTTTTCTCAAATAATATTATGAAAATGCTCGTTGCGCGTTCGCTCAGAGCAGCTCTGGAAATGTTAATGTAGTTATTAATTTCCTAAAATCGAATGTGAGACGCTGAAAACACCACTGAAATGCCACTGCGTATATTAACATAACAGTATTTTTGTTCTTAAATTTTCATTGCAATGATCGCGATTAGATTTATTGCACAGTTCTACTTTCCATGTATTCATTTATCCATTATTTTGTGTGTTTACTAGACTTCTGCGTTATGTAAATTCCATTTTCATAACCTGGATACAGGTGCATTTTTCCACAAGGCAGCACAAATCGCCAGAACAACCGGCCTTAAGTTATAATTGAGACATAGCCTACCTTTCTGCAGGAGGGATGATGTCCTATGTATCCTTCTTTTGCAGCCACTTTGCGTCCATGTGTTTTGGAAATTGGACATCCCATCCTTTGAGGACAACCACGCTTTTTTCAATAAAGTAATTCCATAGGCTACTGGCCATAAGAATGCTTCATACGAACTCGAGGGCGCTTCGCTTTCTGCTTCAGCTGGGTCTTTCGCCACCTTTTTGCGCGTTTGTTTTCCTCTGACCTTCAACAGTAGTTTCCGGAGTTTGATTTTTTTTTCTCGCTTGTATTATTATTTTTTACTCAAAAACGGATATGATTTCAAATGTACAATACTTAAAACAAAACTTACTTAAGTAAAAGTACCCGATTTTAAAAACTACTTTAAAAATAAGCAGGCTACTCAAAAAACGACTCAATTACGTAACGCAAGTAGATGTATATAGTAGTATGCATGTTTGTATTGTATATATAGCCTACATGTTTTGTGTGTTTATTAATATTTTGCATGAAAGCTTAGTTCCGGCACTGAATAAAAAATATAAAAGGCAATTGTGACTTTTTATCACGCAATTCGTGGTTTTTCCCTCTGAATTGTGTGATATAAACTTGCAATTGTAAGAAATAAAGTCAAAATTGAGAGATATAAACTTGCAATTGTGAGAAAATATGTCAGAATTGAGAGATATAATTTAAATTTGCAATTGCGAGAAAGTTAGAATTGCAATTTTATATATTATGTCACAATTCCAACTTTTTCTCAGAATTGCTTGATATAAACGCACAATTGCATGTTATAAAATCAAAATTACAATTTATAAACTCGCATCAGTTTTGCCCTTTTCTGGAGCCTTGACAGAAAGTATAATGAAGTCATGTCTGAAGTGGAGATTCAGAAAGTTGATAAACAGCAAAAGCTTTTTTTTTTTTCGGTGAAAGTAGGTGCGGACTGACATCTGTCTTTGGTGGTCTAAATCCCTTATTTAAGTATATGTGGCCTACATTTCTTTGCTTAATAACTGGGGTGTCTCCCAGCTGTTCCCCCCCTGATAATGGCTTTTAAATGCATAAATGGCAGTCCATTCGAGTAGGTGGACTGGGTTGCCTTCTTTCAATGTTGGTGGGTGACAGAATGATCTGAATAACAAATACCCATTTCTTCGTCACCCATCAACGTGGGCATGACAATCATGTTTTATATTGCTCACAGAAAAAAACACCTTAATTTCATGTCTTCCACATATTTCATGTGATTTTAACATGTTTTTGCACAATAAATTTCCCATGTGCAAAATCACATATACTGTAAAATTAGGCTACATATACTGTAAATGTAGTCCAAACGTGAAATGTATGTGTTTTATGGTTCTGAATCTCTTAAAGGCTTTTATATTGGTAAAATGTTTAAAGCAAAGTCAGTTTTTTTTTTCACTGTATAATCCTTCATTGCTCTATCTGTAGGTTCCTCATAGATACAGTAATTAGGAGAGCAAGCCGTCCTGATTCAGAAGAATAACTGGGACAGGTGTCTGGGCCTTGTCCCAAATGGCACACTTGATGTGGACTTTATTTGCACATGACATGTCTGTGAAGACTAAAAATTGGTACAGTGTTCTGTTTTTCCTGCATCAGTCAATAGTTGCAGATGAGAGTGAAAAGAGTATTTACTTGGAAAACAAGGTTATCGCTGAAATATACTAGACACAACCAGCGGTGCCAGATGGTTCTAATAGAGTTTGAGAGCTCAATCGATGTTGTTTCGTTTTGTTTTGTTTTTCAAACCTTTGGGGTTGATAGGAAATCAGCATTGGGGTGATAAGCAGAGGTCGAGGGAGTGTTATGTTTGAATCAAGTTGTGTTATACCAGGAAAAAAGCTATTTCACTTAAACACCTTAGCTAATAAAGTTTGATGGTGCAAGTGAATCAGATCAAATGTAAAACCAGATTTTGTTTTGTTTGCCTAACAGTTTAGGATGTTTTTGTTTTTATCTCAAGCTCTTCACTGACACTATTGTTTCCTTGGTAAACAAATACATTTACTTTTTAAATTATTGTTGTATAAAAAAACTATCTTTTTTGGTACACCATTTGTTGGAAAAAAAAAAACTGTCATTTGTGAAAAAAAATCAATAAAATGAAATCACAAAAATACATTTTTCACAGAATAAACACTGAAATGCCTTTTCCCCATTTATTTTTAATAATGGATTTTCACATTGTAAGATTGAAAGTCTAGGTCAAGGGTAAAACCATAAAGCATAAGGCATTTGAAAAAGTGGTAAAAAAAAGTTTCCAATTCAATTTTAACATGACCTTTAGATGTCAAAAAGAATTCTAGTTTTTAGATAAGGGCCTTTAAGCCAATAGTGTAGGTATGAATGCCCTCTTAGATTAAGAACTCACCTCCATCCATAATGGAATTTTAATAGAAATATCAAGCAAGGTTGTCTGATTCACAGCTCAGTTAATAGTATAGTAGGGCTGCCATGCATCACATTCAGCCCCAGTGTCTCCCAGCACAGCTGCTGATCATGTGACCACAGTGTGGCAAGTGATGGGCAGCACACACAGTCTATTTGTTTGTTTGCCATGAATTCCAATTTCCTGCATGAAATCACACCCAGGTTGCCCTTTAGTACTACAGCAACTAATCGATCACATGAAATGTAGACAAGGGCCCACCCTTACAATACATTTCACTGACACACACACACACACACACACACACACACACATTTGCTCATACCGGTATCGCTTGCATATGACCACTCCAACATTCACCTTTTGTAGTGCTGAGGCAAGCCAGACACACTGGAGGCTCATTACGTTAATTACCCAGCATGCCTCATTAATCCACTGCACCAGTTCAAGGCTTTCTGCAAGGGATTTCCCGTACCATATACGCTTGCACTAAAAGAGACATACAGACAGATGCTGGTCATGATGTCTTTTTACTAGGGCTGTCAAACGATTAATCGCGATTAATTCGTATCCAAAATAAAAGTTTGTGTTTATATATTTATATTATTATTTATTAATATTATATATTTGGGTGCACTGTGTATAATTATTTCATATATATAAAATACACACATGCATGTATATTTAAGAAAAAATATTTCTACATTTATATATATTTACATTTATATATAATAGAAATTATATATAAATCTATGTACAGTATATACATGAAAATATTTCTTAAATATATACAAGCATGTGTGTGTTTATATGTATATATATATATATATGCATATATATATATATATATATATATATATATATATATATATATATATATATAATTATACACAGTGCACCCAAATATATTATGTAAACACAAACTTTTATTTTGGATGCGATTAATCGCGATTAATCGTTTGACAGCCCTACTTTTTACAGATTTTTGTCAACAAGTGTCTTTGGTAACACTTTACAATAAAGTTAATTCACATTAGTTAATGTATTAACTAACATGAACTAACAATGAACTACCGTATACAATTGTTACAGTTTTTTTTATTAGTTGCACTAAATGACAGTGTTTTACAGAAGGTATACTGTGGGACTTTTGACCCTTAGAGCAGCATTATGTTACTTTTGAAATTTTGCTCTGGGGGTCTCCCTACAGTTGGGAAACAGTATTGTTTTTTACTACTGTCGTAAAATCCGTCATGGTTACACTGAGGGAATACCATAGGGGAATACAATTTGTTGACAAGCGACACCTCTGAACACTGCAGAAGGAATCTTTTTCAAACATCAAAGGATCGCGTAGCACTCACGTTTACAAGCCAGCGTCTTTATAGGTATGCTAACCTATTGGCTACTGTTATACATAATGAATATGCTAATTCAATTCAATGTTTGTGTGGTAGATAATAGCCATGTCGTCAATATTATAGTATCAAGCCTGAGGCAAGCACTTTCACCAGAAAAATAATTAACAAACATGTACTATCAGCCTGCAGACATAGGACAGTTATCCTGACTGATTATTTTGTCCGTCTGAATCATGTATTATTTACTTGCAAGAATGTAGCCCCTACCAAACTCAGTAATCAGTATACTTTCACGTGTAAGTTTCGCAGCTCACTGGCGCGAGCTGCCGCCCCGGCTCTACAGGGATGCTTGATTGTGTTAAGCGCCCTCAAAAGGTAGCAATGCATTCTACATTGGATTCGGTGAGGGACGAAGCTACTCAACACAATTCTAACAGTAAACTGATCGTAGGCGCGCTCTGTTTCTGACGCACTTCACATTTGCTAGATGGGGTAAAACTGATGCACCGGACCGGAGACGGGAGACTTAGTTACGTCTTTGTGGAGTAGTATTACGAATTAATGTTTTTAAAAGTAGTATTAGTATAAAAAAAATCACTTGTTCGCTCATTTTGGCGTACCCTATGGATGAGTGGCACCAGCGAGCTAATGCTGGACCAATGTTGATCCTCGTCCAGACTTTTATTTTGCCACTCTCCCTTTTTCTCCTTTTACTGTCCTCTCGAACAAAACCTTTGGCTTCTTGGTTTTACTTGCTGCTTCAGCCATGACAACATACAGAGATAAAAAAAGCTCGTTGGGCTCTCGTGTTGGAATTTGAGGAAAATGGGGGAAGTGACATAATAATTTTGTAGTGCTTTTTGTGCTTGGGTTCCACCGGGGTGGTGATAGCGCAGTGGATAAGACACATGCCTTTGATGCGAGAGACCTGGGTTCGAATCCACTGTGAGACACCAATGTGTCCCTGAGCAAAACACTGAACCCCTAGAGGCGTGCAACCTCTGACATATACAGCAATTGTAAGTCGCTTTGGATAAAAGCGTCAGCTAAATGAATAAATAAATGTAAATGTACCTGCTCCCCCAAGTTACATAGAGCCAGTAAAAGCGATACAGACACTGTCCGGCTATGGCAGACCTGTCAATCAACCTATTGTAAGTCGATGTACCATCTCAAGGGTTTTGGAAAAATTGTATAATAGTTGAAAAAGTTACTTAGTGCTGCTTTAAAAACAAAACTGCATGCATTTTGCAGAAGAACATTGTTTTGGCTCTGACTGTATGGATGAATATAGTTATTTATCAATTAAAAAAGCAAAAAGAGAGATTATCTGCTCACAAAACACTCACAATTAGGAGATATAACTGGTTTAACAAAACTGTTTCAAACAGAGTCTTGTAAATTACCCTGAAAATAACAGTGTCTCCCAGAGGCTGACAGGAACTATAAGTGAGTGGTACATATTTGATGCAAGCAGCACCCACATCATGCACTCTCCACTCATGCACTCTCCGTTCACACACCACTGGATTTGACAGAAATGGCAAAGACCGCTGATGCTGCATGGTGTTTTGTCATTTACATAAAGTTAACAGTGACCTGCTGACTAGTCTGCAACTTTTATGGATGACTAATCGACTAGTAAACACGTGTGGTTGCGCAAGCTCTAGTGGATTTCTTTTATTGTGCTTAGTGCACTGTGAAAATTGTTTTCTGAAGTATTTTTCTTGATTTTAAGTTAACAACCTTAAAATTCCAGTTATGAAAGTAAATTTATTTTAGGAAAACAATAGTTTACTCTATTTCATATTTAATTTAATTGATTTATTTAGCCTATTTATTTATATATTGTAGCAGAAAAATAATTAGCAGATTTAAACAATTCAGTGTAAAAATCGTTCATGGACTGACATGAGGGTGAGTAAATGATGACAAATTTCCATATATTGTGTACTATCCCTTAAATGTTTTGTAATTGTGTATTGCTTTACTATATTATTATTGATACACTTAATGAAATGTGTCTAATGTTGAGCACCTTTTTCTTCTAGAGGCAAATCACTGAATTGTGCCATGAAAAATGCTGTTTTGTAAGTGTTTTGGCAGCTGGTCCCTTCACGGTTGTAGTGATCAGCCTGAGCAAATGACCTAAGCCTCCATAGGGCCAGAGCGATGACAGAGCAGTTTGTAGGGCAACCAGTGACAGCTGGATGCGCCCAGCAAGGCAAACACACCTCTGAGCTCGATACGTCTTTCTCAGGGCCGGAGCGCTGACGGGAACAGCATTGCAGTACAAGCTCAGCTTCACCAGCCATTTCCACCACACAGCGAGACCACGACAATGGGGAGTCACAGAACTGCAGGAGAGAAGAACAGGACGTCAATGAAAGCACTGTTTAAAGTGAGTATTAAATGAAAATTTCCCCAATTTATCTTTATCAATGCATGTTATTTATCTTATATTGAATGTATTCATCCATGCATGTTTACATGCATGTTAATGTTTTCAATCTCAAAACCTAATCAACAACTTATAAAACAAAGTCCCACCCTGAATTTTCTTATCAGTCATTCATTACTCTTGTACTGGAGCCCCCTAGTCCCACTTTGGAAAAAAATTATTATAACAAGATAGTAACTCGTGGCCACAAGATGGTAACTTCGTGGCCTCGAGATACTAGATTCGTGGCCACAAGATACTTAAATAGTTACTATCTTGAGGCCACGAGTTAGTATCTTGTGACCACGAGTTAGTATCTTGAGGCCACGAGTTAGTATCTTGAAGCCACGAGTTACTATCTTGAGGCCACGAGTTACTATCTTGAGGCCACGAGTTACTATCTTGTGGCCACGAGTTACTATCTTGTGGCAACGAGTTACTGATCTTGAGGCCACAAGTTACTATCTTGTGGCCACGAGTTACTATCTTGAGGCCACCGAGTTACTATCTTGTGGCCACGAGTTACTATCTTGAGGCCACGAGTTACTATCTTGAGGCCACGAGTTACGTATCTTGAGGCCACGAGTTACTATCTTGAGGCCACAAGTTAGTATCTTGAGGCCACGAGTTAGTATCTCGTGACCACGATTTAGCACTCTTGAGGCCACGAGTTACGTATCTTGAAGCCACGAGTTACTATCTTGTGGCCATCGAGTTACTATCTTGTGGCAACGAGTTACTATCTTGAGGCCACAAGTTACTATCTTGTGGCCACGAGTTACTATCTTGAGGCCACGAGTTACTATCTTGTGGCCACCGAGTTACGTATCTTGAGGCCATGAGTTACTGATCTGAGGCCACAAGTTACTATCTTGAGGCCACGAGTTACTATCTTGTGGCCACAAGTTACTATCTTGAGGCCACAAGATGAGTTAATTTTTTTTTTTGCCAAAGTTTGACTAGGAGGGCTAACTCCTAGTCAAACTTTAGTCAAATGAGTTTGACTAACTGTTCTTTTCTGTTTAATTCAGATATATTCCTAATATCTCATAGAAAAACTGGATACATTTTAAATCAGTTTACAAAAAATTATAACATTGTTTTAATTTGTTTTATAAAAAAAATATTGAGAAATTGATTTATGTAATTATTTGTATTTTATATCAATAGCCCTGTTTCCATTTATTTTAATTAAATTCAGGTTTAGAATTATCTAGAGTGAGTAAATGTATCAGCATTTGCATCATGACCTGATTTGCATAATTCATTTATTGACCTGGAAAAACATATTATATAATAAAACCTTTTTTTTTGTAGAAAACATGTGCTACTATCAATTCTTGGTGAATTACTATTTTTAGCTTCAGTTTAATAGTGCAGGAATATAAAAAGAATCACAAACATGCAGCAAGGGAAAATTACCAAAAATGCATTCCACGGACACAGAATAAGTACATTTAGGAAAACAAATGTTTATTTTCTTAATACTATTAATACTTAATACTAGAGAAGCAAAAAAAAATGTACCCTTCTCATGTTGCGCCAGTGGTTACGTGTTATGCATCATATACCCAGTTGCCTTGTTTTGGAAGATAATACATAGTGCTTGAAATTGATTTATCCTGTCCACTTGTAAAAAATAATAAAAGAACATTATAATCAGGTACGGTTTCCATGGAGAAGCAATGTTCTCTTTGTTAAAGCTAGCTTTTGCTCTCAAGATGAATAAGACATGACCCTGCTTACTTGCAGCCTTGCTGTAATTGGATACCAGCTGTCTAATTGGTGAATGCTTAGGCTTCACTCTCTCTAATTACAAAAACTAATAGGCTCTCCAGCACTGCCCAATCCTTTTGTCCATGTCACTGACAAACCGCACACAAATCAGAAAAAAAAAAGTTTGCATCATCTCACCACAAAGTCTCTTCTTTACCACAGCTGCCTCTTTCAGGCTCATGGTGGATTCTGTTTTCCACAAAAAATGCGAACTGAAAGTACATTTTGAAACATGGTTGCAGTTTAGACAAAAACAAATGGTTTTATTCAGCCACTCAAAGAATCCAGCCAAGATGCTGTTCTGGTTCCTATTGATATGTCTCAGATCACTCTTTGGTTTTTTTATGCTTGTTTGTGGTCCGCACGGTGTAAATTGATCACTTAGAAAAGTTAAAGTCTCCTAGAAAAGTCTCCTCAACTATAAGCTACATGATTTGAATTATCAAACATACAAGTGAAACTTAATATTTGAGGATAGGCATTTATTCAAATCCATATCCTCAATAAGCAATAGTAAAAGTGGTGGTTGCCTTAGCAAATACTGCTAAAAGTGATGCAACTAAAAGCTGATGTCCACATTAGATACGAATATGAAACAGGACTGCAATTTCAGCCTGCAGCCGAAGCCTTTCAGGGGAAAATACAGTAGGAAATACTGAATAATTCTAGTCCGGTCGGTACAGTAAGTATCCATGTTGCTGCAACTCTCCAAAGGGCAGGCTCATGATTTCTGCACTTAAATCAGCTCACTCACAGACTTCCCAGGGGTTTGGGGACCGTGTCTTATGCGTGGGGAAATAGCGACGTAATTGGAGATACAGAGATCCCCGTTTAACATAGCTGAAATGATGCCACTACAATTAATAAGCCACACAGGTTCCAGTTCAGCCTACGGGAAGAAGATAAGAGCTGATAATAACAACCCATCTGTTCTTTAATAGCCAGCACATTGTGAAGATTTCAGATCGGTGCCGCACTTTAAGAGACTTTTCTGAAACACACACACACACAAGCTCTATCCAAAAGGAAAACTATAGATGCAGGCTACATCTGCATACAGTGGCTCCATCCATATTATAAGGAGTTGCCATGGTAACTTATGATCCCTTCAGAATCGTATATGAAAGGGACATTTATGACTCCAAACCATGTGTGTTTGCTGACTCTCTCTGAGAAAAGACAAGTAAAACAAACCACATTACATCAGCCCTTCAAATGAGTGAGAGGTGTAAACCACGGAAGGCAAAATGCCATCAGCTCAAAGTCCTCTCGCACGCAATCCATCACCTCTCAGAAAAGCCAGGGAGCAACCTTTTCCTCCCAAATGAAAATGTCAGAAAGGCTATGTGCAGAATGGGATACTAGCTCTATTTCTCAGTACTGCCGCATACACTCTGAACTGCCTTTTTAAAACAGATGGTGTTATTCCAAGTTGAAATATACTATTATTCACTTCTGCATGGCATTAAACCTTTAACAATTGAATTTTACCTGGTTATTTTGCTGGGAAAAAATCTATAAATAATATTGATAATTAATAATATAAACAATATTAAAATAATATTTTGAAATATCTAAGTAATATTTGTTTGTGATATTTTGCAATGTTTTATTTATTTACCGTATTTTATGTGTGAACTGTAAAAAAATTCAAGATTTGTTATCACAGCATTTTTTATTTTGTCAATTCAACTTAAATAATTTATTTAGCTCAGATAACTTATCATTTTAAGTTTCTGATGATTAAATCAATCTCCCATTGTCATTAACTCACTTTCTCCAACTTAAAATTAAGGCAACCAGGTTACTTAATTTTTCAAGTTAAACCAACAATATTTTTTTACAGTGTGTGCACACAAAAATGTTTCAGATTAAATACATGTAGAAATAAATGCAGTAAGTAATGCAAACTTATGCGGTTCATCCAAATTAAAAACGCAGTAGGCAATTCAAAGGTATTCTCTAGACATTTGTTTATACACACTGTACTGCAATAGTATTCTACCACACTATTCAATATGTTTAGGCAGCGGGTGTTTACACTAAGTGAAAATAGCAGCATTTTCTTCTTGTGAAAGTAGCTTGATACTATTTGCACTTAGTTTAAATGGTTGTCAGATGCTATTTAAATAGTGGCAGATGCTTGTATTATAGCAACAGTATGCAATAATAACAACATATTCAGTGTATATGATTTTATTTATTAAAATCATTAATTCATTCTGGTTTCTTGGGACATTACTTGTAATTACCTCCCCTACACATTTACATTTATTCATTTAGCTGGCGCTTTTATCCAAAGCGACTTACAATTGCCATGTATGTCAGAGGTCACATGCCTCTGGAGCAACTAGGGGTCAAGTGTCTTGCTCAGGACACATTGGTGTCTCACCAATGTGTCCCTCACATTAAAGGTATGTGTCTTATCCACTGCACAATCACCACCACACATACTCATATACTCCTGACCCTATCCGTTAATCGCTTTATTCCCACTATTAAATACCTATTAGACACTTTATTTCCACTTTTCTAATATTTTATTAATTTTTAGTTCAAATAAATGGTACTCCTAGGTGATATGCAATGAGTGAAAAGGAGAAAGAATGAGTTTGACAGAAGGCAGATTCTAACCCAGGTATGTCAGCTTTAAAAGCTATCACCACTCGCCTTATCTTCCATGCCACTGATTCTGCTGTCAGCAGTAGTACATTTGTAATTTTGAATGGCTCAATCAAATAATGGTGGGCGGAGTTAGTGTAAACAGACTCGACCAACAAGGTAAATACATTCCAATATAGACAATGTTTATGGTTAATGTGAAGAAAACTCAGTTGGAAGCCATTCAAACCCCACTGTTCTGCTATTGTAGTTGTTTGCGCAGATCCTGTGCCAAGAAGCCATTGTGTCCTGCCAGGTCATTAGCACATTTAATTAACAGAGAGAGTAGAGGAGAAAAAGAGCTGGAACTGTGGACAAAGATAATCTCTTCAACATCTATTTGCTTTATTCCATATGCTGCACATGGTAATAAGATTAAAGGGGCTGTAGTTCCAAAATATGGCCTAATTTAATAAGCCTATAGCTAGAACAGCAGCAGATTGAACGCTCAGAGTAGCTCTTCGTTTTCCTCATTAATCAACTTTACAGGGAGCGTAGCGAACAATAATAACTTACATAAATTTACTACATTTCGCTTTCCTTTTTTTGGGGTGATAATCCTTACATTTTGTTTTACACTGTCTGTGGCACGAAGAAAAAATTAGAGCAGTAGAGCAAAGACTCAAAGTGTTTGAAAAAACAAACAAACAAAAAAACAGCAAAGTGTTTTTTTTTTAAGGTGCGTTTCCTTTCTTCAGTCTAAAAGAAATTAAGGTTTTTGATGGAAACATATAATGAACTTCAATGGGAACCAAATGGTTCAAGTTCCAAATGAGAGTTTCAGTGCAGCTTCAAAGGGCTTTAAACGGCACCAGACGATGAATAAGGGTCTTACTCAGCGAAACGATTGGTCGTTTAAAAAATAAATAAAAAAGTTTAAGTTTTATAAGCACAAATGCACTTGCTCTATTCTGTGATACACGTTCGTGACTCTCCTGTTCAAACTCGTTCATCAAAATGAACAAAACTCTTTTTCCAGTCATGACTCGAAGGGTCCTAGCATAAGACCCTTATTCATCGTCTGGTGTCGTTTAAAGCCCTTTAAAGCTGCACTGAAACTCTCATTTGGACCTTGAACCGTTTGGTTCCCAATGAAGTCCATTATATGGAAAAAATCCTGGAATGTTTTCATCAAAAACCTTAATTTCTTTTAGACTAAAGAAAGAAAGACTTGGACATCTTGAAAGACATGGGGGGTGAGTAAATTATCAGCAAAAGTTTTTTTTAAAAGTTAACTAAAAGTTTTTTTTCTGCATTTATTCTGTGGAACTCAAAAGGAGATACTGTGTAAAATATGATGGGCTTCTTCATGCAATTATTATTCATTATTATGAACGCCTTTCAACTTAAAAAAATGGCACAAATGCACCATAAGGAGCTAGGAATATGTTTTTGTGAGACGCATGGCAGTGGAATGAAAAAAACTCGAGAGACAGTTAAGAGAAATTGAACTTTTGTTAACTTGTGCACTACAGTTTGTGAACACTGTCATGTGAAAGACGGCTGTAAAAGATACTAGTGCAATGGTCATCCGTCTCTACATAGAAAAACAACAGGAAAGCACTGCAGTGGGATTGCAAAAATGTGTTCTGTCAGAGTTGAACTAGATCAGCCTTACCTTTAATGTTCCACAGACTAAAGAACCCATTCAGGTCTGGAACGACATAAGGGTGAGTAAATGATGAAAGGATTTCATTTCATGGGTGAGCTGTTTCTTTAAGACCAAATGTCTGATCCTAAATAAGCATCAATGGAAATATTTTTCTTGGGATAATACTTGTGAGCCCACCAATCTGCTTACGGATTTAAGAATATACATTCACATTAATTTGTGCTGCACACATCTATCAACTCAAGAGGCTTGGTTACAATTAAAGCAGGAGGAAGATTGCAGAGATGCTTAGTGTTAAATGCAGATGCAGCAGCTGTGTGATATCTGAAGTGTGAGCCGGACCCCGAAGAGGCATAAGCTGCTGCTTCGGCATCTGCAAGATTGGTTCCTTCCCTCATTACAGCTGGGAGTGACATGTCCTCAAGCGGAAGCATGCCTCAGCATTTCTGTCCAATTAGATCAGCCTCACTTTAATATGACCCATTCACCATTATCATCCATCAGATGTTCTCATTTATCAATTAGCTCTCTTCAGGGGCACATCTTTGACTATGACTGCAGGGGTAATCAGCCTGACTGATTCTCATTGAAGGAGCCTCTCCAGATTGGACAGATAGTGTTTTGCAGTGTGTGCATATCGCTACAGAAAACATCTGTCCGGTCTGTCAGGGATCCCTGTGCACTGCATTTCTGCATCACCATCCTACTGTCTTTGAAAAATCTCCCCCATCTCAAATTATATATGTGTTTTTCAGGCAAAGACAGTGAGAGTGTAATGAGTGACAGCACAAAGGCAACGCTCCTGCTGCTTCTGCAAGCCAGGCGCCATGGAAAACTGATCCCCAAACCTCACATTTTGTGCCTACAGCGGAGAACGCACATATAGCTGAAAAACAACGAGCATCAGTGATGGAGTGATGACCTCAAGCCAGCAATGAACAAACAAACTCTCAGCAGATGCTGAAAACTCCCACCATCCACCTCCTGCATATACTCACCTAAAGGATTATTAGGAACACCATGTTAATACTGTGTTTTTGACCCCTTTCGTCTTCAGAACTGCCTTAATTCTACGTGGCAATGATTCAACAAGGTGCTGAAAGCATTCTTTAGAAATGTTGGCCCATATTGATAGGATAGAGTCTTGCAGTTGATGGAGATTTGTGGGATGCACATCCAGGGCACAATGCTCCCGTTCCACAACATCCCAAAGATGCTCTATTGGGTTGAGATCTGGTGACTCTGAGGGCCATTTTAGTACAGTGAACTCATTGTCGTGTTCAAAGAAACAATTTGAAAGGATTCGAGCTTTGTGACATGGTGCATTATCCTGCTGGAAGTAGCCATCAGAGGATGTGTACATGGTGGCCATAAAGGGATGGACATGGTCAGAAACAATGCTCAGGTAGGCCGTGGCATTTAAACAATGACCAATTGGCACTAAAGGGCCTAAAGTGTGCAAAGAAAACATCCCCCACACCATTACACCACCACAACCAGCCTGCACAGTGGTAACAAGGCATGATGGATCCATGTTCTTATTCTGTTTACGCCAAATTCTGACTGTACCATCTGAATGTCTTAACAGAAATTGAGACTCATCAGACCAGGCAACATTTTTCCAGTCTTCAATTGTCCAATTTTGGTGAGCTCTTGCAAATTGTAGCCTCTTTTTCCTATTTGTAGTGGAGATGAGTGGTACCCGGTGGGGTCTTCTGCTGTTGTAGCCCATCCGCCTCATGGTTGTGCATGTTGTGGCTTCAGCAAATGCTTTGCTGCATACCCTCTGTTGTAGTGGTTATTTCAGTCAAAGTTGCTCTTCTATCAGCTTAAATCACCAACATCATTGCCACACTCAAAATTGCTTTCCCATTCTGACATTCAGTTTGGAGTTCAGGAGATTGTCTTGACCAGGATCACACCCTTAAATGCATTGAAGCAACTGCCATGTGATTGGTTGATTAGATAATTGCATTAATGATAAATTTAACAGGTGTTCCTAAAAATCCTTTAGGTGAGTGTAATTCCAGATAACGGTGTGGTACTGTCCTTCAAAATACATGTATATGTAGTTTTGATGCACGGTACAGTAATAATCTGATCGTGCTAAGAGGGTCACAATAGTGCAGTGTGCCCCTGATGGCGGTGACTCTGTGTGGCCGGCTCGTGCAAAACTCTAAGGTCAGCACTTTTGCAGGTCCATAAATCTGTCATGCTCTTCCCTTCCTCAGGGCTGGGAAGCTCCTCCAGCACGAGGTGTTCTCCAGACCAGACGGCATCTATAGTGCCGAGATCCCATTTATCACCCGGAGCCCTCGTCCCATCCCCCTACTAGTTAGGAAGAGCAAAGAGGGAAGGATTGTAATGTCTTTTCTTATGTGCATCATCTTTGTTCGAGAATATCCTAGAGCGTTTTTGTGTATGACAGCATCTGTCTGTTCACAACTGAGACATTAGCGCTTCTGTGATAGCAGTTTTTCTTCACCAGCCTCAGTTTGACCTTTATACCACCCACTTACTCGCACCTACGCACAAAGACAAAGCAGAACCTTCACTCTGATTGCATTGTGAAACGCTGATATTTTTGTACCTAAATCTGTTGTTTTAAAAACAAATGATTCAGTTGACCAAAGCTATTTTGGTCATTTAAAGGGATAGGAGAAGTTGGATGTACTTCCATGGAACAGAAAAAAAAAGTTATTTTAATGTTTATAAGTTAAATGTAAGTTATAATATCCAAGTTGCTCTTCTGCATACAATAAATGAAAAAGTACAGTAACATAAAAGTGATGTAAAATTATGTCAAACTCTATTGGTTCTTTGTTTGTTGTTGACTAGAATGTGTCTCTTTCATGGTAATTTTATACCGTCGTTTTTTTTTTAATTATGGAGCTTACATGGCTCATTTACTACCCACCTTCATCTTCATTGTATAGAACATGCTAGACATTTTCATTGACATATCCTTGTGTTCAATGGAAGAAGGAAATACTGTACAGGTTTGGAATGACATGACGGTGAGAAAAAGAAACATATTTCATAACATAACTATTCCTTTAAGTACTCCCTTTAAAGAAAAACTTAAATAAACGACTCATCTACGTCCATTGCTAGTTATGCATGGAATATTTAACATATTTTAAAAGCAATTATTCAGATAACTTGAATCAAAACATCCCACATTACTTTTTATCAGTACCAGTTGCATCAAAGATGATTGACAATTAGCATACAGTATGGATTGGTGGAATGGTTCTGTTCTGGGCAAGAACTCCCTGCCCATCCATGGAGCCATCCACATCAGAACCAACATAAGGTATTGCAGATATCAGATACTGAGTATGTAACAGCATAATATAACTTTTTTTGTCTGATTTGACAAGGAATATCAGAAGGCCAAGTCCTGACTGAAAGACAGGAGGTGCTGGGGATAGAGGAGGGTAATTCGCTTCTGAGCAACGCAATAAAACTGCTGATAATACTGAATGGACCTTATATCGAGGGATGCTGTGATAGGCGTTATATCCCCCTGGGTTGACGTGGATCAACTGAGCGTCGGCCAATGCAAACTTGACTGCCTTGACTTGCCAGAACTTAAGCTATGCTTGATTTCTCTTCTCAGAGTCTCTCCAAAGTTTGACTTAAAGGACGTCCTTATCAAAAAAGGACTGCCTGCCTTGTGTTTACAACTTGATCAATCACTATGATGGCTGCTGTCAATACCAGTAAAATCACATCAGTCTTAAGGCTACTATCAACAGCGCATCTTGATTTTTTCTGAAACTGTGTCCTTATCAGAGGACTACAGTCCTGTACAGACTATAGTGATTAAAGTAATGTGTAATTTTTCAATGTTTAAATACTCTCTTCTATCCCAGTTTAACATGGAAAAACAATGCAAGTTTCTAAGTTTTCTTCTCTTAAAAAGTGGAGAAACTATGCTGCAATCAAGACATACTGTAGCAAGTTTGATTGAGTGTCCCAATCTGCCAGACAACAGCAACACTAGTGTGAGTTTGGGGCGGGGCTATTTGAAGTTCTCTGACCAGTACCAGCCAGGGAGTGTATGGACAACTTCTCTGGTTACCTGAACGTAACCTCGCTTCCCCAGAGAAGGGAACTGCAGGAGGTCATCCAAGGTGCAAGGTGGCTGATAGCCCTGGCATAGATTTTCCACAAAGGTTACTACCTGTGTGGGTAAAACCATAAATAATGACAGATTTCTTGCCTGTGCTTTACAGCATGAATGTGTATAGCATAGATATAACCATGAGAGTGACCATTTGCGCAGGAGGAGGCAGTGTGTCCTCCTGGCTGTTACAGCAGACTGCAAATGCCTAACCAACCTATTTGAACACCACTAGCAGGGGCGTAACAACTGTCGCATTAAGCCCCTTTCACACAGCCTGTTGTATCCCGGGAAATTGCCAGAACACTTTCTGTGTGAACGCAAACACGACCCGGGATTGATACTGGCATCGATGCCAGGTTGGGGACCTAGTAACATTGCCGGAATCAGTCCCGGAACGCGCGTTGTGTGAACAAAAGCCAGGACCAATGCCAGAAGGGGTGTGTCATAGTGATGATGCTCATGCCATCGCGCGACTCTGTTGCTCTTAGAAGAAAGTTTGTGTTCGCCATCAACAAAGAAACTACAAACAAATGTCTGCAAACTGGAACAGCGCAGTCTCATCCCAATTCGTCATATAACTGACGTTTTGGACGTCTTTTGACCATTCGTCAATATACGACTTTTTAGTGCCCCCTTAAACGTCGGTAGATGACGCTATGGGATCCTAACTCTACCCCAGACCTAAACCTAACCCTAAACCCAACTCGTCACCTAACTGACATTAAAGGTAAAGCGTCAGTTGTATGACGACCCGGGATCATCATCTACCGACGTTTAAGGGGGCCCTGAAAAGTCGTATATTGACGAATGGTCAAAAGACGTCCCAAACGTCAGTTATATTACGAATTGGGATGAGACTGTGTTAACTGGAACGAAGCAGAGACCAGGAGCTCCTCTCTATCCACGCTGAAGCTGAGATCGTTCACCAGCTGTGGAACGCGCGTGTGTGTACATGTTTTTGACGCGTGCGTTCATGTCGCTCCGTCCTGACGGCATGTGTCCTTCCGGGATCTTTACGGGTTGTGTGTGAACGCACTCAGAGGTCCCGGCAAATCACTGGCAGTGTGAATGAACCAAAATCAAACAATCCCGGGACAAATGCCGGGTCACAATCACATTATCCGTATATTTTCCGGAATCTCTGTGTGAAAAGGGCTATAGTCACATGACCTGTTTGACATCAACAAAGTAGTTTACATTGTAGACATAATCCTCTTGGAAGGCAAATCAAGATGCAAGCGAGAATACAATTACGGTAATCACAGAACTGACCAGAGCGTCCAGTGTGCTTAAAACAGGGAGGGCATAAGTCGCCATCCAAGTACTATTGCAAAAGACAAGGCCACTGGCTGGGGCCATCTGACCAAAAAAGAGATATAAACACACTCTCAAACACCTGAATGGACTATGATCAGTTGATCATCCAGAACGCGCACTCCACTCAAGTAGAGGGGAGATAGCCGCACTCAACACTCATGAATGTGCACATGGTTTGTTCATTTTGGTCAGGTACCGGACCTAGTTGAAACACCAGGCAAGTATGAGTTGCTTGTGTTGGGCTGTGTGCCTGCCTCTATTTTGTGCGTTGAGAACGCCATTGGTGGGCATAAGCCCGAAAGATTTCATGAGGCTTCAGTGGATTCAAAGAAGGAGGGATACCTCACCGCTGTCCAGAGACTCGACTTTTAAAGGAACCTGTTTGAAATCAGTAAATCTGCAACAAATTACTGATTTCAAACAGGTTCCCTTTCAAGTTGGTCTTTTGACACTGTGTCACCGTTAGTTGGCGAGTTATCCCTCCTTCTTCGAAGTAGACATATTCTGTGTGTGCATATTTCTGCAATTATGTCTTTTTTTAAGGTGACTCCTGCACTGAACTCTATGCAAACAGCCTTGATCCTTAAGCCATCCAGCTACCTCAACATCAGATGAGTGGGCTGTGTGGATGTTTTTATCCTCCCTGAACAAGCCTATCACTTCCACATTTAAATGTGTGTTTGTTTTTGCTTCTGCCTGTGTAAGAGTGAGACAGTGAGAGAGATGGAATTTGAACACTTATAGATTATTTATTATTTACTTTAAGTAATAATGACAGTACTTTGAGGGAGTGAAATTTGCATAGTATGAACTTGGAATGAATCTGCATTCATTCGGCTTAGTACATTTATTTTGTGTTGATCTGAAAACCAACAGCATTATACTGTATCTTCTAACTCTAATGGACTCTTTTTGGAAGAAGGATACTGCTGAGTGGCCTCTTCAAATCAGCATTGCAAAACAGCCCTCTGTACACAGAATACAGGCCGGCGAGAGACAATTACTGCATTCCAGCAGAGTGGCTGAGTGAAACCAGACCTTATCACACGATGATGGCAGAGCCAATATCAGGAGTGATGTGTGCATCCATGAGAAGAAAAGAGAAAGGCAATTAGATCATTTAAAAGGGCATACTGTTTTTTTCTGCTACTGTTTCTCCACTCACAGTCAAAGAATAAGGGTCCCTCCTGAAATACCACTTTGGCTTAGACTGGTGAGGGAATGGTGAAAGTCTTTATATTTCACAGTGAAAATAACCACGTGAAGGGTTTTGTGAGTCATGAGTGTATGCACATAAAATGATCCACGCAATTGTAAATTCAGTCATTCAGGCAGTGCAGTCTCATAATGCAAAAGTCACTTTCATGACATTCGGAGATTTTGTCAAACCTCGGAAAGCTTTGGATGTTATCATGTGATTGAATGATGCAAAATGACCGCAACAGAATTTATTTGCATATGTTAAGGTTTGTTGTTCCTGTACTGTGTTCAAAGCAATACAAACAATGTCTTAATATCTTCTTATGTTATAAAATATTTACAGTAAGCAATATCACACAAGCAACACTGCTGTTGTTCTGGATATCAAAAGTTCATTTGCAAGTCTGATTTTGTCATTAAACAAGAAGTAAATAACTAATATTGAAGGGATAGTTCACCAAAATGAAAATTCTGTCATCATATACTCAACCTCAAGTTGTTCCAACCCTGTATAAATGTCTTTGTATTGCTGAATGTTGGAAACCAAACAGATCTTGGGTCCCGTTGACTACCACAGAAGGTAATATATACTATGATAGTCAATGGGGCCCAGATATCTGCTTGGTTACAAAAATTCTTCCAAAAATCTTCCTTTGTTTACAGCAGAACAAAGACATTTATACAAGGTTAGAACTATTTGAGAAGGAGTAAGCAATAACAGAATTTTCCTTTTTGGGTGAAGTATCCTTTTAAGAAAAATATTAGAAACAAAATTGGCACTTTGCTTCGCAGACAAAACCAGATCTAAACAAAGCCAAAGTGGATTCAATGTTCTGCCAGCAACACACAGTAGTGTTTATTTTTCTAATAATCACAGCGATGAATGAATCACTTGTGGGAATGATCCAATGTCTCACTAATAATAACAGTTAAATAATTTGGAACCACATAGTAGATATGATGCACACACACACATTTTTAAAAAAGAAAACTCTTCTGCTCACTAAGGCTGCAATTTTTTGATAAAAAAAATACACAATATGTGAAATATTATGACAATTTAAAATGACTTTTTTATGTTAATATATATTAAAATGTAATTTATTCCTCTGAAAAAAGCTGAATTTTCAGCATCATTACTCCAGTCTTCAGTGTCACATGATCCTTCACAAATCACTCTAATATGATGATTTTATGCTCCAAAAACATGTATGATTATTATCCATGTTGAAAACAGTTTTTTACATTTTTATTTCAGGATTCTTTGATGAATAGAAAGTTCAAAAGAACAGCTTTTATCTGAAATGGAAGCTTTTGTTACATTAAACACTACCCTTTAAAAAGTTTGGGGTCAGTAAGAATTTGTATTTTATTTTTGGGGGAAATAAATAAGAAATCAATACTTCTATTCATCAAGGATGAGTTACATTGATCAAAAGTTACAGTAAAGACATTTATAATGTTAGAAAAGATTCTAATTAAATAAATGCTGTTCTTTGAACTTTCTATTCATCAAAGAATCCTGAAATAAAAATGTAAAAAACTGTTTTAAAAATGGATAATAATCATACATGTTTTTGGAGCATAAAATCATAATATTAGATCGAATTTGTGAAGGATCATGTGACACTGAAAACTGGAGTAATGATGCTGAAAATTCAGCTTTTTTTCAGATGAATAAATTACATTTTAATATATATTAACATAAAAAAGTCATTTTAAATTGTCATAATATTTCACAATATTACTGTGTTTTTTTGTGTATTTTTTATCAAAAAATTGCAGCCTTGGTGAGCAGAAGAGACTTCTTTTAAAAATATAAAAAATCTTTCGGATCTGTAATATTGATGGGTAGTGTATGTTTATGTATATGTATATATGTATATGTATATGTATATATGTATGTATATGAAGAGTTCAGATGCAAAAGCCTCTAAATGCCATTTGAAATTTTCTTTTAACAAGACCATTTTTAACAAGCTTGTATATTTTAGTTCAGTAATTTCACTTAAATGACAATTAATAGGTAGTCTTCATTGCCATTTAAAGGACAACTTGGCGCAAAATGAACCTTTGGTCTAAATACACATTGTTACCTAGTCAACCGTTATCTGAGATTTGTTTTCATGATTGCCAAATGTAAATAGTTTTATCTATAAAAACAGTTTAGCCTATAATGCTAGTATAACGCTAGTATATTGGCCATAGAGTAATGACAAATAAAAATCACTTGTTATTACCACTAACAAGGCTCAAAATAGCCCCACAGTAACACAGTAGCATAATAAGGCTCCCTACATTCAAACCGAGGCATTGAGAACTTTGTCAGTGTCCATACAGTTTAATAAAAATATATTTTATACACAGAGTCAACTTCACGAATACAGGAAGAAGCCATCTTTGAAATATAGTCTCTACCAGTCAATCTACGAACGCCGATTGAAGTGCGCTGAACTGTGCAGAATCTCATATGGTCCGTCCGCACTTGGATCGGTGTTCGTAGATCGAACTGGTAGAGACTATAATTCAAAGATGGCTTCTTCTGTATTCGCGAAGTTGACTCTGTGTATAAAATATATTTTTATTAAACTGTATGGACACTGACAAAGTTCTCAATGCCTCAGTTTGAATGTAGGGACCCTTATTATGCTACCGTGTTAGTGTGGGGCTATTTTGAGCCTTGTTAGTGGTAATAACAAGCGATTTGTATTTGTCATTACTCTATGCCCAATATACTAGCGTTATACTAGGATTATAGGCTAAACTGTTTTTATAGATAAAACTATTTACATTCGGCAATCATGAAAACAAATCTCAGATAATGGTTGACTAGGTAACAATGTGTAATTAGACCAAAGGTTCATTTTGCGCCAGAGTTGTCCTTTAAGTGAAATTACTTAACTTAAATATACAAGCTTGATAAAAATGATCATTTTAGAAGAAAATTTCAAATGGCACTTAGAGGTTTTTGCATCTGAACTGTTCATATATATTACAAATGTTGTGGGTTTTTTTTAATTTAAGATTATTTAATTAAAATTATTTAAATTTATTTGTTTATTTAATTTATACATTTATTTAATTATTATTATTTTTTTTAAATAAGAGTCTTATGCTAATGTGGTTCTGAATTCCAACCCGATCACACCAAATGCGTCTTTATAGCACGCATATGTATTGTCGTGTAATATATACGCTAAAGTGAGTTTTTACGTGCATATGATACGCATTGGTTGGTTAGGTTAAGTTTAGGTGTGGGGTGGGGTGCGTGTGTATTAGACGCTTGCTAGAATTATCCATTTGGACAGACTTAACATTTTATGGTGCTTTTGTCAGTTTTGAATAAAAAAGAAACAATGAGATATTCATTTCATTTTAACACCTTTTCTCTAAAAATAAACATTTTACAGTGAAGCCCAAAGAATAGGCAAAGATTACACAATCCTCTTGTCTATTTGTGAACCTAGTCTGAGATGCCTACAGAGCCTGAGCCAGTCTTTGATATGGTAAAGAGTGTTTGAAAGGGGGCAGAAGGGTCCTGAAGGGTGGAGAAATCATTTACTGTTGAGCTTTTTTTAATTTGCTGGACATATGCACACAGCCCAGCACAAGCAACTCATACTTCATTCACTAATAATCTCCTAGTCATATATTTTGATCCACACACAGACAGACAGAACAAAAAAGCAGAAAACATCAAAAGCCACCCGAGATTTGATCTATCAGAGAATACAAAGCCTTTTAGCATTCTGTGAGTGAGGGAGAAAGAATCGCTCACAGGACAGCAGCTTAAGGGCCATTACTTGCTCATTAGACAAAGAATAAACAAGAACTCCACTATCTATATTTTAAAATGAAAGATGTGTAGGAAGTAAATCTGCATTTAGAAGTAAATCTCTATTTGATCTAGTAGCAGGTTTTCGGAAAGGACTGTTTTCCTTCATTGCTTTTCAAAATGCCTTTCGGCCTTGAATTTCTATATGCAAGGCAAAAGAATATATCACTCCTCGCAGCAAGAATGCACGAGAGGAAATACAAGTTTACACACCTATAAAATGAATCACATAGATGCTAAGCTGAAAAAACAGTGAATTGAAATCATTTATTCTTTAACTTAAGTGCGATATAGGCTACACACGGATTGTTATGTACAATTTGATATATTCTAAGCAACAGTGAGCCATTTAAATTTTAATAGAGCCATTGTTTCACCCTGCAGCAGCCAGAACTAACAAGGCCACCGATTTTAGTAGCAAATGAAGATGTTAACGCCCACGTGAACTTTTCAACACACTGCTAATTAGTTTGGCCGAGCTGTAGAGGACTAATGAGAGGTGGTGCGCGAGCCACACGAATGTCAGACTGCTACAGGGATAGCAAGCAAAGGGGAAGCCGAGCGTGTGAAATCGGAGTGATGTTTAATTAAAACTACATGTCTTAAATGCTGCCAGCTCAACAACAGTCCAAGAGTCTCCCAATAAACGTCTGTCCATCAGAATGGCGCCTAATGAGGGAGCATGTGGTTAGCCGGTTCCAATATTGAATTAAACTTGGGGTAGACAGACAACTCTTTTTCTTTGTTCTTGATTTCTCTTTCTCTTCTGTCTTTTTCTTAGTTGTTAAAAGCTTTATGCACTCTTCTCTTGAATCTCAAATCGAATGCATTTTTCCCCTATTATATGAGGAGGCCTTCAAGTCACTGTGTTGTGTATTATCGCTTATGTATTCATTTATAGATGCTTCTATATAAGCAACCCTGCATGCATCTTGTTTACATTCATGTTGTTGGTGAGAAGGTTCATTACAACGGGTTTTGTTGCAAATGTGCTAGTGTCATGATTCTTCTCTATATCTTGAGGAGATTCTCTAAGACCTTAGAGTGGAATTTCTTTGTCTCTTGGGTAACTTCATTGCCAAGTCATTCTTTCTGTTCATGTGTGCCAAAACATGATGCATTATTTATTTATTTCTTAACACAGATCCAATTAGTTGTGTTTGAAAAATTCATAAGGCAAAGAGAATTGTGTGCAATGATACCCCAAGTAAGGAACTTTCTGTGTTTTTTATCTTTAGCGAATATCTTGTGATGCAGGCAGAATCTGAGCATTCAAAGTTGCCATAACTGTATTGTCATGGCTCACTCACAAATTATGTATGTATATGAAATAATAACCTCACAAGATGTTTACAGACATAAAACCACCTTTTGGTGTGCCCTGCAGTTATGCCTCATTTCCAGAGAAACTGAGCCAAAATACATCATGATCATGAAATATTTATGTTTAAAGCTACACTGTGTGATTTTTTACCCCATCTAGTGGTGAAAAGGTATATGGCCATCCAGTGAATATTAGTTTCTGTTCCTCTCAATTCCGATTTTATTTTAACTCCTACGGTGGCCAATGTAGTCCAAGATTAACATGGCTTCCAGTTCAACCTCGTCCATGAGTGTTAACTCAAACGTAAACGCGAAAGGCGAAGCTCTGAATTAACGGGTATGTCCCTCGTTGGCTAATGTACTTTCAAGACGGAGGGGCAACATGGCGACTGACATTAGAACCCTTACCTGTATGTATTTTCAATGGCATATTATACACTCACGAGAATATTTTATTACTTGAACGAAGTAAATATACATTAATGAGCACATATATTTTTGAAAGAACTAAGTGTTTTTAGCTAAGAATAAACTAAAAGAGTTACACAGTGTAGCTTTAAGGCACACGCTTTAAAATAAAAATGATGCAGTGCTTTTGAGAATTTTTTGAATATTTCATAACTATTTAACATGTTGTTTTTTTGTAATTAAATGTTTTTGACTAGTTGGGTTAATTTAAAAATGATAAAAATCTCCTTTTGTTGTGAAAAGTTGTATCATTCTGATTAATTATTGAGTAAATCCCACATGAAGGAGCAGTTATTAATTAAAGCATTTCTGTTATGTCTAATCATGCGTTTTGCTTCCAATCAAGGTTATTAGTCTCATTTGCCTTCTTCCCAGCATGCTCTGGGTCATTAGTAATTGCAGTTGCATTGTTTGACATTTTGCTGTTTCCTTTATACTGGTATTGTTGTTGATTGTGTTGTCACATTTAATAGTTTGTTGTTTTGTAATCTCAGAATGCATTTGTTCTTGATGAAATTATCAATTATTAGATTGTTTGTTGTGTGTCTAGTTGTGTGTCTAGTGTGGCATGTTAAGCTGTTTAATGAGAGTATATTGCCTCATATGATGAGAGTTCATGTAATGTTGTCAGTAGTTAAATACAAAGTTCTCTCATGAAACTCTAGATGGTTCAGGCTGATTGCAATCACATCATACTTTATAGGGCACAGCTGATTGGTTCCAGTAGCCATTTAACTCGCTTTCAGAAAATAATAATAATAATAATAATTCATTGCATTTATATAGCGCATTTCTGGACACTCAAAGCGCTTCACATAGAGGGGGAATCTCAACCACCACCAGTGTGCAGCATCAACCTGGATGATGCAACGGCAGCCATATTGCGCCCGAACGCCACCACACACACCAGCTTACTGGTGGAGAGGAGACGGAGTGAAGTAGCCAATTGGTATATGGGGATGTTTAGAAGGTCATGATAGACAGAGGCCACTGGGATGTTTTGTGATCACAGAGAGTCAGGACCTCGGTTTAACGTCTCATCCGAAGGATCGGAAACCCTCCATCTTCCCTAGCTCCACCTGTATCTGCTACGGGCAGTGCTCAGAAGTAGACCAGTACACTCCGAAATCTGTACTTTAATCAGTAGTGTCTGGTGTACTTCTCACTTGTTAGTTTAACTAGTGCCCCCCATCCTCATTTTAGTTATAGAATAATTGTACAAAATGATATTTAGTAGCCTACTAATTTTAAGCATGCTGGTTCTTTAATTATAATTAACTCAAAATTAAATGTTATATATGATCTGTTCAATTTTTAAAAATTACTAATTCGAAGTTCCATTCTAAATGTTGCATTTTATTAATTTTGAGTAGATACACTGTATGTTTTTTAAAGTGCACACAATATTAGTAGGGGTTTCATTTAGCTGTTGTATTGTCCAATAAAAGGTGGAGGCATTGGACTGACGGTCTCCCAACATAAGCAAATTGCCAATAAATTATGTTCTCTGACTGCTGGGAGGGTGAGGGAAGAGACTGAATCACTGATTCAAGAGAGGGAGAGGGAGCGAGAGAGAGAGAGTACCGTGGATCGGACTGACGAGCACCGGCCCGCACGCGCGTGTCTCTTTCCTCTCACACGCGTTTCACTAGTTTTGACAAGGGGTTGCATTCTTTTGGAGGCGACATCTCTTGTTTTCCATCAGCGCGCGCTTGATGCGGATTAAATCACTCTAGAAACATCAATCTCGTCTCGGAGTGGATCAGCACCTTGGACAGCGGATGCCAGAGGTACAATCTGCTGAACGGTCTGTTTGGATGAGGGAGGGTTTCCTGTCAAAATCATGAATTACCCGTTGTGCAATGAGCTGTGGCGAGCACATAAGGCGCGTTGTGCTCCTTAAATTAATATCAACTTAATTGAACTGACTGCATGAAGGACAATTAGTTAATGGCTGGCTGAGTGCATGCGTGGATCAAAAACTATTGCGATTTATGTCGGTGCTTCTAATAGGTTCGAGTTTTAGAGCAGTTTCTGTGGCTAAAGTATCCGTTCATGAATTATTGATACAGCTAGCACTTTTAGCTAACTAATGGGATTGTGAGATTGCAAAACTATCGGCTAAAGATTGTTAAATGAAAGAAGAAAGCAAAATCCGAGGCTTAGATAGATGATAGTCACTGTTGTCTAATAACGGAGGTCTATTTTTAATCTATTGTAAATCATTTAAGTAGTTTGGGTTGATTGTCAAGTAACAATTATTTGTATAGCGCTTTGTTTCACAATCATTACAGATTGTTGGCTAATACATTCGTTGATTCAGACTGTTTCTCCTCTCATGATGGTGGTTTTAATTCATCTAAGTGATTCACCTAGGATTTGTTCATTGACTCTTTTTGGAGGTTAAGTCATTATGCTAAGTGAGCATTAGGCTAGGCTACTGTGAAATGAGCGAATAATTGAATCGTTCACTTGAATCGTTTAGCAACTCAGAATTGCCTTTTATTACGTTTTAATTTTACAAATCATTACAATAATCATCAAAATTTACACTGTAAAATGTGGTAACCTGCAATTGTTACGTTAAGGAGCTATCTTTTAACTGGGGTTTTGTTGGTGAAACTTAATATATTTATGGTGATTCAGTAATGTTAAATACATAATAAAACGATTGATTTAGATGTTAGGCTACCACGTGAAGTAAAATTTTAGGTTACCATTTTTTCTGTGTATCTT
The DNA here is from genome assembly GCA_030378365.1 of Hybognathus amarus. Taxonomy (NCBI): domain Eukaryota; kingdom Metazoa; phylum Chordata; class Actinopteri; order Cypriniformes; family Leuciscidae; genus Hybognathus; species Hybognathus amarus. The sequence goes on along the minus strand of JAQIUQ010001025.1, from coordinate 556,309 downwards.
GCCTTTTATACCTGCATGATTTTAATTAATCTATAACAAAGTCTATAAAATTAAGTAGCCTAATGTGATGCCATTTTTAATAAGTTCATCAGTCATTTTTAGACTAACAGCACCTTCATCCTTCTTGTAACTAAACTGATTCATGTTGAACATTCCTTGTTCACTAATGCGAACGAGACACCAAGAGAAAAACTGTCACGAGAAGATTCCTTAAAAGATTCATTCATAAACGTTCCATGAGGAAACCCATGCACTGGCTCGAAATATTTTCAACTCTCCACACTTCATTTATTTCTCTCAAAGTCTAAGTCTTTCAAACAATGGTTTCTGTTTTCATTGCCTGAACACCATTCTAGCACCTCGAAGGGGTTTAAGGGGGTTTAACAAACGACTCCTCCACCGTTTCCAATGCACTTACAATGCTGGCTCGAAGCCCGCAGGCATTTTCAGGTGGTCTGCAGTGTATGGAAGCCGAAAGACCTCACGTGACACATAAACAACCTGAGGGATCCTCAAACCCTTTCACCTCTTGACCATGCAAGCACTTTTATCAGCAGCTTTGCTTACAACATCTGTTTGTTTTTTTCAAAGTCATTTTATTTTATAGGCAAAAATCTTAGTTGTAAATTTGTCTTGCTTCAAAACGCTATTGAAGCCTATCTTGGCCAGGAAACACAGGTAGCATATACACTCAAAAAAACAAAACAAAAAAAAAACTCTTTGAATGAACATAAAAAAAATCATGGAAAGGTTTTCCACATAATTAACTTGCTTTATTTCAGCATTATGCAATTCTTGTATTCCAATTGAATGTGCTGTACTTGCATTGAGTCAACTTAATTTACTAAGGTTGATTCAACTTATTTACTATGGTTGGGCACAGCTTAATTTAATATTGTCAGTGAATTTAAAAAGGCTCCCTGATAAGTTTCAGGTATTTAAATTCATAATATTCATTCATCCAATAAAATAAAGTTCAATTTTAATGTCACATTAATACATTTTCTAGTATAAGTATTAACTACCAATAGCACTTGTTAGCATCTAAAATTATAAGATTTACATGCTTTATCAACCAAAGCATTTGCTGAAGGTATCTGCTAAGTTTTCAGCCTAACCAAATGCTTCTCCTCTTCTCCACAATGGTAACCCACTGTAATTTAAATGGTACTAATAATTGCAATGTAATTGAACATTAAACACAATCACGCACTATAAAGTCTTCCCCTTTTCTCATTTTCTCAAAAACACATAAAATAACACTTAATTTAGACATTTATTCTCTTAATTCAGCCATATGCAAAGCATGCTGGGAACTAACAAGCACAGCCCAGTTTCAGTTAATGCAACACAAATCATCCATGTAATCCAACACAAACAGATTAAGTAAACTTAAATTTGACGTTTAAGTAGATTGAACACAATCAAGTTAAGTTTGGACAAAATGTATAGATTTGTGTTGCTTAAGCTCGTTTTAATTTAAGCAATTTCGACAAGCAGCAAATATTTTTTTTTTGAGTGTAGGCTACAATCAAAACATTGTTTTGGCCAACAAATATTTGTAAATGTTTTGAACAACACATTGAAATAAACATACAACATTTGTGTAATTGGAATATTGATTCAAAACCTAGTTACTGCAATATTGTGACTACTCCCCCAACTGCTCCTATAATTCCCTTATGAATTTTGTGAATTTCACAGTTTCATTGTTCAGTGTTGAAATCTTTGAGTAAGAAATGAGCAACATTTTGAGTGCTTGAGAACCTGTGCCTGTCACACCGGACAGTTTATGTAGTCAGTAAGCCGAAACAAATTAGTAACCCGCTTGAGTGGTTTAGAGACATTTATGTGGGAAAGAGATAACTTTTATAAAAAAGTCAAAACCAAAACAGTTACATTATTTCTAGCACAGTTAATGTAAAATTGTATTCACAACACATTTATTTCTGTAATATTTTGGAGATTTAGCTAAAAAAATTCAACAAGAAAAAACAGTATTGTGGGATGGGATTTTTTTTGCCCCATCAGAAATTGATTGGATTTTTAAAATTGGACATTAAATAGGCCATCGGAACAGAGCCAGGTGATTGAACGAGCAAGGCTGGAAAGTTATTACATTTTGAAAAAGATTAAAGGTAAACATATTTTTTTTAAATAATGTGCAAATATGAATTGCTCACAATTGGACAAGAAAAGACAGTGCACAGGGTCAGTTCTCCCATTGATCTGATTATGGATGATTAGGGTTTGCTGCAGGCAAATCAGTACTTTATCTCACTTCCTGTGCATAAAAACTGAATTGGGCTTTTCAGTTCGTCCATTATCAGGACACAAGTATGGCCGGTACATTCTCACCCCGGCTATGTAAGTTCCACCTGCAGGTTTCCAATCACTCTCTGGGTTTCATAAGTGTGACATGACCGCCTCCATTTGCAGGCAGACAGGCATAGTTGCCTCCCTGCCAGTCCAAACCCCCCACTGGCTAATTACTGACACAATGTCAGCATGGACAGCTGGCAAGGCCATTTTGTGAAGTGAAGCATTTGACTGGGGTTAGCTGGATGGAGTCCTTTCCACTGAGTTTTGCATCAGTAGGAGGCCTGGATGCCCACATCAAACACTTCAGCAGTGCCCATGAGACAACATGCTGAATGCACATACACTGCCCTTCGGCACTGTGGAATGATGGTTAAGATGGACTGGTTGTGCTCATTAGAGATAGTTGGATTACTCTAGAGTGTGTGTGTTGTAATTTGCTGGAAGGACTTTTAAGGGGTAGCTGTCATTCTAGATAGCTCATATCTGATCACATATGCCCCCAGTGCACAGTTAACTTTACCAGAATCAGAATTGAATTCATCTGCCATGTAAACAACTTCTTAGAAGGAAGGCGACTTGGTTAGTTGCTCCCTAGGTAACAGTAAACCTACATAATTCCAATGAACACGGTTTATGCAGTGCTCAAGTACAGGAGAGGAATGTTTAATATTATGCAGTTATGTTCAGAATTTATTGGTGAAGTAAACACTGTTTAAGTTAGATAAGCACATATTTGCGTGATTTGAAGGACAAGACTTAAGCCTCAGACTTAAATGCATGTTTGAGGTGTTTTAGCTGAAAGTAACTTGCACTGACATATCTTAAAGGTGCCATCTGGAACTAAAAATCAAAACATATTCCATATTCCATAACAGATGGGGGCAGAACACCTCCAGAAAGTGAGTTGTGCCGCGGCCGCGCACTCTCACGTCTTCAAACAACACAAGCGAGCGCTGTTTTGCTCTTTTTCTCACGCATATTATTCAAATCATTTGACACGATAGTAAAAGGTTGGAAAACTGCAGTTTCACGTGGAGCATTTGGAGATTTTTAGAGATCAGAGACTCATTGAACAACATCTCAACACTAAATGATGAAGAACGTCTCATAGACGCCTGTCTCAAAAATAAGCTGGTGCATTTCAATCGATATGGGAAAATAAAACCCTGGGCTATTATTTTCATTACGTTCATATTACACTTTTATTGTTAGTTTGAATTAATTTGACAGAGAGCATTCGCTGATGTTGATCAAGCTAGCGCATTCAGAGCTGCCAACACCGTGAGACACACGCAAATGGCACTTAGCAAGCAGGTTAGTTAAGCTCTCAGATTCTGTCAATTTTATTACGCAATTCAAACAATAAATACCGTTTTGGTGCTTGTAAATGTTACACCACAGATTCCTAGCGCATGTGAACCGATCATCTCTACTAGCTAATGGAAAAAGAACATGAACACTGTTGAAAGATACAGTATGCTACAACTTACCAAAATATATTCCTCATGCATAATGTCGAGCAATCATTTTTCGAACTCTTCCTTGAACTGAAATGTAGTAGTGGGCTGTATTTCCACACGACTGACATCAGGTTCAAGTACAAACACAAGCCGCGCGAGTTACTCGTCTATTGCAGTTTGGCTGGTGTCTATGTTGTCCGCCCGCATACCGCCTCCCATGGCCGAAACTGGAATCTACGACACCTGACGGGCCGGGGCTAGTAATTTAGCATGTTAATTTAGGTTTATATCTCGGCAGCAATATAACTTGTCAGTTTTTTAATGACATCATTGCACTTATTACTTCACATTCTTTTGATGCGTGTAGCTCATCTTCTTTGTATATTTTTACCTCAATTATTACATATGCCAACTTTAAAATATATCATTGCCCTTGTTCATCTCAAAATCTAATCTCATCTCTAATCCTGGCTTAATCTAAACCCTGTCTGTGAAACTGGGCAATACAGTCTAAATAACATAGGCATTGGCAAATGTGATAAGAGTGTGGAACTTTATATATTATCATCATTAAGTATATTTTTTTACTTTTTGATGTGAGGGATGTTGCAATACCCAGATTTCTGTAGACGAAAATATCTCTAGTTTGTTTTGAACTTTGAACGTTGTAACTTTGCAGATGTTGTTTAGGCTCAAAGAGCAACATTACACAATAAACTAAATCAAGTACAAAATCTTAAGCAACCACCCTTTTAAGCAATTGAACTGATGTGGTATATTGGTCTGAACATTTTTCAAATCATTTGCCATTTTACTTGATACAAAGTAGGATACAATAAAATGTGCATTGCCCTATCCTATATATCCTATAATACCCAAAATGTGTGAGAGTTTGAAAAGTATGTCTACTTTCTGCTTTCTATGTGTCTGCCTGTGCAAGTCTACTTTCTAAAAGTCATCAGGGCCAAAAGTGCCCATAGTTGGGGGGTTGGGGGATGTCTATATGTAAAGTGATTTGGGATAAATTAACTGCAGAAATGTAAAACTTAGGGTTAGGGGTTTAGAAAATCCCAAACAAAATGTCCATGTAAAATCAATGCTGTGCTGCTTTAGAAGCACCGTAATCAATAGCATTAGTCTGAACCTAAAAAAATCTACTGTGGCCAAATTTAGCAGAGTAATTCATTGTCCCAACTGAACATTAGTTCCCATGACAACCTAGTCATCTATTAGTTCTCTGGCATCATGACAATGGTACAGTATCCAACATACTTCCACATGACAAATGTTCCAAAGCAAATGGAGTTCTTTTCAGTGTGTGAGATGTCATTTTAGAGCTGAAAAGCTCATAACGACTCGGCTTGCTTCTGCCTTTGTGTCGTGTACTGTGTGAAGTAACGTATTCTGCTGTGACGGATATATTACTCAGGTTTGGTCCTCTTCCCTGATGCTGGATGACAGTTCATAACACATTCTACCTTAGAAATATCTGACAATGAAATCAACTTGAGAATCCACGTGAAAGACTGGAATCCAGACTGACTTTTTTTCTACTATAAAAATTTACCATGACATGTCTCGCCTTACTGAGCACTATGGGTCTGCCTTCAAGAGTCACCAAAAATATAGCTATTACAGATTTACACTTGAATGGTGTGTGACTGTGTGGTGTTTCTGTTGATGTACCTGGACAGGAGAGTGCATCCCTTCTATAACAGCAGCATAAAGGCAGAGACCGGGGAGCCTCAGAGCAGCAACCGCTTAAGAGCGCGGTGGGCCTGAATTGAATCACCTTTCAGAGAGGGAGAGGGAAAGATAAAGTCAGAGAGAGACAGATAAAGGCTGCAAAGATAACATCTATGTGCCACAATGTGTGATTGCACTGGTTACTGCCTCTTTTGTCGCAGATTTGGAGCTCTAAATCGTTCCATTTGTTGTCTCTCAGCGTAGCAAGCATGAAAATGGTGAGACTTGTGTGGTCACAAGCCTGTTTTTAAGCTTACTGGGATGCTTTTTATTCTTTGCAAATGGTTTATGATTCTAATATATTTATATATTCTATTTTTTTATGTATAAGGGACCAAAAAATAAACATAGGAGGAGAACAAATGCAAAACTGTACAATTTTATGTAAAAATATAAAATCAATTCAACTCATCATCAGTGACCGTAGCATTGGCACTGGCTCGATTGCACACCATATCCCGATCTAACATTAACAGTTGGGGATTCGCTTGTTCTCTCAAATGCCCAGAACTTGAATTTGCTGAAGGATGTGTGCGTGTCAGTTCATGCCAATGATGTCGATCACTGTTGTTGAGTCTGTACGTCGCATGTGCTCCCCTTCTTTCAGGGACATCTCGATGTAGGAATCTATTACAAGATGGATGAACCCTGGCTCTTGGCAGAGGGATGATGTTGAGCTGATGATGGTATTGATGACAGCACCTAAAGTGGGAGTTGTACCAGAGGCATCTGTCACATCTTCGACATGAAGTCTACCACAACATGAGTGGCATAAGTAGACTCAGGACTCCATTGGGTGCGATCAAGTCAAGGGTCAATCTCACTGACAGGTTTTGACTTGTTGACGTGAGCTGGTTACCATCAAACAGGGGAGATGCTGAAAGCACATCATGAGAAAGTATCTCCAGATACTCATGCCCCACTCCTTAGCAATGTCATACTCCTATGTGCCTCAGCCTTTTGTCTCTGAATGAGACTAACTGCTCCTTCAATCTGATTGTCGGTGTCTTCTGTGGTTGTTCATTGAACTTAGGTAGTTTTCTCTTTGATACAGTTGTGCTAATTGTTTTGGTCTTCTCAACTAACCTCTCCTGCCTGTATGTGCAGGGTCCTGTTGATCAATTGGTGCAATGCTCAATAGTGAGATGAAAACTTGATCTCAGTAAAATACAAGAAAAGTTGAACCTTGTCCTCTTATTTTCTGTGAACTTAACAAATTCACAGTATAAGGGCAGATTGTAAATGCCTTTGCCCTTTCAAGGTCAAAATCCCCCAATATGATCAAATCAATGGCAGAAATGAATTCCACATACCATAATTAGTCAAAATAAAGGTAATACATGTGTATAAACATTCAGAAACAAAGAAGTTGGATTTTCATCATAATTGGCGGACATTTTTGATTTGACGATTACGTAATTCGTGGCACTATGGCGGCTCTGTGATTTTTCATGTCTAGGGGCCCACTAACTCAGTTCAAGTGAGAAATTCCCCCAACACCAAATTGCGAACGGGTCTATAGGCCAGGTCAAGGATTAAATTGTCTGCTAATCTAAATATATGGAGAAATATTGTGGTTATGTTCCTGTATCCAGGTACAAATGATGATGCTTAAAAGGACAGTTGACCCAATGATAAATTACAAGTATTTACTAACCCTTTTGAGTTTTACTTTCTTTTTTTCTGTGGACCACAATCAGCAGTCAAGCAAGCATTTTTGTGAATAATAATTAACTTTTAATTGTTTCTCACACAGAGCTATCATATTGTTTCAGAAGAATTTTTTTGACGCTTGACAAACCCTGGTCCTCTTACATTTCCATTGGAGCAGCATGAACATTTTTCTGAACATCTCCTTATGTGTTCTATATACTGAAAAAAGAAAGTCAAACAATTTTATATTGACTTGCGCGGTTGAGAAAATGAAGAAAAAACATATTTTTGGGTGATGTATCCCCTTGATATATTTGCTTAGATTCATCAGGCTTCTGATAATTAATCTGTATTGCAGTGTAATTCCATACACATAACTTCCCCCAATGTCGTTTAATAAAATATGATGCACCTAAAGCATTAATTCTGTATCCTTAGCCTGCTTAGGTAAATATCATGAACATAATTAAAACACTTTTTATTAGACCCTTAGGCAAGAAATGTAAATGTGACCCATAATGCAGAAGAAACCTAAGTTTGAAGTATGAAGAGCTTGAAGTAAAGTAAATGACAGAATGATTTTAGATTTTTTAGGTGCACTATGTAACTTTTGGCCCTCTAGCAGTTAAAAAAAAACTGCATGCATTTTGCGGAAGAACGTTGTTTTGGTTGTGTTTCGGCTCTGCATGACTGTGCGAATGAATATGGTAATCCTACTGATCATAAAACATTAACTAGCACTACTAGGATTAGGAGATATATAACCAGTTTAGATTAAAATAATCCTTAGCTGACTAGCTGAAGACATTACTGTAGCTTTACCCATTAATAGACATGGTTAGCCTAGAAATCAAGACGCACCATAGCGGCAGCAAAAATAATTTCGCAACCAGTTTGGTCTAGCAACTCTCCATAGACGTTTTAGCTGGAAAAACCAAACTCTGGTCAGGCCAATCACATCGTGTATAGAGTCGGTGTGCGGGCTTAACATAACGACAGAGTTGCGACGGTTCACTGCTACTTGAAAACAAAGAATGGCTGGTCTTTTGATTTGGCTTTGACCGCTACTCTTGATGATTTGAACTTAAGCTTTTCTTTGAAACCAGAACAAAGAACGGCACTTCAGTCATTTAAAAAAAAAAGCTGTGTTCAGAGTTTTGCCGACTGGATACAGTAAAAGTTTAACATATCAACTTGCTCCACTGGTGGGAAAACGCATGGGACTCAGCCGTCACTTTCTTAGTTGCTCTGATTGGTTGTAGCTCTATCCAATTGCGTGCAGAGAGAATTTGAAAGACAACCGTTGATCCCGCCCTCAGATCTGAGCCCTGTCAATGATGAGTTCCCAGACCTAACATCTTGATGTAGGTCTGGCATGCCAGGCAAAGACACGGTACTTCCTTGAAAAAAACAAACAAACTCCAGCACAGTGCTACAACAACCATAATGAAATGACCCTTCACAATAGACAATGTTCTTCAATAAACTCTGTTAGAGAACTACAAATGGTTAATTTATCTGTTCAATAAAATACCTTACTCATCTGTTGAGTAATAAAAATGCAGTCTCTGCATTGCTTTTACAACATTTCAAATCCCTCGGTTCTCGCTATCTCTGAATAGCTCAGCCAATGTTACGAATACAAGCTCTGTCGCGTTCTCTTTTGTCTTTTTTTAAACATCTGATTCCTCAGAGGTTCAAGATTTAGCGTGCTATTTATCAACCTTTTCTCGCTCGTTGTGACAACTATGGCACTCTCTACTATGGCACAACTACTCCCAACTATGGCACAACTATGCGCCAAAGTAGCCGTAGCAATTTTTCTCCATTTACGGATATAACGAGACACTCACAGACGAGTGACATAAGTACTTAATTTTGCGTGAAAAGCATCCTGTTCAGTCTAAAATATAAGCACTTAAAATGTGCATACCATAGTGAATTAGGGTAAAATGGAAACAAGTTTGGAAGAAGGATTTAAATTTAGTTCATTTTAAAGGAACATTTAATAGCGGTCCTAAAAGGTCACATATATTTTCCTCACTCACTGTGGGCTGTATCGGTTTCTAGTCTTTCAGCTTTACACAATCCTAGTCCCACGTCTCTCTTTAACGTGTCAAAGCTGTTGTGCTGCAAACACCTTGGGTTGCTCAAAGCTCCAGCTCTTATGTGAACAGAGTAGAGGAGGCACAAGAGTGGAAGAGAAGAGATACGCTCTTCTCCTTCTTAGTACAGCACTGGGGACAGTTGTGTCACGCTGAGATAAAGAATCTCGTGGACGTGAGAAGACTCCCAATGCCGGCTTGCCAAAGTTCTGCAGTTTAAAGCCTCCCTGTCATCTCTAACCAGAAAGACATAAATAGTAAGCGCTAGAGCTTTCTGGGTCTCGCCTCATGCCTTTGCATGATTCTGTGGCTGAGATTCCCATGGGAATGACTGAGACAGTAGAACAATGCAGCTGAGAAATTAAAAGATAAATCCTGCCAGTGAGACAGGGTCTGCATTCTAATATCTAATATCTATTCAATATCTCAGAATGAAGTTGTAAGAAAGATTCTCCACTGAATGGGATTTTAGAGCTTGATTCTGGACAAAAATCCTGTCATCATTTACTCATCTTGATGTTGTTTTATGCGTGACTTTCTTTCTTTTGTGGAACACATTTTATTAAAGAATTTTACAAGTTTGTATTATTTCAAAATGAAAATCAAATATACAAATAATATATAATTATATTATATAAATTCATTTGTAATATCACATTTTTGTGCATGAAACTATAGCTTTTTTTAAATTTCACAAGAGGATAATTTGGTGGTTGTTGGTGGCAGGGTTCAGTCACTTTTGTCTAGTTTATATCTTGGTTTGGTGACAGAGCTCTGACATTATAGGTATAGTCCTGTCTGTTGTGAGCACATGGCTTGTCATGTGTTTTCTTGCACCATTTGCTCTTCTGTCTTGTCATCTGATTATTGATTAATTTGCCCCTCCTGCTTTCCTTGTTACCCTCTTTTGTTTGCCTCTCTATTTAGGCCCTGTTTACATGAGAACACTCACGGGTGAAAACGTCAAAATATTTTATCTGGATGTGCCTTTGGTTACACAGTAACGGCGTTTTGGGGCTTAAAAACGCAAAAAAGGAAACCACCCTCCAGAGTGGAAATCTTGAAAACGCTCCACCACTGTGTTCCCGTGTAAAGGGTAAAAACGCAAAAGTCTGCTAGACAGGGCAGGTTGTACGCAGGTGCGCGGACTTGGTGTTGTTGTGTGGCAGTGCTCCACATCGCCACCTAGCCGCCTGGAGTGCGCACTATATCAGATTTCCCACACTTTTGCATCATCATATGCACGCAGATTTCCCACCCATAACACTCACCACTTTTGCGTTTTCTCTTCTGATCGTTTACGTGTAAACATAGCCTATTGGTGTGTTTACACCGAACGTCGAATTCAATTACTTGTGCGCGTAGATTACATACAAAGTCAATGCAAAGATGCGAATTCGCGCGGGCATTGCGAATGACACGAATTGGGCGACGCATTTGCCGCAAATGTTTTCCGCACAAGTTGAAAAATTTGAACTCGATGCGAATGTTCAAGCATCTAACTAGACACGATAGATGCATATTTGACGCTCTATTCGTGTTCGGTGTGAACACACCATTCGTCTCCCTGTGTTTGCAGTCCTGTGCTGGTTTGTCACTCAAGGCAACGTTTACACAAAGCCAGGTATTCAGCGAAACAAATATTTTCTCCCTCTCCATTTTCAAAAATAACATCGTGCACACACCCACATAAATACACCGTTGAGCGCCATCATAACTATGCCAAACCTATTGGCGGCAGTGTAGGGAGAAGGATAAAGCCATGCAAGCCAATCAGAATCCTCAGAATCGAACAAGAGAGAACCTAAAACCCCGTTTCTCCCAGTTCACACGACAACAAAATACCAGCGTTTTCAGAAATCTCCACTTTGGCCGGAGTTTCTAGAAATATCGTTTTCTGTGATAAAAACAGGGTTTTTATGTAAACGAGAGGCCAAACCGCAGGGAAATATCTGCGTATTCCCTTCGTGTAAATGGGGCCTATATGTATCCTTGTGTTTCTGCCACAGTCAAGTTTTGATATGCCGGTCTTGTTTTCCCCTCGGGGTAGTTTTGTTTGTATTTTTATTTTACCTCTTAATTAAAGATCGTTAATTTCCTGCACTTGAATCCTCGCTTCACCTTTATTCCATCTGTGATGGTTGGCATCAAAAAGTTTGAAAACTCCTGGTCTATCGAGACTGTGAAAAAGCTGAAAAAAAGGATTTTGAATGTAAGAGAGATACAGATTAGACAAGGGCTGACCTGAGAATACTTTGTAACAAGGAGAGTGATGTTAGGATTAATTGGAATGTCAAGAAGAACAATCTGCAAAGGAAAGATGTTAAAGGAAAAGTATCAGAAAGAGTAGTGAGATAAGAACAAAAAGAAGTGTTCTGAGAATTAAATAAAGTTTTACAGTATCCTTCACTATGAAAGTGGTCTGCGCTTTATGTGTCATACCATAAGCCGCGTTTCCACCGCAATTACCAGGAACTATTTGTCCCAGAAACTTTTTTCACAGGAACCTTTTTTTCCCCAGACCGCTTGCTTACTGCATTTACACCGCGTACTAAAGTACCGGTCCGAGGCGGGAAGATTATGTAGTGACGTTAAACTCATGGTTAAACTGCGTGCGACTGCTCTTCCTAGCCTGCGCGGTTGTTTTGAGTTTTGTATGGAGAAGATTCAAGCTTTGCTGCTTTAGTGTGTGATTGGTTTACTAACAAGGTAATTAACAAAACGGCAGAAAAGAGAAGAGCACCCAAAGCGTATTCAGAAAGCTTGTAATGCTAAATATAAAAGTAGACGTTTTTTATCAGCGGACTTGACCGTGAGATGGATGGGACAAACGCGCGCCATCGGGCAGAAAGGATAGCGTGGTAAGAACCAATCAGCATGTTCAGCGCACAAGGCCCACCCCGAAAGTTCCTGAACTCTGAAAAAGTACTACCTCGCAGGGACTTTCTGGGGGGAATTTTTACCTGGAACTTCATTTAGTCCCTGGTTCCTGCGCTGTAAACACACAGAGTACAACCCCAAAGTTCCTAGTTCCTGGGGAAAGTTCATGCGGTGGAAACGCGGCTTTAGAATACGAATCTGAACCAAAGTCTTAACACCGAAGAGAGCCCAACACCTATGCTTTCTTTAAAATCACTTCTCTTTTTTTCCACACAGAGTAGTGCGCAGCATGAAGGCATCTCATTAAGTGTGGTGCTTGTGATGGTTGTTTCCACTTCCAGTGAAATGAAATGGCAACATTCGAAGAGACAAATCAATAGGTTAAGGAGTAAGTTGAGAGGAAAAACAGCATTTTTTTCACAAAAGCTCTCCACGGACTTGAAAACTGTCACTGGAAGCTGTTATTTGGCAGGGCTGCATTTAGACTTGATAGATTTCCATAGTAGGAAGTGTCAAGTACTTTGCAAATAATTGTTGCAATAAGGGAATTCATTTTCAGTTTTTCTATGTAAAAAAAAATAATACTGTCAAAACCTTTGTTTTGGTTAAATGGTGTGAAATGTCTTTGTCTGATTTTGCTTTATGAAAGTGCCTTTGTGATTTAGTTAATCAACCCCGTCTTGTGATTTTGATGCCCAGAGTCTTGTCTACATACAGCTTCAGAGTACTTATTCAATCAAATTTGAAGAAATTTAGAGCTGCACTATAAATGCGTTTGGTGCTTGCTATAGTTGCTAATATATGGTTTCTTAAGTCATAAAAGTCTAAAATCCCTATATGATATTCTGCTACCTATATGAATTAGGTCTAGGGCTGGGTGTATATTAAGGCTTAAAAAAACAATTCGATTAAGTTGATTGTGGCTATGGCAGAGATGTTTCTAAAATAGTATAAACTAATAAGGTGAAGATCCTTATCATGCATCAAACAAATAAATGAAAGATCAGCTATATGACCTCTAATGACCTTTAAAATCATACGCTGATAATATACAACAGTGCCAAGGTCTCTGGAAGGAGGTTAGGTTAAGTGATATTTACGTTTCGACACGTGGTCGAGTGAGCAGTCCGATGGCGGTGATCCTCTGATTGTAACAATGCATTAGGGAAATGAGCTAGAATATGTTTCAACAGCCTTGAACACAAAAGCTCTGTGGATGCTGATTTCCTGACGCACTAAAAAGGGTCCTAAAATCTGGAACAGATGAGGCCCTGAAGTCGGTGCAAGTTTCTTAACAATCTGGAATACGCAGACTATATGCTGTAATTGTTACTGTCTCACCTCTGCAGGTGTATCTGTTACAGTATCTCCAGATGGGAGACTCTGAATGGTATTTCCACAATTGTCTCACCAGATTAATTTGTTGATGAAGATGTCGCACTACAAATAGCGGTCAATGAGAACACTTATTTCCCTAAATAAGTATAAAATGAATGTGTATAAGATTTCCGATATAGTTATGAATGGGTTGGATGGCTTATTGTGGCCTCGCTTTGTTTCAGCCACTGCTTTTGCATCCAAGAAGTCCTAAAGAATGTTTATGGTGGTTGGCTTAAACGTTAAGGATTAGTCTCATAATGGGTGTAGGGCAGAAACTGCCGGTGGACCAATGGGAAGTCATGTCCTTCCCACACTTGAAGTCCCTGTGAGTTGTCCTTGCATCCTTATCTGATGGTGTTGGACATTTGTTCAGTCCAATTCGAAACCTTTTTCCACTGTTGCAGTAAAAGGGGGACTCTTCCAGAAATATGGGCTCTGGAATGTGCTTGTATCGATTAGAAAACAATACATTTTTATTTGATTGGGATTCATTATAGCTACAAATTTAAAAAATGACATCAAAAAAATCTCTCTCTTAAAGGGATAGTTTACTCAAAACTGAAAATTAAGTCATTAATTACCCCCATGCTGTACCAACCCGTAAGACCTTCGTTTTCGGAACATAAATGAAGATATTTCTGATTAAATTTGAGAGGTGGATCACTGCTACATAGGCTACCTAAGGGATCGAAACTTGACGGCCCAGAAAGTCATTAAAGAAAATGTTTAAATATCCCATGTGACTACAGTGGCTCAACTAAGTTTATCAAGCGACGAGAATACTTTTTGTGCAAAAAAACAAACAAAAATAACGACTTTATTCGACTATTTTCTTCCTTGTTGGCCTTAGACAAGAGTTCAAGAGATGTCCACGACGCATGCGCGAGAACTGAACTGAAGTAGGCGAAGGAGATCGCAATTCTCGCGCATGCGCCGTGGAAATCTCTTGAACTCTCTTCTCAGGGCTACTAGAAAGAAAAGGAATAGTCGAATAAAGTCGTTGTTTTTTTTTCAGTTTTAATCTGTTTTCTTCAGCACCAGATCAGCATATTAGAATGATTACTGAAAAATCATGTGACACTAAAGCTTAACCATCACAAGAATAAATTACAATTTAAAATACATGAAAAATAGAAAACAATTGTAATAATATTAAACAATATTATCCAGTCTTGGCGCGCATAAAAGACTTCTTTAAAAAAAAAAACGTACTTTTTTCCTATAGTATAGTAGGCCTATCAAGTATCCACATGCTGGTTCTTGCCTTCTGTGCAACACAAGGTTGTAGAGTCTGGTTTCTTTGCGCACTTCACACAATCCCTGGTCCTGCTGAGAGTGTATATGCTGATGCAGTCTTTACTGTATATCCCTCTTCTCATATCTCAGTGTGAATACCTTCCTATTCTTCCTCGCTCCAGCAGATGCTGCAAGGTCAACCATCTTCAGGCGCCATGGGGCCTGTCAGACAGCTTTGGTTGGCATCCGGAGAGGTCTTACTTTGATAATGTAGGCAGATGACGAGTGGTGTTCGGTGTTTAAACCGTGGAAAGGGATTCAACATGGCATCGCATCTGCTGTTTCTAGGCTTTTGAGAGAGCTTTGAACATACAACAGTAGTAAGCAGCACCCCTAAGGGTCCCCCACACAGAACCAGTCATCACAGATCCTGTTACTGCACACTTCATAGGGATGAAGCTGCTCTGAGTGCAGCCACAGAGACAAGAGGAAGGGAGACAAGTAGAAGTGAGGCATTTAAAGGACAGAATGAACGAGGTCACGGCAAAAAGAGAGAGGCAGAAGTAGTGCTTGAGGCACATCCCAGACGGACTTAATGCACTCTCTTTTAGTGAGCAAAATATTGAAAGCTCTTAGGCATTGTGCCAAGTCTGGAAACTCGTGCCACAGATCTGAGAACAGCTGCGATCTTTTTTAAAAATTGTATGTATCCGGCTTTTGGTGACAGTTGCTTTCCTTTGCTTTCTTTCTTTCATAAGTGTCTTTTCTCTGGCCATGTGCACTAATACTGTACATGCGTGCTTAGTCTTGTTCTTTACATACACAGTAATTTAGTTGATTCATTTAAACTTTGCAGTGTGTACATGCCGGAGGTGTTTTCTCTGAGATTGCAAAAAATATGAGAAAATAATCACCAGTATACACAATGAAAAATGGTGCTAAAAAGCACTAAAAGTGGTTCATTGGCTCGTAATCATAGGGGAACCATTTTAAGTGCCATATAGCACTTACCTTTTCATATGGTGCTATGTAGAACCATAAGAGGTTCCATAGAGCATGTTAACCACCCCAGAGAACCACTGAAGAACCCCTGAAGAACCAAACTGGATTTAGTGGTGCTATATAGCACCATGACCACCGCAAAGAACCCCTGAAGAACCTTTTTTTTTTTAGAGTGTATAACAGGAAAAGATCTTATGAGCGCTGTAAAACTAAAGTTGCAATTTTCTGCCATTATCTTTATACCAACAGACTGAGGATTGTTGACTAATGGTCCAAAATGATGGTGACTATAAATAATAGGCCAGTGGTAAGAATTAAAACTTAATATGCTTTTACTGTATTATTGTAGTTACTACTACTGACGCAAAGTATAACATGTTTAGGTATATAACACTTTAAAACAAAGTACTTTACATTCAGACGTAGTGCGTAAAAATGGCCATTCAATAAACTAATAGGATATAAAAACAGGTAAAACAACAAGAAGTAAGCCCGAGAAAAAAAAACGTTTAAGAGATTATTCAAATGTGGATATTGTGAGTGAAATGGGTAAAGTATTACAAAGCCTTAGTGCCAGTATTGAAAAGGATTTATGGTTTTTAATCGTGACTATGGAACAGTTAATAACAACTGAGAGGAGGAAGATCAAACACAAAGAAGATCCAAAATATAAATAAGGGCAAGTTCACTCAGAGCTTTAAATGCAAATACTAAAATATTAAAATTAATTCTGTATTTTACTGGTAGACAATAAAGTGAGGCTATACGATTTATTATAACAAATGAAGACCAATTCACACTGCGACAGATGGCAATAGATTCTTTGTTGGATTTTTGTCGGATCAGTGTGTTACTCCTGTCGGTGACTGTTGGAGTTTGATTTTGGCGATTCGCCAGCTTTTGTCTGGACGTGGATTGTCTTAGAAGTGATTGACTGTAATCTAGTGATTGTCCATGTTGGTTGGCATCAGTTGATGCAGTGTGAAATGGTCTTGAAGTGTTACAAAAAGCAAGCCTTTAACTAAATGTAAGGATAGCAGTCTCCAACTCATGTTGTAGTATGGTCATTTTGACCTGGATTTTCTTTTTCCGGAAATGCTAATTAAAGGGATCATGAACTGGCTTTTTAAATTTGATTATATTGTTGTCTGAGGTCAACTTATGATGTTCACTTGAATTTTGCATTCAAAAACATTAAAATGAATAGCTAATAAGCTATTTTCTACCCTAGTTTTGAGCCTAGCTCAAAAACGCTCGGTTTTTATGGGCGTCTCGGACTGAAGACTTGGAAGTAAACGCCCACTGCTGTGAGTGGATAACAGTTTTGCATTATAATGAGTTTCCACTCACTCGTCGATGCACTTGGGGGAAATTGTTTTGAAAACGTCCAATGTTGTAAAACGTCCCGAATGATTTGACCCAGAGTCCGTGTGTTGCACCATTCCTGTCTGATCCAATATAGACGGCACAGCACCGTTCTTTAATCCTAATTGGTCTGCAAATCCAGTCTTGTTTGCAAAACAATCCTCAGTGAAATGAAGCGAACAGACGGACAATGTTTTACCCTCATCAGCTGGAGCATTATTTTTAAAAAAGTTTAACCATGCAGTCATATTGGAATCCAAGGAAGCTTATGCAGCGACTGTCTTTTTCCACAAACAGGCACTGCACAATATTCTGTATAGACCATTTCACAAGATGTAAACAACACTGGTCCAGAAGCACTTCCTGTTTCAGTTTTTTAACACTACATAAAAGCTGGGATAAAATACAACCAACAGAACATTTAAAACTGAATCAAAAAGTTAAACAAACATCTTTAAGATGTTTTCTTTACATTTGAAATAAAGAAAACAGTTACAAACTGAAACAGGAAGTGTTTCTGGACCAGTGTTGTTTACATCTTGTGAAATGGTCTATTGCTCGGTAGCTCGAATCCGGTTTGTCATCACAAGGTAGGGCATTGGAATGCGCGCATTGGTGGGCGGGGCTAAACCGGCCGTGTTGAATTAGGCGTTGATCTTCTTCTGCGGGGTGGTGTTTTATCCTCTTTGACGTCACAGTTCCCCACTTTGAAAAAGTCGTTTGCCGGGGCTGGTGTCAATAAAAGCTTTTATTGGAATAACAAGAACGTTTTCAGTTCTGAAACTTACAGGATATTCTTATAATATGATGACCTCTTAGATGTCAAAAGCTCAAGGAAAATTTGATTTCTCAGTTCATCACCCCTTTAAATGTTATTGCGTTGAAATAAATGCTTAGAGACTTCCCAAAATGTGTTGTTCTCTGGTCAAAAATGACTTTTAAATATCCTTTTAAATTGCTTGTAAATCTCGTTATGCTGTGTTTTTTTTGCAAATGTTGGATTCAGTCTTTTTATCCGCTTGTTTTCAATTAGTGCAGGTTTTATTTATTTTTTTGTTTTAAAGCTGATTGATTGTATGCCTCATTGATATGAGCTCAAAGCACCTCAGATTTGTTGAGATGAATAAGCTTGAGTGAAATTTTTCACTTAAAAACTAAGGTGTATACAAATCCCATTCATTTCATGGATCAGAATGTGTATTTATTGTTTGTAATTTCACTACTGTAACTAACAACATAAAATATTATTGAAGTCTGGAACCACCACTTGTTCTGCCTCAATGTGCCAAATCTGCCAAAGTAATTACAATCATTTAGGAAAACTGCTCTAAGGTCTGAGTGGATAGAGAGGGGATGGGGGAAAATCCACAGCCAGATACGTTTGCCTCTATTGGTAAAAAAATAAGCTAAAATGCATTGCAGAAGAGTCTAGTCACTCTTGGTATCAGACTAATCAATGTATAGATGTAAATTACATGATATTGCTATTACTTCTGGTGATAATGTACCAAAATCTAATTATGGAGATATATTGAATATTTCATCAACAACAAGTTTACCAAGCTACCATTCGAACAACAGCAACAAATAAAAAATAAAGGAAGACCCCATGCCGAAATTGGACATATAGGCGACAGCAATCTGCTTCAACAAACAGCAGAAATATGCTTTTTCGAAATGGATATTTGAAAGGACAGAAGGTTCAGAAAAGTGAAAAGAAATTACCCCAAAAAGCCATTTTAAAGCAGTTAAGGAGGAAAAATCCTCAAGAGGGATCCCCACTGCTACAATTTAGTGTGCCTCCTCTATTTTGAAAACCCACCAGTTACCACTGATTTGATTTGATGTGATTTGACTTTGACAAATAGTTGCACAAACATTACAGTGTTGATAGCTTATGGTGTAAATGCTGTTCAATACGGCTAAAAACCATGTTAAACATCAAATGGAAGATGAACTGACGTTTCACTAAAATAGCCAAACCCACAGAGGGGACTTTCCCTCCTTTTGTCTTAAAGGATGGGTCTTGGCCTGTCTCCGAGCAGAAAGCAAGATTGCGTTATGAGTCTGTGTTGCTGAGCTCAGACTGCTCTTGCTGGTATAGCTCCACGGGGAGTTTTTGCTCATTGCGGCTGCCAGGCTGGATGAACATGTTGATATGATTACTGGAGAGGCCTTCAGGCCGTCAAGCTCTCTATCTGATTCTGCTGAGCTCTGTTTCCTCCCCTCCGGTCCTGTCTGTTCCTGACTGACCTACTCACAGAGTCCATTCATAGTGCCAATGATACATACATAGTCACATGGGAAAAATTACAAGAGGAAACCAATGCCAAGAGTGACCTGGGATATATTTCATCCTCAAAATCATATTTGATTTTTATTTTTTTTTACATTGTGCCATATTCATAACATTTAAGCAGGGTTTTCTATGGAACTTGTTTCCGGCATGGAATATAAATTTTTTAAAAGGCAATAACTAATATAACACATTTCTATTTTTTTTTTCTTTTTTTTTTCAATTCTGACTTTGTTACATGCATGTGTGAGTATGTATCAAACAATTCTGTCTTTAACACACAATTGTGAGTTAAGTCAAAATTCTGATATAAACTCACAATATTTTACACAATTTAAATTTCACAGTGCAGTCTTACATGAAAATATTTAGCTTTTATAACTGCCATTGATGATGTTATTTGGGCTCTTGGCTCTTTGGGCTCAACTATATACTTTAACTAAATTAAAAAAGCAATAGTAGTACAGCATACAATGGAAGCCATGAACCGCAAAAAAAAAAAAAAAAACTGAAAAAAAAACTAGACGAGCACGAAAACGAAACACTGCCTCTAGCACGTGTGTAGAATTTTGTTTTAACTTTAATCTCGAAACGTTTCGACTTTAATCTGGAAACGTTTAGAATTAAAGTTGAAGCGTTTCGAAGATTAAAGTCAAAACGTTTCGAAGATTAAAGTTGGAAACGTTTCAAAGATTAAAGCTGAAACTTTTAGAGATTAAAGTTCGAAACTTTTCGAACGTTTCGTTTTAGTACTCGTATCATGATCAACACTATATAGGTCGTGAACACAAACAGTAACCGTTCTGTCTCTTCAATGTAAATATGTTCTGGATGCATTTTAAGTGCATCAGTCTATATACCAATCATTTGCCCGAATCCTGTGATTTCCTAAGATTGAATAACCACTAATGGTTGTGGAAGATTCTCTGATGTGATTGTAAAGCGCTTTGAGTGTTAAGCCTCAGTAGACATATGAAAGCGCTATATAAATTACTCATTCATTCATTCATAAAGCTGGATTTCACATCCAGTCTGAAAAGTGTTTTCGTGTTGGTTTTTCTATAGGCTAAAGTGTATTCCGGCGCAGTATATTTTATAACATCCTATAATGGCAGCCTAATGCTGGTAGATTGGCACCTGTTGAATTTCCTTTGATGAAACAAAACACACACTCACACACAGTGTGAAACTCACTATTGTCCATTATGAATGCCTGTGTGTGCGGCAATGGCAAGCACACACGTGCAGCATCTACGGAAGACTGTATTCTCGTACTCTCGTCTCTCGAAATATTTCGACTTTAATCTCGAAATATTAGCTTTGATCTTAAAATTTTCGAACTTTAATCTGTGAAATGTTTCAAAATTTAATCTGAAATGTTTCGACTTTAATCTGAAATGTTTAAGACTTAATCTAAAATGTTTCGACTTTAATCTCGAAATGTTTCAAACTTCAACTGTAGAAATGTTTCGAGCTTTAATCTTGAAATGTTTCAACTTTAATGTTTTCTACTCTTTTTTTTTTCGGTTGCGGGTCAGGCCTTCCATAGCTTACAGTGGCAATACTGGGGAGGTAATACATTGGGGAAATGCACATAATTGTCTCAAAAATAATGTTCGAAAATTAGAATAAAAAGCAAAAATAAAATAAATTTGCAAAATTTATATCATATATTGCAAAAATGCTTTCTTACAGTTTTATCTTGGATGTGAAATGTGACCTGGATTTGTTTTTCGGCAAGATTTTCCCCACTAGAGCAGAAGGCATGTCATTCATTACCTTACAAAGCCCCTCTCAGATTTTCAGACACTCGCCGTTTTAATTAAGTGAATGAGGGGAGGAATGCAGTGGAAAGAGGGAGAGAGGTCAATCAATGAGTAGGAGAGTTGAAAGAGAGTATGAAACAGCTCTGGAGAGGACTCCAAAGAGATGGAGGAGGATGAGAGACCTGGCTCATGAGGGTTGGGGGATGGAGGACCACATGAAGGTGGGCAGAGAGGCGAGGAGACGACCTTAGTTTGTACATGACAGAAGTTACATTCTCATGAAATCTATAAGAATTAACTGTTGATTCTTTTTTTTGCAAGAAATACTGAGTGTTAAATCAAGTTCTGTTAGAATAATTGATAGTTGAATCACTTTCTATAAGAATAACTGACCATTGAACTGATTCATATAATGATTAGTCAAACCTCTTTATACTCGCAGTGAAGATGTGGCATTTTCACAGGAAACACAGATCATATGCTGGTAATGTTCAGACAGCAGTCTGTGTTTATGTTTTGCAATACCAGGCCATATGTCCATTCTGGGTTTCCACAAGAAAGGCTTTAAAACTACGGTTTGTCTGATCTCTGAGTCTTTTTCTGTAATAACACCAAGATGAAAAGAGAGAACGAGCACGAAATCCTCTACTTCAAGTTGAAGCACAGAGGGTCTTTTTTATTATTATTATTATACCTAGCAGTAACAGAGTCACACTCATTATTGTTTTCTTTATTGGGGTTATGGTGGATTGGTCTAGATGGATGCCTGTTACCACAGCAACACAGCAACCAATAAGCATGTGTGTGTATATATATATATATATATATATATATATATATAATATATGCACACATGCCTATATACTGGTGGTGTTTGCAGGGACATACAAAGAGGCAGGCAGTAGTCTTTAAATATAACAGTGTCCAAGATAAAGAGTCACTGTGATAAATCAAACACAGTTTAGTCAAACACAGCTGAAACACACACCGTCAACTACATAATGACGGTGACCATAGTAACCGAGTGGTGGGAAAACAACAAAGAAAGGCGTGAACTGAAGAAATACAAACTAAAAGTCCTTGAACTGAACTGAATATAATGGTGACACATTGTACAAACGAATACATACATGTTGTATGTTCAGCCCCTCAATGAATATAATTGCTGAGCTGCCAGCAAATGTGTGACAGAGTCACAGGCTTCTGGCTTTTAAATAAACTATTTTGTTTTTCTATTTGTTAAGTATGCATGAGAAATTAAACATTCAACATTATTTATAAACTTTCTCCGGAAAATATCTTTCGGGAAAGTTTGTTGTGTGCTCATTGAAAATTAATACAGTGTCTCCGGCGCCGTGCAATGCGGAATGCAAATCACCCCATGTTTAAACTACTTAGTAAACTTTGTCCATTCTTTCTCTGCTAAGCTTGTTTGGAAGTCACTAGATCTGACAGCCAGGAGGTGTAAATAACCAAAGAAGGTGCCAGACAGCTCAAGTTTTAAAATGTAATGCGCCTGCCATTATGTTTTTATTTTATATTGAATTTAATTGTATAAAATACTTTTGCATGGCAGGTATTCATATATTAACTTGTCTCAGATGCTTTACCAAAAATTCCTTTAAAATAAACATTTTGTACTAAAAAATGTAAATAGCATATCATATATCATTTGATTTCAGAAGAATTGATAAGAACTATTTGAGTTAATTTTGAAATCTTTGCAGACTTATGGTGATGTATACATAAGTTGTGATCTAGTGGCGATGCATGTGACATCACTGGGGTCTTTTCAGAGAAGAAACACCTGAGAAGGGGGACTATTGTGCATCCTTTATTCCAATTGCCGTCAATGAGAAGGACTGAGATATTACAGAGGTCTAATTTGTTATTTATGCCGGTTGCAGCTGCAATGCAGCAACTTCATGTGCAATTTATGTTCTGTGCAACTGTGTTGCATTTGGAAGCCAATAGAAAACATAGTGATGCTTTGCCTTATTGGCTCCTGTGAGTGTCTAGGGTTTGTCTACTTCACAGGGGGAGTATTCCTCATGTGTGTATTGATTGGCCTGATGAGCTCGCTCTCTACTACTCCAGACACTTATTTGCTCCCTTGTGTTTTGCCACTTTAATTAAACTCTTGATTTAATGCTCTCACTCCATTTCTCTCTCCACTTACAGTACATTGGGGGAGGAATGTGTGCGCATGTGCTTGTGTGTCTGTAGAACTATTTCAGAACCAGCTATGGAAAAGCAAGATCTTCAACCAAAAGCCTTGAACTACTGCACCATGAGATGAAATTAACCCCTTAACTGTCACTTGTCCGTATAAGGAGAATCTAAATTTACTTCACTATATTATTAAATCCTAATCTGAGTCATGACAAACTATATATCGTTGGAAAGGTCTAAGACTCCTAAATAGATATTTTAGCGCTGTTTCTTTCTTACAAATTATGAATGAACAGTAATATATGAATTTATGACAAGAGTGCGCCTCAAAAAATCAACGTCATTACAGGAGTTTCTGACCTTTGTCACAAAAAGTCGACGCATACACTTTTAATGATTGAAACTTTGTTTTTTAGTGCTAAAAGTTCATAATAAAACATAATTCAGTATTTGTCAATTAAAAAAGATAAAATTATATTTTAAAAAGTAAGGTAAGAAGTCCTCTAAAAAGTATACTATAATATCTATATATAAATATTTTTATTATTATTATTATATCACATATTTTAGTTATCATAAATTAGGTATCATTTGAAAGCTTACAAACTCAGAATTCATCCAGTGAAAACCGTTTTGAAATTGGACGTTGCTGTTGACCATAGAAACGGTATTTTTTATTAGGCCCCTCCCTTTTGGTCATGATCTTTTATAATTTATTATCAAAACCTTTTCTAATCTTGACAAAACACATTGTCAGAAAGGTCTGAGTCTTCAAGGTTCCATATTTAGTGACAGAAGTGATATTTGGATAGAAATGTATTAATTTGTTATGGCAGAATGCATACAATAAAATTCAACAGAATTCAATGGCACCCGGTGGCTATTTTTGGTATAACGCCTAAACAAAATCTTATGGGACCTTCAAAATTTGTGATATAACTTGGTTAGATATATAGCTTTCATTTTATAGTAATTTTATAGTAAAACATTTTGTAAAATATTTATTTTATATAAAAAATATTAATAAAAGATATTTGATTTACTGTAAATTAGTTCCATAACATTTTCATACTTTAATTTTTTAAGGTGCTTTCACTTCAGTAATAATCTGCTGATTGTTTTCTTTAAAACAAGAACTTGGGTATACATTCCAAAGCATTCTTGAATTACAACCATTTAAGTTTGTATAGTGCATATTAATGTCAATTATCAAAAAGGGGGTGACAGGTAAGGGGTCAAATAGTTATTGTTATGCTTGTGTTTAGAAACCTATGGAGGACTATTTATCTTTTAAAATGACTATATCTTTTAATTTGACTTTATATTTCGCAATTGTGTCTGTTTCTCATAATTGGGACTTTGATTCTTTCTCACAGATGAAACTTTTTTTCTTGTAACTGCAACTTTATATCTCCCAATTTTACTTTATATTTCACAGCTTTAAGTAATATCACAGAGATATTACTTATCTCGAAATTACCTTTTTTTACTCTTAGGCAGAATCAGACTTTCAAAGAAACCATTTCTTAAAAAGGATACAAACTCAATTAAACCAAACCAAATAGAAAAGTATTTAAAACATTGGCTTAAATTACAACATAATGGAGCAAATTGGAATATTATCTGACTCTAAATGTATAATAAAAGAGACACGATGCTTAATACTAACAATAGAAAAGTCATGAAAATATGGATTGACTATTTGGACATAGACTTGCCATATAGATAGCTGGCTTTGAAAATTGAATGTTGATACGTCTCTCAAAGTAGTCAGAAAAAGATTTACATGCATTCTCTATTTTACAAACCATCACGAAGATTTCTATTCGAAATCTACAATAAATACACTTCCATCCCTTCCATGTGAAAGTGCAGAAAATATTGTGAGGTATGCGAGATCGGTCATTAAATAAGACAGACAACCCAAGGAAAAATAATAATATCTAGAGTAGACACATAAAATATAAAATGTCATATTCAAAGAAGCTTAACATTGATACCCTTTTCATATATGTGTGACATACGGTACATGTGTATTATTATTTGAGCCATCCTTCTTGATTATTCAATAATGGGGTGGAGAGTGGGAACTATTCTCAGGGTTCACCAGTCCAGACTATCCAATTATATTCTAGTAGGATTGATGTAGTATCTTGCAATTAATTCAGAGTATTTTATATAATCATGCTTTGTGTGATATATTTAAAGTCTCAATCTGTGGTTCTTTCCACCCTCTCCAAAATAAATAGTTCAATCTTCCGCTCAGCTGCACGTTCTGAAACTGAACAGATGAGAGTTCAGAAGGTCATAGAGTCACATTCTCAGAATAGAAAATATGTGCACTAGAATAGAAAAGAAAGGAAGTAGAAGGAGTCCGGAAGCAGTATAGAGGCACAATGCATTACCACATTTTGTTCTGAGAAGTTTAAAAGGGCAGTCATATTAAAATAACAGACCAATTGAGTTCTGCAGATATCGTACAGAAAAAAAATCTAGTTATAGTTTAATATTGGTGGGATCAGAAAATGAAACTTGATTCAAACTGTCACTCAATGATTTGTAACAAGGGAATTTTTCTGAGCATGTGCACTTGGCCATCACCCAGTGTAAAGCTAAATGCATTCAAGATGCATTGATAAATGTAGGTACAACTTTGGATTCATGTATTTCTCTCAGTGTTCGGATTTATTGTGCATGATTTTTATCTCTTTGAGATTGAAATCAATCACTTGAGAAGCTGTATGAGCAAATAGTCTGTGTTTGCTTCCATATATGTGAGCGGCATTGACCTGAACTACCTAGCAATAGGGGATTATGAAGGACCGCTGTGTAAGTAGTGTGCAAAACAAATGTTGCTGTGATTGAAATTTCATACAAAAGACACAGATCAACGATAATCCCTTGTTTAAATGTATGGGTTGTTCCCTAATATCACATCTGAAGAGGAAATCTTGTCACAGTAACCTCCAGATGTAACCGTGATTTGAGTCTTAAAAAGAACACAGTGCATTCGAAAGAGTTGCTGTATCCTAAAACAGTTGCTTGCCAGCATTTAAATGTGATGCAGTTTATTTTAACACAACTCGTGTCTACCATGCATACTGAAACTTGCAACGTTTTTTGGAGGGTTATTGTCATTCACATCAGGCCACCTCACACCAAGATATCAGAGTTAGTGCACACCCTCTGCCTGTTGCACATCCAATAATATCTGGCTTTCCAGAAATCCGAGGGTTCCCTGCTGCGTTAGACTCATTCAACACTTATTATCACTCTCTCAATAGAAACCGTTGCTATGGAAGCTGGTGACTCAGAGCTCATAGGAATATTAGGGAATGATATTCTGGCTGACACTGTCATACCTAAATATGGATAATGCAGCATAGCGAGGTTGAGCTTTTAGAACTCATACAAAAGGAGGAATTTTCAATTAAAAGTATTCAAAAGCATTAAATCACTTGTTAAACCAGATGTTAAGGGAAAAAATACATTGAAATTATAATTCAGGCTATATTGCGTTGGCCAACCTGCTCTATGTACTGTAATTGACTTACTTTTACTCACAGAAACACTTTGGATATTTAAACATGACAAATTCAGCACCCATCAAAACAGCTTTTCAACATAAAAGGCTTAAGAGAAATGTGAAACAAACCCAAGGACTCATGGGATGGTTAGTTACACCTGATTGTGCTAAATTACCACAGTGACCCCTAGTGTTTTGTTTTAAAGCTTCTTCAGTTGGAACAAGGTCAAAAACATCCCTTTTCTTTCTTTAATTAACAGATGCTTCAAGCCGGCAGAGCAGAAAGAGAGCTGTGACCTCCCCTTCCGTCTTCACGACTGACGATACACCCTCGGCTCCGATGCAGGAGTGAGTGACGACAACAACAAGAGAACGGCACAGTGTCCAGCAATGCTGTTTATATGGGTCAGCTGACACAGACAAGCAGGCTCATGTCGGTAGGAAATCGACAAAATCTGCCTCATCAGTGGATACACATACAGATTTATACAATACGCTCACACTGAATCAAAGAGATATTGGCATCCTAAATTAGTGCGGAGGCCATGTAAGGCTCGAAAATGCGGTAAAGAGTGGTCTTTGGACTGTGTGGAGCTTTGCAAAACGGGCTCCTCAGTCACCAGCATCGATGGACAACAGTTTGCACGCCATGAACTAACCTCGCTACTTTTTGAAGGATACGATTTGTTCGTTTTTTACTTCGATAAACAGATAGCACCATGGTTCTGCCGCCACCGGACAAGCGGCATGTGTGTTTAACCACCATTGTGATCATGACCAGCATGGCCTTCATGGACGCCTACCTTGTGGAGCAGAACCAGGGCCCACGCAAAATCGGCGTCTGCATCATTGTCCTGGTCGGAGATATTTGCTTTCTTATAGTGCTGCGTTATGTGGCGGTGTGGGTGGGTGCTGAGGTAAGGACTGCGAAGCGTGGGCTACGCCATGATCCTCTGGTTCCTCTACATCTTCGTTCTGGAAATCAAGCTCTACTTCGTCTTCCAGAACTACAAGGCTGACCGTAAAAGTCTGGAGACGGTAGCTAGGAAAGCATTGACTTTGTTGCTATCAGTTTGCGTACCCGGACTGTACCTCGTCCTGGTCGCGCTCGACAGCATGGAGTACGTAAGAACCTTCCGGAAGAAGGAGGACATGCGGGGGCGACTCTTCTGGGTGGCTCTTGATCTTCTGGATGTGCTGGACATCCAGGCTAACCTTTGGGAGCCACAGCGGACAGGTCTGCCAATCTGGGCTGAGGGTCTGATGTTCTTCTACTGCTACATCTTGCTGCTCATCCTGCCTTGTGTTTCTCTGAGCGAGATCAGCGTGCAGGGCGAGCACGTGTCACCTCAGAAGATGATGCTCTACCCGGTCCTCAGCTTGGTGACCATCAACATAGTCACCATCCTCATCCGAGGCGTCAACATGGTTTTGTTCCAAGACAGCCGAGTCTCGACCATCTTCATCGGGAAGAATGTCGTTGCCATCGCCACTAAGGCCTGCACCTTCTTGGAGTACCGACGGCAAGTTAAGGAGTTTCCCCGCAAGATCCAGCTGGGATTGCAATGGAGATACAGCACAACTCCGTGCCACACAATCAAACTTTACCAAACGCCACGACCACCCTTCCAGAGGAGCCTTCACCGGCCCGTGAAGTCATTGACACGTGACCAGAGCTGACCAAAATGTCTAGACTTTAGTCTTAGGGTGAAAGAGGAAAATCTTAGTTAGTTCAGACCAGGAAAAGATTAAGTATCTTTCTTCTGGTTCTTTTACTACTGAGCAAGGAGTTCAGCCCTAAGTTTACTATTTTAAAGAATATTTTGTAAAGTGCTACTCATCTAGGCTAAGTGTTCAAATGCCATTGATGCTCAGATGCACAAATGGCAGCTCACAAGATCTTGATTTTAAACAGATTTTGTAATTTCAAGCAGCTGTTGTGATGTTAGATATGGGATGTTTTTAAAGAGATTTGTGTGGTGGTGGCTCACCTTGATACCACATATGGAATCTGCACTGATTTCTGTAGAATCTGAATGCTTGTTAAGTTCTACAAAGTTGCCCTGCCCCTTGTGTGTTCATTTATAAAATATTTCGGCTAGTTTGAAAATGCTTTGAGCAATCAATCAAAATCCAGTACTCTCAGCCCAACATGTTTAAATCCATTTCACACAATTCTGCAGATTTTCCTCGGAAATCTGTGCATAAAATCTGAGAAAATTCTCGTCTGGGCTTGCTGATGAGTGAAAAATGAGAAACGAAATGTACCAAGTTCAGAAGTTAAGTCCAATCGTCCATACCAAACTCTGTAAACAGGTCTGAGGCAAGATGTGAACTTCAAGTTAACTTCAAATTATGTTTTCAAAAAATATATATTTCATGTGTGTTAAGATGTGAGCATGTTTTAAAGCAAAACAACTCTCACATGATTCTTTTCCTGGGGATTTGAATGGAAACTTCTAATTTGCCAAAATATCAGCCTTTATAAGTTTTGTATGTGTGGGTGGATAGAATGGAAGAGAGGATGTACGAGAGTTCATAAGAAAAAAAAACAGATAATATTGGATGATAATACATTAATTAATATACAATTCAGTCATGTTTTAAAGAGGATCATTGTATTATTATTATTATTATTATGGTAACACTTTACAATAAGGTTAAGTAGTTAACATTAGTTAATGTATTTACTAACATGAACTAACCATGAGCAATACATTTGTTACTGCATTTGTTCATCTTTGTTAATGTTAGTTCATGAAAATACAGCTGTTCATTGTTTGTTCATGTTAGTTCACGGTGCATTAACTAATGTTAACAAGATTTTAATCAAGTATTAGTAAATGTTGAAAATAACATTAACAAAGATTAACAAATGCTGTATATGTGCTATTCATTATTAGTTCATATTACCTAATGTAGTTAACTAATGTTAACTAACGAACCTTATTGTAAAGTGTTACCATTATTATCTTGTTTCGTTTTTCTTTTAGCTGTGACATTTTAAATGTTGCAAAGTGTAATAAAACCTCCATAATCTTGAAACTGTGGTGTTTGATATTGACAGCTGAAATAATATGCAGATCGAGCTAACATTGAACTTCAGCACAAACACAAAACTCATAGTATTTACTCCCACACCCAGCCAACACTTGTGCCAGAACCGCTGAGAAACAGCAGGACTTGGTAATTCTACATGAGCTTTGAGACGCAGTTCCACTTGGTGAGAATGGGGTGCAGAAAGCAATTTGGCTACTGCTGATTGGCTCTGGCTGCCATGTAGGCCAGCTGTAGGGAGTGATAAATTACAGTTCCTGTGATCCTCAGCCCTCTCATCCATCTCACCGTTATAGAGTTTCTTAAGGCTTCCTCACAACGAGACCTGAGCAGCAGGAAGATGTCCATAGCACAGTTCTCAGTCTTAACAGAGATGCCATTTCTAGGTGTGTTCCATAAGAGCAATAAATTGCACTTCTGAACTGACACCTAGATATTTTTGCCAACTGGAGATAAATGCTCAACTGTGTGAGTCAATCACTGTCTGCTGAAATGTATTACTCCCAACAAACAGCCTATAAATTATTTCTTGAATACATAACCATCCATACTGGATTCATGAGAAGACATTATTTAACAACCCCTCCAGGCACTATTTGCGAAACTTGACCTTTGTGGAGCCATTTTGAAAGGTAAAGGGAAAAAAACATTATACAATTCTAACAAACAACCTGAAGCAGCGATTTAGCTGTCGCAGTGTCTGCCGTCTGAGATTTCCTCATACTTAAAGCCTCTCCAATCAGTTGATTAATCGCCTGCTAGCTCGAGGCTAATGAGGTCATGAGGGTGTATTTAACCATGGCCCTATTTAATTTTCTGCTGTCAGAACATTAAAAATTCCATTTTAAGCACATCATAATTCGGCTTGGCGATAAATTACTAATATTATCATGGGAGGACCTATCTGCTCTGACACACAGCTCAATTTACCAGCTTGGTTCACTTCACCTTTACAGTGCCTCAAAAATCTATTTATCTAGATAATGTATTCTACTGTCAAACATGTAGGTAAACTATTACCCAGTGTGTTTTCCTGTGCAAACTTTTCAATAGCCCTAACAATTGTGAGCCGTGATATTGGATTCATGCAACAATAACTCTTATGACAACCATTCATTTTACTGAATACGTCAAAATGTTTAACAAAAAAAGCTGTTACTGAGCTCAATATTGAACAACTAGTCATTTTACAGTTTCGATTCTAAATGAACCAGGAACCGTTACACGGATTTATATCTGTTATTTTTTGAGATTAGCATCAATCTATTCACTAATTGATTGTAAATTCGACAGCTTATAAATAAAGTTTGCTGGTATTTTAGAAATAAATTAGCTGAAACTAATCAACTGAAGTACTTTCACCATTTCGGGGTAAAGCAAAGTGCCATATGAAATCTGATTATGGCAGCTTATATTATGTGAATCCCATTAAGGCAAATTGCTAAACATTCATGCAGATTGTTTTCAAGTGTTTATTCAAATCAAGATAAGACCAACAAACACATCATGCATTTTCCTTATTCAAAGATCATCTAAAAAGAAAGAAAAGTACCTTTATCTACATTCAGATTTTTTAAAAGGGATAGATCACCCAAAAATAAGTTCTCATCATTTACTTACCATCATGTCATTCCAACCCAGTATGATTTACTTATTTTGTGTAGGAAAATAAAAATAAATAAAAACATATGAAGCATTGTACTATCTTCTTATGTGTTCCATGCAGAAAAATAATATGGGATTAAAATGAGTATATGATGAGAGCATTTTTGGTTGAACTAACCCTTTTACTCAGTTACATTATCTCATGTAGTGAATAGTGATGATCAAATGCTTTTTCCTCCCACATAAAACACGTTTTTCTAAATATTTTATATATTTACAATTACATAACATATGAACTACTTTGAATTAACTACTAAGAGTTTCTGCATATAGGAATTGAGCCATTTCTGTCTTTCCATTGCTGTCAAAAGCTTGCTCTTTTCTCTAAATGCAGCGTCATCTGCCACCACTATGTTTCTCTTCTGCTGGTGACCCACCCGTGAAGGCCAGTTGCCCAGCCAGCCCTTCAGCAGCTCCTCCTCCACATGTGACTGGCTGAGCGGAAGCCAATCATTCCTCACCAGCTGTTGTGTCCCAGCATTAGCTGCTTCAAAATCTGGAGCGCTCAGCATCTGAATGCTCCAATCACGGAGCGAGATGGAGGGGAATAGCACTTCCCACTGTTCACCTTTGGAATCCTCTTGACCAATAGCAGGCAAGTGACTGTTTAGAAGCGAGAAATGGGTCAGAAATGTGCAATAGGAAGCTCACTAGACAAGCATGAAATGAAAACTCTAAATGGACAATGAAACATGATTTATAATTTTGTTACAGAGCATCTGTTTTAATTTTTTATACATCTATAAGTGAGGCTGCAATATCTAGAACTCTATTAAATGTAGCCAGTTTATAAATGCTTTCTCCAAAAAATTACAAATAAAGGTTTAGCAGAAATTCTAATACTTGAGGAAAAACTATTTCATGTTTTTCCTATGTTGAGAAAGACTTCCACATGAAATTTTAAAGGGATAGTTCACTTTGAAATTAATTTTTGATATGTTTTGGCTTACCTCAAGGCCATTCCAAGATGTAGGTGTCTTTGTTTCCACAGTAGTTTCAATTTTGATATTTTTAGGTCAAACTGTTTGTGTCTATCAGTCATATAATGGAGGTCTATGGAGTCCACCTCAAAGAGCATGCACAGTAAAGTCCAAATTAAACATGATTTAATGACTCATGATTTAAGTACAAGTACACATTGATGGCGTAAGACACGAAACGAGCGGTTTGTGTGGGAAAACGAACAGTATTTATATCGTTTTTACCTCTTGTAACCACAGCCACAAAGCACCTGCGCCCTCAGATCACTTGGATGTGGCTGTGGTTACAAGAGGTAAAAACGATATAAATACTGTTTGTTTTCTTACACAAACTGCTCGATTTCATGTATTAGGCCATCAATGTGTACTTACATTTACGAGTCATTGAATCATGTTTAATTTGGACTTCTCTGTGCATGCTCTTTGAGGTGGACCCCATAGACCTCCATTATATGACTGATAGACATGAACGGTTTGACCTAAAAATATCAAAATTGAAAATACTGTGGAAACAAAGACACCTACATCTTGGAATGGAGCTTGCAGTAAGCTAAAACATATAAAAATGTATTTCAAAGTGAAGTATCCGATTTAAGTCTAGCTCAAATGGATTTGTGTTTGGTGTGTTGAATTGTGCTAATTTAACCACTGACGTTTATATATAATTTATTCCGTAATTAAATAAAATGCAATTCAAAAACTCGTCATGCATGCAGAATTTGTTGAGTTTTCACCTAAGGGATACAAGGCTACAGCTGTTCAAATTGAGCTATAACAACAACGATGACAATAATATTTTAAAGGAACAGTTATACCTTTGCAGAGGTCGAAGTTGAGGCTGGGGAAATGCAGATATCATCAGAGTCACACTCATGAGGACTAAGAACAACAGGGCAGGACGAGGAGGCGAGGATAAAGCCATCATCTACAGATAAAATATGTTGACAAAGACATATTAGAAAAATGTTTCTGTACAGATAAGAGAAGAATAGGATATACATACACAACATTTAAAACATAGATATTGAATGTAATTTATGAGGGATGCGACTATTGCCAGAAGATAGTTCTGACTACAGGCAATTTTGAAATTAAACTCATTTATCAGACAATCATAAGTATATTTCAGATGTCTATACATTATTTACAACCTTTCATTCACTAACACTATACAGCAGTACATATTAATAGCTGCATTTGTATATTTTTAAATGCAAGACTTAGTTTTAACTTATTTTCTCATTTCTATCTGCTTTTCAAAATGATAAAATCTGAATGAAAAACCTGCTCCATTACAAAATTAACATTTTAAAATGTAGTGAAATAGTAATACATTACTATTAAATTAATATGCATATTGTTTAGTAATATACATGTATGTAGGCTATACTTGAAAATATTCTGATATGCAATTATTATTAAATTAATTGTTATGTTTATGGTACCTTTGTGGAGTAGTTCTTCCTCTTGGCCGTGTGTTGCTGTGGTGAAGCTTTTTGTCTCCAGTGTGTGGAGTCAAAAATCCAATCAGTCTTGTGTGACTCCAAGCTGGTTTGCAAATCTTCCATGCAATGTCTCAAAGAGGTTTGTGATTGTCCAATATTTCAGTCTAACGCTCTAGCTAGGTAATTATTTGTTGAGAAGTTGCCGATGGTTCCTCTTTAAACGTATTGCTTCATCAACTTCTCTAGTTGTAGCTCTACCGCCAAACTCTATTGTGCATTGTCAAGTGCCAGTGTGAATATATACAGGATTTGGTTGTGTGGGATTATATATACCTCTCTTTTTGTCAGAAGTTGTAGGGGGAAACAGAAAAAGATAAAAAGGCATGTGTCATTCTCCTTGTTGAAAAGGAAACCGAGCTGAAACAGAGAAGGCCACACCCCTGAATGTCCTGTTTGGATGGAGCCTTAAAATAGAGGAAAGAATCAGAGGAGAAAAGACAACTGTTTGGACGTCAGAACACCTTAATGATGTTTTAAAAAAAGGAAAAAGGATAAATCTGGAAAGTGCCACATGATCATGATCAAAACTAGTTGTTCCAGCATTTCCATACTATGGTATATAATAACCTTGACCAAAGCGTGTGACCCACCTGTCCCTGGGCTGTAACCTATAGGATCATGAGTTACAAGATAAGGGTCGTTAATGAGGATCCCGAACTGAATTTGAAGTGACGTGCTCTGCTGTCCTCATGCAGCCCACGCACACGTTTGGATTCTAGGCCAAGCAAAACGTCACTCTCATTAAATTTGAAAGGTCTTGTCAAACACACAGAATCCCCCAAAAGACAATTTGTCGCATTTTACGCACCCACATGTAGGTTTTTGCTTCAGAAACACTGCTAAAACAGTCATGTGCAAACAAAACTGTTTTTCATGCACAAGGTGCATCTTCCTTTCTAAATAAAAATGATTGCATATTTCATTTGTTATTCAATGTAAACATTCATCAGACCGTGGAAAAAGCACACATTCAACTTATAGGTGACAAAGAAGACACTCATTTTCATTCAGCTCAGGGAGGCTTGTTACGGAAGCTGACTTTCAGCTAGATCTCATTTAAAATAATGGCCAGCGGTTTTGAGTGCAAGGTTCAGACAAGCAGGTCCTGACAGTCATTATAGAGCACGACAACAGCGACGTGGACCGGACATGAGTGGAGGGACAAGAATGAAAGCATCAGGCGTGAGGCAGATGAGGTCAGGGGATTCAGCGGCAAGAGGCTGAAGAAATGATCTGAAGCGTTTAGTAAACTCTGGCCTCAATTTTGGTTGTAATCCAGATCTGCAAGTTTCAACATCCAGTGTGAGTCATGCTCTTTTCACACAAGCAGAGCACTCTCTCTTCTCTCTTATTCCTCACCTCCTTGTCTTTCATATCCTCATACAAACCTCTGGATTTTTCGTGCTCACAAACTGTGAAAGCTCAGAGGAAACTTTACTTTAAGGTCATCTGTTCATACCAATGAAGGAGTGTTTATTATTCTAAAAGTATAACTTCTAAAGGACATAATTAGCACTAGTTTTATCATCAGGCTAATTTTAATAAACACTTTTATCACAAGACACACTGTACCAATGTTAAGACTGTGAATTTGTGGCAAGCTGCTTTTGATAGTGTGTCAACCTTTCTAACATCTATGTAATGTATTTGTTTTCTTATTTATTTAATTATTATTTTTATTATTCTGTATTTATTTATTTTTTAATATACAAATCTTGTTTTGGAAGAACTACATTATAGATTGAGTATTTTATTGTTATTTTCTTGAAGTCTACCAGGGGTGGGATGGGGTGGGTTTAGTTCTTGACTTGTATACAGTAGGTGCTTTTTGCTTTGTATTCTTGTGTCTCTTGACTTAACTGTCACCGTCCCACAGGTGGGACGTTTGCCACTATATTTTTAAATCAATTATATCTTAGTAAATACCTTTAGTAATATTGACAATCTATATATCATTTGAAAGTTTACAATCTCTAGTTTCCATATTTGGTGACTGATTTTCAAAATATATTCCAGAGGAACCATAATTTATCAATATGCAACAAGAATATTTTCATACTCATAAAGCTAGATCTGACCTTTATTTTAAAATAGCAGAGAACATGAAAAATCATGAAAAAATGGTAGATACCTCAGTTTGTTTTCATGCCAAAAGTTCTAAAGATAGCATCCATACAATTATTTTGGGAAAAAAGGACTGAAAAGTTTGAAATATCAAGAAAAAAATAATGGAGACGCCCTTATATGGGCATTAATGTAGTCTGATTGTGCCCTAGTGAAAAAGTTTGGTACTGCGCTCAAACAAAATCTTACTGAAAGCTCATTTTTTAGAGATATCAACCTAAAATTTGAAACACAACTTGTTCAGATTTTTGGCTTTGATTTTTCAGCAGTTTTAGAGTAACCCAGGTTTTGAAAATAAATATTTTATGTAAAATATTAATAATTAATATTTTTACATTGTACATTTCCATAAACTCAAACTTCTATAACTTTTTTTCTGTTTAACTTTCTTAATTTATTTCACTTCTACAAAAATCTGCCAAATGTCTTCTTTAAAACAAGACCAATCATATGTCTATATTCCAAAGCATTCCTGAATTACAACCATTTAAGTTTGAAATGTGCATTTTCATGTCTATTCAAAAAAGGGGGGGTGACAGTTAAGAGGTTAAAAAAAGGAAAAAAAGAAAAACTCAATAAACAGTTGTTAACAAAAAAAAAAACACTGTAGCTATCTACCAAAACATTAATATGTACAGTAGGACTACTTGTTCAGAACATATCTGAATATAAACACACATTCTGAACTTTCAAGAGGGGACTGTGACGGGGCTTTTCCTATTAACGAGGTTGTGATAACATTAGCATTCCTAACATTAGCATTCTACAGCCAACATAGAAAGATGTTTTTGGGCGCCCAGATATGTAATATCCACGAGAAGGTGCAAACAGCAGTCATGTTAACAAGCCAAACCTTAACCTCAACTGAGACAATAATAGGGTCCACTGTTCTTTCTAAAAGTCTATAATATAAAAGTAAAATATGTAGCAAAAACAGTCTATTATGCACAGTAATGTGCATTAAGCACCCATTAAAAGAAAGTCAGCCTGACATGTTATAGTCATTTCTTATTTGCCATTTATGATCATGTGATCGATGGGTGGCACATTTGTAGGATTCATCCATGAAAGCTGATGTAATTCTTTTTAGATTCTGTGTGAGATTTAAACTGTGAAACCCAACAGGAAATGATTATTATATTATAAACTTGATTTGAAGACACATAAAGAGACTATAATGGAATGGTCAAAGCCAGTTTACACATTAGAGAGAGCAAGTTGACTGCACCAACACACATGTATCTTCATCTGTTAGACTTCAGCAAAGATGCAGTCCATAGCTTGATTCAAAACGGTAAGCTTGTAATAATTATTTTAATTCCAGTGTTACTGGTGGATTTCCGCGGAAGATTCGAACATCTTTGCGTCATTACGTCACATCTGTAGTGTACACATAAATGAGTCTTGACGGCTAGTCGGCTGTTGGAGGTGAAGATTTATAGCCTTTGCTCACAGCACTTGATATAATTAACGTTAAACTTATCAATTTGATGGCGGATCCAGAAAGGTTCAAACGACAATCACCAGTGACAACTAAAGATACACTCGTTGTAAAATGCGACTTCGTTTGGACTTCTGAGTGGCTACAGAAACAAAGTGCAACCGTACCAATGCGAAGACTATCGCAAGGACATTACATGTAGTAAAGCAATGCTGACGTTGTTAACATTAACAAGTTGAGTCGTAACAAAGCGATAATTTACAAGCAAAGTTTGCGTGATGATAAGCGATTTTTATATTTAATCAGCTCGTTTTAGTGGAAACTTTTGTCAGAACAAGAACAAAAGTGGATGTTACTTACTTGTTCAGATGAGATTTCTGGTGAAAATGATTCTGTTAGTCATACTTCCAAAAGGAATAATCTGTGATTTTGAATGCCAGTATCCACACGTGATTGACAGCCACACACTTCTCCTCAATGTGTTAATCCGCGTCGACGGTGCCAAACTACAACTCGCGTAAAGTTGATAATTCCGCGAATGACTGCAATTGCAGATTTTGAACAGAGATAGCGACAAAAAGGAAGGCATTAAAAAGTTACCATAGTTTAAAAACCATTGAGTAATAAAAAACTAAATAAATAAACAACACATACACACACAAACCAACATATTCTCACAAAGTGAAATGTTACCCATTTCTTCAGGAATTTAAGTCTCAGTGGTTTCTAGAACCGCAGCTGGCCAATATTGTGGCATGTAATTCTCAATTCACCTATTTATACTACACCCTAAAAGTATGTAGGCCTACTCTTTTTGTGAAGTAAAAGTTGATACTTTTGAGTATGTAGCAAAAGAGTAGCCCTACACAAGCTTTGTGATATCATCATGTCATAACGGCTGCTCTCTGTCGCATTCTGTCACAGTAAACTGGCCTGTCAATCACCTGTCACAGTTAAAATCCTCCACATTTCATTTCCTACCTTCTCGGAGAGAAATCCAGCAGCATGTTGATCTGCAGTCGGAAGTCTTTCATGCAGAACTCTTCTCATTTTAATGCATTATTATGCATTAGAATGCCCAAACGGATCTTTATAAAAGTCCACATTGTTATTTCAGATGAAATAGGCCTATAATATCTGTTATATTTATAATTCTATTTTTACAAAAAAAGGAATGGGAAAACAGTAATTCGTTATTATTTTACTTGCTATATAATGAATTAATTGAGGAAACAAACTTTAACAAAACGAATGAAGAGGATGGTGTATGATGTCCCTGGTCACTAAAGATGTATTTCGTTGTGCATTTTAATGTTCATTTTAGATTTCTATAAGAAAAAAGCATGTATTTTTAAAAACACAATAAACACATTATCTAAACAAAAGAGACCTGTCTATAATAATTAAAATGTAATTAATATGGTTTAAGCTTTTAAAAAGCTTTTTCAAAATTATTTTTCTAATCAGTAGCCTAAATACAACAAATATTGTTGGTGTACATTTTACAAGAAAATACCATTTCAGCTTTTTTTTAACTTCAAAATGTCATGTTTAATTCAATGACTTGCCATTTCTTTGTTACTGTTTGTGAAATCTACTAGCAAATTTATTAGTGAATTTTTTTACACCATTTTTTGTGTAGATTTTTGTGTTTAGTACACTGTCAGATGTTGTGAGTGCAAAATGGTTTGATGGTTTTTATGGAATGACACTGAAACTGTATTCAGGCAAAGATTACAGGGATGCGTTAATGATGCTGTCACATCTGGAAGAGAAGAACAGCATGACATCACACATTTGCATCATACACCTCTGCAATCATCTCATGTGAATAACAGTCAGCATCAATGTCCCATTTTTACCCCGCCGCATTCCTCCATCATTGATATGTGATAAACATAGCTGAGCTCATCTGCCTCCAGAGAGGATGCACCACTCAGAATTGCAATGTTTGATAAAACTGCAAATATCCTTCCCACATGTCAGCCTGGAGCTAAATCTTTGGTGCTGTCTTAAAAATGACAGGTATTCATACACCCCCTCCAATTTTTGTTCATGCACAAACAAGAATGTTGCTATTGTTAAATCTCGCATACTAACTAATATGAGTGTTTCCTTTAAAAAAAAACTGTCTCTGAGCACTGGGCAGTATTGTTTTGGATCACATTTACTTTTTCAGCAACTGTAGTTGTGAAGTCCTTTAAATTCACTCTTACACAACAGATTCAGCTCCATAATCTGATTTGACTTTGTAAAATAGTTGAAAACCATGTACCTGTTACCATGGGCAGGTGCATGCATGGGGCACATAAATGGAAATTGATATTAAAGTGTGCTCTAAAAAAATGATGGGTTGTTTTAACCCAAACTTTGGGTTAAAAATGTAAAACAAAATAAAAAAAAAATTCACCCAGTGGCTGGGTTTGTCCATATTGGACCCAAAGTTGGGTTAAAACAACCCAGCAATTTTTAGAGTGTGTGTTAAAAATAATCGGATTATTAACTTTTTATTGATTGTTGATGTTGTTTATAATGTTGTTGCTTAGCTCTGTGTTGTGTTTCTTTGAAACCACTGCAATGCACAGCCTCTCATAGCTTATTGCTAATTTATATATTCAGATCATATTATATACAGTGCAAATGAGGAGAAATGAAAGGAAAGTGTTTTATCTGAAGGGGAACCCTAAAGTTGCTCTTAACACACACTGAAAATAATGTAAAAAGTGTTTATTATCAGTATACATTTTTAATATAACAATCACCAATCTTTGGTTTGACAAGTGTCGTGATCATTTAAACACTCACATAATGTGTGATACATAATACATTAATGCTGCTTAATATAATTCAGAGCTTATGTCTAAACTATTGTATGTTGTGATATATAAAATGCAGCAACAATGAACCAAATATAACGAAAATATAACAGAATGAAAGCATATCTGTATGGCAAATTACTGAGTACATAATATGAAAGTTGTGCATAGTGCATAACCAGTTCAAGGTCTGTAAAGATGCATTGCTTTAAGAAACGTATAAATGAAGAAATCAGCACCGAAACAGGGTATGAATCACAATTTGCTGAGCCCTGAGATGTGAAAGGATTTGCGTTGTTGGAAAGTTTAAGGGTTCATTTATAAATCATGAAAGTTTCAAGGACTGTATAACGCTTGGGAAAATCAGATCTGCTGAAGTAAAGGCTAACAAAGGTGGAGGATGAATCTGTTGTGTGTGTGCGCTGCTATTCTTGAGTCTCAGAAAATGAATGTTTTTTTGATGCAGGCTCTTCATGTGAGGCTCACTGTGCTCCTTTAGGAGAAAAAGAGATCTTTTCAAAACACTTTCCAGACCTGTACCTTTCCAGCAAGCGTTTTAAAGCAAATGCCACTCCTCTTTAAGCCAGTCTTTGAACTCATGTAATTTCCCTCGGCAAATAGCACGTTTCTGCCGTGTGGTTAAGCATTGTATTTTCAGCTTACATTCTTTTGTATATTAAAGTTGTCCATTCAAGCAGCTGAAACCCTCTGCTAAAGACCCACCTATTACTGACACATCATGCGCACAAACGCATTAGTTCATATCAAACTCTCTTCTGTTGCTGGCATAGCTGGCGCCTGGTCCGCAGACTCTTGTTCTGGCCAGCGACCATGGCGGTGAGACGAAGTAATAATCTATGCGTGGCTCACTGTGGTGCAAGGTGGATTTGATTGTGAGAGGAAACTCTTCAGGAGCCAAATGCTTAAAATGGCCCTCAACCAGCACACTTAGGCAATAGGACTCAGGATCCAATACCTCAAACTTGTCCGCACACTGATTGCACAGGTCCTGAGCGGTAGTGTTGGGACGCACTCCCAGGGTCTTGGTGTTGGAGCCAGCCTCCAGAAAGGACACGTTAATGAAAGTCCTGACAGAAAAGAAATTTGAGAAAGATTAATCCTCACACTGACTGACCAATGGTTTTCCTATGGCATTTCGGTTGACATTATTACCTGTACAGAGGAGCGTGACGCTCTGGCTTTGTTTAGGGTGCGGCGGCGTTCCCACCGATGAATGGAGTCCTGGATCTCCAAACTTAACTGTCTGGTTACAGCTTGTTTATCATAATTTTTGATGTGCTCCAGAGCTCCATAAGTGGTGGTGAGATAATATGAACCTGGAAGAATATAGATACATAACGGTTATATAGCACTAAGTTTGACGTGCTAGGCTGACTTCAGTGTTACTTTGTTTGTGACCAAAGTAAATGATACAATTTTTTAAAAATATGTTATTTACTGGTCTTCAACTATATGGAAATCTTCACTCCAAGAGGTTGATTTGTATTGAAGCCAACAAATTTGCTAAATTTCTAATGCATTTTATTTGTACACTGTAAAAAAAAAATTCTTTTGTCAAATCAACTATTTATACTATCAATAATTTATGTAGTTCAGGTAACATCAAATTTTGAGTTTCTGGTGATTAAATTAACCTCCTTCGTTGTATTAACTCAATTTTTCCATTTCAATGAACTTAAAATTTCAAGGCAACCAGGTAAATATTTTTTTTAAGTTAGTTCACCCAAAAATGAAATTAAGTCATTAATTACTCACCCCCATGCTGTACCAACCCCGTAAGACCTTCGTTCATCTTCAGAACACAAATTAAGATATTTTTGATTAAATTTGAGAGGTGGATCACTGCTAGAATGCCTAAGGGAATGAAACTTGACGGCCCATAAAGTCATTAAAGAAAATGTTTAAATATTCCATGTGACTACAGTGGCTCAAGTATAAGTTTATCAAGCGACAAGAATACTTTTTGTGCGAAAAAACAAACAAACATAAATAAATAACGACTTTATTCGACTAATCCATTACTTCTTGTGGGCCTTGAGATGAGAGTTGAAGAGATTTCCAGAAGGCATGCGCGAGAACTGAGATGAGGACGTTCTTCTTCGACTACTTCTTGTTACCGGCTGCTCACCACTTTAGGAGTATTACCGCCACCTATATATAAGATGACGATGCTGATATAACCGGTTGTGT
Organism: Hybognathus amarus; assembly: GCA_030378365.1. Lineage (NCBI taxonomy): Eukaryota > Metazoa > Chordata > Actinopteri > Cypriniformes > Leuciscidae > Hybognathus > Hybognathus amarus. Next base: position 513,601 of record JAQIUQ010001025.1, on the reverse strand, counting down.
TGCAGCATCTTCCATTTCTTGCAGTTCAGTGTCTGTATATTCTGGTTTGAATAGGTACGTTTAGTTAAAGAAAATGTAAGTCTTTCATCTACGTCGAAATCAGCAGACATATTTACGAATTGAAAAGCATATGTACAGCGTGCGTCTTCCTCTGCTTGTAAACAGAAAGTTTTGTGCTTCCAGCTATAATAGCACACATCATCTTATACGGTAGGTGGCGGTAATACTTCCTAAGCGGTGAGCAGCCGGTAACAAGAAGTAGTCGAAGAAGAACGTCCTCATCTCAGTTCTCGCACATGCATTCTGGAAATCTCTTCAACTCTCGTCTCAAGGCCCACAAGGAAGTAATGGAATAGTCAAATAAAGTCGTTATTTATGTTTGTGTGGTGGATTCGCACAAAAAGTAGTCTCGTCACTTGATAAACTTGTAGTTGAGCCACTGTAGGCACATGGAATATTTAAACATTTTCTTTAATGACTTTATGGGCCGTCAAATTTCATTCCCTTAGAAGCCTATGTAGGAGTGATCCACCTCTAAGATTTAATCAAAAATATCTTCATTTGTGTTCCGAAGACGAACGAAGGTCTTACGGGTTGGAACAGCATGGGGGTGAGTAATTAATGACTTAATTTTCATTTTTGGGTGAACTAACCCTTTAAACCAACAACATTTTTTATAGTGAAGATTGTATTGTTTTACTCTCAGTTTGTGAGTATATACTACATTGTAGAAGCTAAGCAAAAAATGTGAACAAATATAAACAATTAGACCATGTGTAAAGAAAGAAAAAATAAAGATAAATATCCCCTGTGAATAAAATATTTGTTTAATTTAGTATTTCTAATCAAGCCGAGTGTCAAATCAGGAAAAAAGTGTGAAATATTGTTTCACATTTTGCATTTATTACACATTAAATGCTATCTGCCATATTTTCCTCAGCAAGCAAAATAATCTACCTCTCCAAAAAAAAAATGCTTAAAATATCATTTCCACCACAGAATGCATTTAAACTCAATGCACTTAAGATGTGGTGGAAAACGTTTTGATTTTCAAAAAGAAGATATAATTCATAATTCAAAAAAAGGTTTAAAAAAGGCATAACTCGTCTTTTGAAGTATGCAATCAATCCATTATGCACTTGATCACATCCACGGGTTTTGTAAGTTCACTATGTGTTTGTGTGTGTGTGTCCTCACCCTCTCCGAGCTGCAAAGCCGGATCCATAAGCTCCATCATATACTCTACATCAAGCAGCAGAGCGCTGATGTTACAGCGAGCCAAGACGTACATCAGCACAGGCAGGAAGTCATCAGCCCCATGAGCCTTTCCTGTCACATAACCATCAGGAAATAATCAAAATATAGTCATTAATAAAAAATAAAAACGTTTAAATCATTCATATCACATTAATAACACAACAAGCTCACTTTAAGAACAAGTTATTTCTCGATATGTCTTATAATTCAATCTCACAATATGTGGCAATCCATTGCTTTGAGAATGTGGATATGCGCTGCCTCATTGTTTAGGGGCAGATCAATGTGCTGGTTGGCAACTAACAGGGGACACTTTTTCATTCCTGAATGCATTCATTGCAACACTACACAGATTCCTGTTTAGCTCCCTGTATATTTGTATATAACAAGAAATATATGCAGGAAAGAAATGCATCCTTGACTGCATCTGGAGTGCTGGAATACACTACAATCCAGAATATGCTGAGAGACCTGTGCTGTACAGCGACATTATTCTGTATGAGCATAGGACCAAATCATTTGAACTCTTCAAGCTTTTAATGCTTAAATTGTGACTTTTGACAATGAATATGTAAAAAAAAATGGATGTAAAAACTGGTTTGTACTGTAACTCCATACACTGGCTGTCTATTACTTATATATCAATAAACTGGTCTCATTCAAATAGTGAAAAACATTCTTTGGAGCTGTGTAAATGAAAGATGAAGTCTGAAGTCTGTATTCTGTACCTGTCACTTTGAGTCTGTTTTTGTGGTAGCTTTATCACTGGTGCAGTGAAGTAGACTGTAAATAAAATAGCAGTCAATTTGGTAGGCCAAACTGGAAGGCTAATTCACCCTGGGTTCCCTCAGGATTGTTTTAAATAGGTTTCTGGTTGTCGGATTTGAGTAAAATAAGGTCTGTGCATGGTTTACATTTGCTGAAGTGATTTTCTTGTCTTGGACACAGAACCTGATTTCACCAAGTGCAACATATTCTTGGATCAACATCTTTGTTAGTCCTCGAACAACATTCAAATCAACCAATCAGATTTAAGGGACAATTTTACAGTTTATGTCAAGTTTAGGTGCTTACATCAGTGCTATTCACCAATAATTTCCCTCTGATTTTAGGGATAACTTATGGGTAGGGTTATGTTTAGGGGTAGGGATATGGTAATTAGGGTTGGGTATCGAGAATCGAGTATCGATTGGAACCGGGACTAACTTTTCGTTTTTCTCGAAATCGTTCAAAAGGTAAAATTTCGATTCCTAGTTTCGATATTCACAGTCCGCCGACCGGAAGAAGAAACTGCTGAACAACACCAACGAAGAAGCATCTACCGGAAGTGTTGGCATAACCGCGCGAGTCGAACATGAGTAGCTTACGTCGGCGGTCCAAAGTGTGGCTTCACTTTTCTAAAAATAACGAAATCTCTGCAAAATTTGTGACAAAAGGAGTATTTGTGATAGGAGTATTTCCTTCAAAAAGACAGTTGGTTAGCATGGTTAGCTAAACTTTTTTGACCCTGCCTCTTAAAAGAATCGGAATCGAGAATCGCTAGGTACCAGAATCAAAACAAGGAATCGGAATCAGAATCGTTCAAATTCAACCGATACCCAACCCTAATGGTAATGATTCAATTTTTGGAGATGAATGGTTCCAAGATCAACAAAATATGTTTAACTAACTTCAGGCAAAATCATGACGTGGATTTTAGACACAATCAAACTTTTTCCCCACTTCCTTAAGGTTGTTGTCCATATTTAGTAACTTGTCAGCAATGTTTTCAATCACTCAATTGTATCAAAATGCAAATAGGTCAACATTAACATCAAGCAATATTAACAACAGACATTATTTTGCTCAGAAATTAAAACCAGTATTCTTAAAGCATTAAAAAGTTCCCAAATACTGATCAGTTTGCATTACCTGTTCAAATTCTTAAATGTTTTTATGATAATACAAGCACACAACAATGTAACTTGACTGCAGCACATTCATCTTTCAAAGAATGATTCATTGTGAGTTCATCTTCCAATTTCAAAACAGTGCTTTGCAATTAAATGAAGTAGCAATGCGATTTCAAAACAAAATTGCAATGCAATGTGTTGAATTTTAATCTATGCAAGTAAATTGTCTCATTAGATGTAAATTGTATTACTTCAGTATTACATTCCCACTGGAAACCCAGTCCTTTTATTATGGATCTAAAAATAGCACCTGCAGTGTGATACAATAAGGTTGATTTAAGATAATAAACTCAACTAAATGAGAGTAATGAAACTGCAGAACAAAAGGTCCAACCTTTTCTAACTTAGTTGGGTTAAACAGTTAAGACAATAAACCAATTGGAATTATCTGTAGTTCAATTAATTTGACTTGACTTAAAAAACGATTTAATGAAACAATGCGAAATGTCATTGTTGATCACACTGATATTTTTTGTGAAATTGTGCCTGAGCAAAAGATGTTGTTTTTGGACATCAGAAAAGGGTTGTTGATGCCTACGAGACTAGAAACTGTTGCCAAACCATTGCTTAAGATTGTGGTTTGGAAGTAATAGAGGAAATGAATCTCATTTGTGACTGTTCTTCGAGATGGATAATTCTTTGAATAACACTTGAATAATAGCTCAGGATCAGCAAGCAAAGCTCATCTGGGCTAATCTCAGTGCTCATGAATACCTATTAAAGAAAGCACTGAAACAAGAATGGTGTGTATGAAAGGATAAAAAGATCAGTGGTTCTCAACTGGTGTGTTGCAATTCAAAGATGAGTCGTGACTGTTCTGATAGCAAGGAGAAAAATAGAAATGATCAAATGCAACTGCAAAATTGTGAGTTGTTAGGATACCAAAATAAATAGAGAATACATTACATTATCAAAATAAATAGAGAATTACTAATATATTAATGAAATAGAAATATGTGATATTATTTTTGCACAAATTCAGCTGTCACTTGGGACAAATAGAAGCAGCCAATTGGGACAAATGCCAATATGGATGGCTTGCATGACACGCCTTTATGTTTGAAAGCCATGAACATAACTGAGCAAGGTAAAACATGACCAAGACTACATTAATTATGGCTTCATTGGAAACAAGGTCATGTGCCGACATTGTGTTTTGTGCTAGGAATTATTGGCTGTTGAAAACTATTAAAATTAACATTTTCATTTAAATTTCATTTTAATAAGAATTCATGATACTATTAATACACTAAAAAAATGTTGGGTTATTTCAACCCAAAGTTGGGGCAAATATGGACAAACCCAAATGTTGGGTTAAAAAAATGTAATTAAAAAATGTACAGTTGAAAGTGAAAGTTGAAGTTGGGTTAAAATTTAAATTACATTTTAAACCCAACATTTGGGTTTTTCCATATTTTACCCATTTTTTGTTTTAAAACAACCCAGCATTGTTTAGAGTGTACATATCAATTGTTGAATATTGTTTGCCTTTTTTTCTTTCACTTTTATTTGGCCATTGGATCATGAAGCACAACCAAATGATTGTAGCTTATAGCTGTAACTCAACCAATAACTCAAGCCTATAGCTGAAATACACATAGTAATATAGCATGGCAAACTGTAATAGCGCTTCGTATACAGAACTTAAAAAAAGAGAGGGCGGTCTTTAAGAACAGGTCAAGTTGCAGCCCAGCGTCTTACTTTCAGTTGTTGTGCATGTAGATGCAAAATAATCCAAACAGACAAGAACTTTGAGAATTAATATAAATACTATGCATGTCAAGCCCTCTTTTATGCAGCTGTAGCATTTCCTTATTTGGAGGCACTAATGACAGCTTTGATGTAATCTAGAGTCTAGACTAAATTTGGGGTGAGAAGGAAAAGGTGAAGTTTGAGCTGTAGAGAAACATTGGTGACGTTATTTCCATCTGATTTCTCTGTTCAGAGGTTGTGCACTTTCCTTCATATTTTCTAGAACTGATGAGTAATGATCTGAGCTGGGTTTCCCCAAAAGGGCTTATAACACTTGAGGGAAATGCAGCCCTGACAGGTGATATTATAATATAATATAATATAGTTAGGGCTGTCAAACGAATAATCGCGATTAATCGCATCCAAAATAAAAGTTTGTGTTTACATAATATATGTGGGTGCACTGTGTATAATTATTTTGTGTATATATAAATACACATACATGCATGTATATTTAAGAAAAATATTATTTATATATAAATTATTTATATTTATATATAATATAAATTATATATAAATCTATATACAGTATAGACATGAAAATATTTCTTACAAGCATGTGTGTGTGTATTTATATACATAAAATAATTATGCACAGTGCACCCACATAAACAGAAACTTTTATTTTGGATGTGATTAATCGCAAATAATCGTTTGACAGCTCTAAATATAATATAATATAGAATATGAAATATTACATACAAAACAAAAAAGGATCTCTAAGGGTGTATCTGAACTCTAAAGAATGTTAATAGAGGATGTAAGAAGGCAGATAATATATTATAATTACTATTATTATTATTGACATGGTATATGTTTATAAACATGAATGCCAGGCATAATATAAGTATGAGATCAACTATATCTCTAATTCATAACATTTAAAATCAAACCCACCTGGAGAGCCCACAGACATAGATTCATAGATCATTTTGCAGGTCTTGAGGAGCAGGTCGATCTTCTTCTGAGGTGAATATTCTTGGTGTAGGTTACTGAGCTTTGTTTGAATTTTCTCCATGATGGCATTTTCAGGAACACTTGTAGTGATCCCCAGGTCTGTGGTGGTGGTCCCCTGAACCACCTGCTGGTTCTCTTTTAATTTCCTTAGATTTCCTGCCCGGGAATGTATATCCTTCAGCCCATTATACACAGCCTCCCGCAAGGGTTTCAATACACTTTTGCATAAGGCCGCTTCAATAATGATCTCTGAAGAGGGGAAAACAGATACACACATAAACGCATAAGGAAAATGAAATACCATCTCCAAGATTCATTCATATATTCTTTATACATTATTTATATGCATCTGACTTTTAATCATAGACATCTAGGAGGATATGGCTTCAAATGTTATATGACTATATCACTGTGAAAGTCTTCACATTAATACATTTTTAATACTCTGGTGCTACAGAGAAGGAAAAGCAGCAAACATATCTTGTGTCTCAGTGCGAGAGCGTTCATTTTTCACACAGGAAAATATGTAACTTTCTTAGTAACGCACCCACAATCTATAGTTAGAAAATTGATGATTTAATGCTGCTTTAAAAATGCAAGAAGATTCCTGGACTTTCTCTCTGAGCAATGAATCGATAATAAAAGTTATTGTGGTTTACGGTGGACTTTTTATTTTATGGACTGAGAGGGACAATAGAGGAAGCTCAGTCTATATAGACGGTCTATTAAAGGAGTAGTTCACTTTAAAAAAAAAAACTTTTGCTGATAATTTACTCACCCTTATGTCATTCAAGATGTCCATGTCTTTCTTTCTTCAGTCGAAAAGAAATTAAGTTTTTTGATGAAAACATTGCATTTTCTCCATATAATGGACTTCAATGGGAACCAAACAGTTCAAGGTCCAAATGAGAGTTTCAGTGCAGCTTCAAAGGGCTTTAAACAACACCAGACGACTGAATAAGGGTCTTATCAAGGACCCTTTCGAGTCATGACTCAAAAAAGATTTGTTCATTTGGATGAACGAGTTTGAACAGGAGGGTCACGGAGGCATCACAGAAAAGAGCAAGGCGAGCATTTGTGCTTATAAAACTTAAACTTTTTTATTTATTTTTTAAATAAGCGATCGTTTCGCTAGATAAGACCCTTATTCATCATCTGGTGTCGTTTAAAGCCCTTTGAAGCTGCACTGAAACTCTCATTTGGACCTTGAACCGTTTGGTTTCCATTGAAGTCCATTATATGGAATGTTTTCATCAAAAACCTTAATTTCTTTTCGACTGAAGAATGAAAGACATGGACATCTTTGATGACATGGGGTGAGTAAATTATCAGCAAAAGTTGTTTTAAAAGTTAAGTTAGAGGTTGGTGGCACAATCTTCAGGTGCTTTGCTCAGATGATTCTAGGCTTGAAACGTAATTACAACAATAAAAAAAGACAATAGATCTGTTTGCACATTTTGCATTCTTGTTAATTCTTCCAAAATGCACAAACAAACATACTCGCTTGAGTTTTTATAAGTTAAAATTTTTTTTTTTGCTTTTGACTAATTGTTCATCATTGAAGTGTTCATAAATTCAATTTGCTTGGATGGAAACATGCTGACATCAGAAGCTGCACATCTGAAAATGAACTAATATTGTTTAGAAACTAAAAAGCAGAAGTTCTGACAGTAAATATAAAGCAGAGGTCAATTACCCAGTTTCTCCTCCGAGTATGCGATTGCTTCCTGAAGATTTTGCAGCTCTGCACTCTGGATCAAGTAGCTTTTCAGTTGGGTTATCATCTGCCGGATCTCTGGAGCATCTCCGTGCTGGAGGCGTGTTTCCGCATGGTGTCCAAAGTGAAAGCTCGATAATCCTTAACAAGGTTCCCAAAGTACGTGTTTCCATCCCGGGACATTTCGACAATGCGTTTCTGACACTTGCGATCCGCATTCATGAAGCCTGTGAGGACATTGGAGAGGTTCGCCATGGACACCATTGATAGTCGTTGCTTGGCACGGTCTAGCATAATTGTTGATGTCCTCTTCATACCAGCACCTGTTGCCACAGTATCCGCCTCCTCCTCCGTGCTACTGGTTGAGTAAGAGTCATGGTCTGCTGGAGCTCCCCTTCAGGCGAGTATAGAGAAACATCTGAGACTTTGGGATGACCGGCGTTGATGCAGAGCGAATGGCGGACGGGATTGGGGCTGCTGGAGTTCAAAGGTACAATGGAAGTGTGCTCTTGGGGAATTGGCGTGAGTGAGTTTCCAAAGCTTTGGGAGACTTGTCCCGTCAGATTCTGAGACTGTCTTTTCTTCCTGGGAGGTGCCACCGGAGCATTGGGCCGCTTCGGTTTTGGTGCAACCTCTCGAGTCACCATTGGAGCTCCATTAGTTACCTTAGACTCTTCCTCTGGCACCTCCGCAAGTTGCTGAGTAGCTGGGTCCATAGGCTTGTCCCTTTCTTCTATACGCTCATCTAGGCAAATGAGAGATGCTACAGGGACTTCAGGGATATCGTCCTTTGCTTCTGTGGAGCAAACTTCCTTCTGCGTTGGTTCCTCTGAAGCTTGCTTTTCAGATAACCTCCGTCGGATAGGAATTGGAGGAACTCGATGTGAAGCTGTATTGGAAAGTTGCTTTCCTTCTTTGCCCTGAGCTGGTTGTACGACAGCTGACTTGTCACACTCAGTGCTTGAGGCAGGAGTTCCCTGTCTCTCTTGTTCTCGGTCTACACACTCACAGTCATTTCCTTCCCCTTTTTGAACTGAAGGGGGAGGAGTACTGAGAACCGGCTTAAACTCCCCTTTTGAAGGCTTGACTAATGCATAGTTTAGAGAGCACTCAGGTGCACTGGGCGGACGAGGACGTAGGGGTGGCGGCCTTTTGAATTTGGGAGGAGCCTGGACTGGTGTGTTGAGACTCTGGGTCCTCAGAACAGGGGTAGAGGAGGTGGGCATCATGCTGTTGTTGCATTCCTCAATGAAAATTGGGTTGACATACCAAAGCCGGTCACTGCCAATGGAAAGCTGGATTTCACAGGAACTGCTTTGCCCCTGCCTATCCGAAGCACCACAGCTACCAGCAACGTTTTCCACTTCCTCGTGATTATTCAGAGCTGAGTTCCAGAACTCTGTGTTAGTATGAGAAATATGAATGTTATCATTTTTTTTTTACTTTTACAAGACAATTTCCACATGCTTAAATATTATATGCTAGCATCAATTGCTATTTACACTTAAACTGTCACCATTATTTTATAATTGAGATTCATATCGCTTTAGGGTGCGATGACAAATAAAGTGCAAATGCACACTACCAAATAGATTTACTACCACTACACTCTCAGAAAAAAAGGTACAAAAGCTGTCACTGGGGCTGTACCTCTTCAAAAGGTACACTTTTGTACCCAAAGGCTGCATATTGGTACCTTAGTGATACATATTAGCACCTAAAATCTACATATTAGTACCTAAAATGTACATATTACCACCTAAAATGTACATATTATCACCTAAAATGGACATAATAGCTCCTGAAACGGACATATTAACACCTAAAATGTACATACAGAATTACCACTTAAAATGTACATATTACCACCTACAATTTACATAATTATTAGCACTTAAAATGTACATATTAGCACCTAAAATGTACATATTATCACCTAAAATGGACATATTAGCTAATGAAATGGACATATTAACACTTAAAATGTACATATTAGTACCTAAAATGTAAATATTACCACCTAAAATGTACATATAAGCTCCTAAAATGTACATATTAGTACCTAAAATGTAAATATTACCACCTAAAATGTACATATTAGCTCCTAAAATGTACATATTACCACCTACAATGTACATATTAGCTCCTAAAATGTACATATTAACACATAAAATGTACATATTACCACCAGAAAATTGACATATTAGCTCCTGAAATGGACATATTACCACCTAAAATGTATATACAGTATTACCACTTAAAATGTACATATTACCACCTAAAATTTACATAATCATTAGCACCTAAAATGTACATTGTAACACTTAAAATGTACATATTAGCACATAAAATGTACATATTACCACCTACAATGAACATATTAGCACCTAAAATGTACATATTAACAACTAAAATTTACATATTAGCACCTAAAATTGACAAAAGTTTACCTTTTGAAAAGGCACAGCCCCAGTGACAGCTTTTGTACCTTTTTTCCTGAGAGTGTAACTACCATTAAAGCGACCTTGAGAACTTTGAAAGGCGCTATATAAAATAAACATATTATTATTACCATTAGGCGATTCAGCCATTAGCTTGTACAGTAAGCATTGTCATAGAAATTGTAGTTGCACTATTTTTATTCATAATTTAAAAATTAAAAAAAAAATCTCAAAGGAGAATAAGAGTCATATCAGTACCCTAATAAAAGCTGTTTTATATACATCCTGAAGGGGGCAAGTGACAAGTTCATATGACCAGCCAAATATGATTTACTTTCTGTACCTTCCCTGTTCTTAGACACTTTACATTCTTTGCATAATTAATCATGGCTGACTGCTAATAGACCATTGATTTTTACAATAGCACCTGCAGTCCCACATAAATATATACAGCTATGGAAAAAATTAAGAGACCACTGCCAAATCAGCATTTGCTCTGGATTTATTATTTATAATATAAATAATAAATCCAGAGCAACTGCTGATTTGGCAGTGGTCTCTTAATTTTTCCATAGCTGTATATATATATTCTCCAGAATTCGAACGCATCCCCCCTTTCACATTCATTTTGAAATATTCTCTGGGCGGCGTGGGGTACGTATACATGCACACAATGAGACACTCAGTCAATAGCAGCATTTTCATGGTATTGCAACTACTCTCTGTTCTGCCCAGCCCTCTCGTCTAGGGCAACATGTGAGTCAGGGCAGCTACCGATTAAAAGCTCTGTTTAAAACATTTCACTATATTTACCATAGATTTACTCTGAAATCAGCACAAAAAGTCTGCAGACAAAAAAAAAAAAATAGCTGAGTGCAACTTTAAATAAACTAAAATTATAGAAGATAAACTATTGTTACGACTTACCTGAACCTAGAGAAGAGATCACCTCCATGTCCTCATATTTAGCTACCTTTTGAATTACCTGAGGCAACTTCAGAGGAAAGGGAGGATGTCCCTGAGTAAAAAAGATAAATGAAAAGTCTATTTTAGACATTTAATTTTGAAAAATGTTAAAACAAGTAAAATGGACATATGTGATTTTTTTGTTCATCTTACCGGCTAACACAGTAGAAAGCAATGAGTTTAAAAATGTTCTCAAACACCAGCACAGACCCTTCAAGGTACAACACTGCAGTGAATGAAAGAAACAGACATGTTAATGATCAGGCACATATCTGGTTCCCGATGTTAGTAATACTTCGATTTAGTGGTGGCTCTAGTTCTTTGTTCTCGTGAATTACTGATGTAGAAACACTAAAATATATCCCAACTCAATGTGTTGTTAGAGTGGGAAGTGGGATAATAATGAATGATGATGTGTAAATAAACATGTTCTGGCCACCCCACGTGTACAGTTTTTATTTCAGCCAAAAAAGAGAAGATGAAAACAATAGACTTTTCAGCTTTGTAACCGCTGGACAAATAAGACTGCTTTGTAAAAATATGAAAATGACCACACATATGCACTAAAGCACAGACACAGGCACACGCACACACACACACACACACCAGGAAATGAATAATCTATAAGAGGCCAGTGCAGGACATCCTGTAGCTACTACTGCAATGCAGGGCTGGGAACAGGAAACCTGTGGCCCGCAACCCCTACCGTCAAACACCGTCGATACCCCTAATGACCTGTTTATATCTCTATACGCACTCAAACATCTATGCGAATGTTTTCAGGTATATATTCATGTTTGTTTGTGTGTGGGCCTTTGGATGTGTTAGGGTCTGTATGCAAATGTAGTTGTGTGTGGGTTTGCCTATGGCATAAATGCATTCTGCGCGCAACACTAAATCAAATATGGACAAACCCAACCATTGGTTTTGTCCATATTTGACCTAAACATAGGTTCAAACAACCCAGCATTTTAGAGTGAAGTTGAAAGAACAGTCTTCTCAATGCAAAAAAACTCACAGGACTTTTCTTCCTTTATAGGCAGTTCCTTGACATGGGGCTCCCCCAGCTGGTCAGGAAGACGTACTGCCAGTACCATCGATTGTTGACTTGAATCCCTCCTGACTAAAAATATCTGCAAAATCAAACCAATGACACAATCAGTTTGGCTGTAGAGTAGAGCTTGTAAGGATCACACAACGCATTTTTGCATTTAAAACCCCAAGATAGTAAAGTACCGCAGGAGAATAGTAAAACTGTACAGTAGGCTACGAAACGCAGGGGTATCGGGATCACTTTTATGAGAAAAGGTGTAGACCTATGGCAAATAAAGAAAAAAAACATAAATAGATAAAAGATGTTGCCGAACAGCAGGACAGAACGATTGTTGATTGTTCATGATTGTTTCTAAAATGAAAAACTTAAATTAAATGAAACTGTAAAAAAAAAAAAAAAAAAAAAAATATATATATATATATATATATATATATATATATATATATATATATATATATATATATATATATATATATATATATATATAGCATATATGTATATATATATATATATATTTCCGGCACTTGCGTAGACCGAAGCACCCGTCCTAAAAACGCTACGTTTTCTCACACATACCGCTCGTTTCGTGTCTTAGGCTATCCATGTGTGCTTATTACGAGTCATTAAATCATGTTTAATTTGGACTTCTCTGTGCATGCTCTTTGAGGAGAACCCAGGGTGAACACCCTCCATTATATGACTGACAGACAAGAACAGTTTGACCTAAAACTATCAAAATTGAAAATACTGTGGAAACAAAGACACCTACATCTTGGATGCTCTTGAGGTAAGCTAAAACATATAAAAATAAATTTAAAAGTGAAATATCCCTTTAATAACCGTCATAGCTAAAGTTGCGTTCACGCCAACACATTCTCACCTGTGAAAGGTGCGCAATGTTGCGGTTGTGGCATAATGGATTGTTACAGTGTGTGTGTGACGACCATCGGTGACGGCACCGTTCCAAGATGACAGGCGCGCACCGACATGTCTGGAGCGGTTGAAAATGGCATACGTATGGTAATTACGGTAATTATTCTGAACTGTAAAAAGCCTTCACGTGCTTTTAGAACTTGTACCACGTGGCTGCATCACCTGACCATTGCAGATTTTGTGTTGGACTTGAAGCATGCGACAGTATGCATAATTGATTGGTGTACGACCACAAGAGTGATTCGAGAGCATTTGCTGCATTCACGCCATGTCGTAATTACCATAGTCTCGAGATGACGACAACGTGACTTTATATTCTGATCTGTTCAGGTCCTAGAAATGGGAATTATGCGTTTCTATGGCAATACTTGCTTATTTCTATGGTAATACATTATTTTCTATGGCAATACATCACCTCACCATTGCAGATTTTGTGTTGGACTTGCAGCATGCGACAGTATGCATAATTGATTGGTGTACGACCGCGAGAGTGATTCGAGAGCATTTGCTGCATTCACGCCATGTCGTAATTACCATAGTCTCTAGATGACGACAACGTGACTTTGTATTCTGATCTGTTCAGGTCCTAGAAATGGGAATTATGCGTTTCTATGGCAATACTATCAACACTTAAATGAATCTGCAGCGTTCACGTGCTACAAGTAGGAGCTCTATGAAAATGTCCTACTGTAGGCCACTTACAAGCTCTACGAGGACGTGCTTTATACAAGTTAAAAATTTAGTATTTACGGTAATGACATGGCGTGCAGCATGATTGTTTTTTTTCTGATTGATCTTGGAGGCGGGTATATTTTATGCTTAAAGCTACACTGTGTGATTTTTACCCCCATCTAGTGGTGAAAAGGTATATGACCATAAAGTGAATACTAGTTTCTGTTCCTCTCAATTCCGATTTCGTTTTAACTCCTACGGTGGCCAATGTAGACCAAGATTAACATGGCTTCCAGTTCGACCTCGTCTATGAGTGTTAACTCAAGCGTAAACGCGAAAGGCGAAGCTTGAATTAACGGGTATGTCCTTCTTTGGCTAATGTACTTTCAAGATGGAGGGGCAACATGGCGACCGACATTTGAACCCCTTACCTGTATGTATTTTCAATGGCATATTATACACTCACGAGAATACTTTATTACTTGAACGAAGTAAATACATTAATGAGCACATATATTTTTGAAAGAACTAAGTGTTTTAGCTAAGAATAAACTAAAAGAGTTACACAGTGTAGCTTTAAAGTTTGAATTTGTTTGTATTTGATGCAACATTTTAAAAACAAGATCTTGTGAGATGCTGTAAAAGCAGCCAGATGCAGCACAACACTAAAGGTATTTGACTCTATTAGGTATTTAAAATAAATAAAGTGCAGTAGAACAAAACAAAGCATTCTATGTGAATCATTTGTGTTTTCTTCTCACCCCAGGAAACTCCTTGCTCAGTATATGCATGGCTCTGTCCTGCTTCATTCCCAGTTGAAGCCACACTGGACACGTCTTAATCAGTTTCTCCAGGATGCTGATACTAGGAGGAACAGGTTTATTGGGCTTGCTCACTGGAGATGTGGGGACTGATGGTTTTGGGACTACTGGTGGAGGCGGTCTGGGTTGAGGTGGAGATGAAGGTCTAGTGACAGGAGGTGGAGGTGGTCTAGGCATGGCTGAGGAGCAGCTTTTAGGAAGAGCAGAGGAAAGTTGTGTTGGTAGGGGTGGCTTTGAGGCCTGGGGAGACATGGGCTTGTGGGGAGGAGGTACGGATGGTTTGGAGTAAGGCTGAGGTGAGGAAGGTTGTACACATGAAATTGGGTGTGAATTATGGAGCGGAAGGGAGGCGGTGTCAGTGGAAGGGTTGTCAGATATATCAACCAAAGGGAAGGCTGAAGAAGTCAAGGAAGAAGAAAGAGGACTAGGAGGAAGTGAAGTGGTTTGTGAATGGAAAGAGGCCTGAATAGGTGAAGATATGGGTGGGGAAAGAGGGTTTGGAGAGGCTTGGAGGGGCTGTGGAAGGGCCTGGAGAAAGCATACTGCAGGACACACAGAACTTTGAGAAGAATCCGATGAATGCTTTTAGGTCACCCTGCCGAAACAAGAAAGATCATACAAAAATCTTAGTATAACAAAACTGCAACAAACTCGACAAACACTGTATCATACAGTAGAAGGAAAAACAGAAGTCTTTTTAAAATTTTTGTAAAACATGAGGTCAGAATGTCATATGATCGTAATAAATGTGCCAACATGGCTAAGTTGTGCAATTGGGAATGTGTCAGCATTTTCATGTGAGGATGAAATAAGCCTTGTGCATCATAGCAGCCGTTTTGTTCTCTGTTCTCTCAGCTAAGCTGCTGCTGTCTCCCATTCTTCCTGTTTCTTGGCTACCAGGATGTTTCCCTCCTCCAGTTCCTGCAAAAATCTTCTATTTTGGCATTGCTGTCCTGCAATATCATAAATGGCATATGCTTCGGGGGAAATTTATAGCTTAAATGTAACTCATTTGCCATTGCAGACAGCAAGCCATATCAATATTTGTTGTTTGCAAACTGAACATGAGAATTCATCAAGCACTGCTGTATTTGTCAGGAAGTAAAGATTTCTTAAGCCATTGGTAACACCTTCTTTTACAGTGTCCTTGTTACATGTTACATGTAGTAACTGTAGTAATAACTATAAATTAGGGATAATTACATCCAACTAAACCTAAAGGAACCCCTATTCCTAACCCTGAGGGAGAATTGCCCTAATGTGGGACACCTAAGGTCTAGTGTTTGTAAGTCCCCCATAAATACACCAATGACAGTGAAACTATGGGTTAGGCAAAGCTGTGGTGTCATGTGATCAAAATCTCATGACCTATTAAATGTCCAATCAAATTTGAGGGTGTAGCAATCAAACAGGAGACACCTTGACCATCTGATTAGACCATTCGAAGGTTAATGACAGAGTTTTAACAAATTTGATGTTAAGGAGTTCGATTTTAAACAAAGCAATCCTGTTCCTTTTTTTTAACCTAAAATGCTTATGAAATGTTTGTTCATCCAAAAATATGTGTAACTTCATGTGTATAAAGTATATATTTTATATTTGTATCAAATGTCCTAGTGTCCCACATTAGGAAATGTGGTTTCCAAATCTGGGACAGTATGATTTTTTTTTTTTGATGAATAATGTTTATATTAGACAAATATTAAAGAAAAAAATGTTTCACCAACAGGATTTTCATGACCTTTTTTCAGAATCTGCGGTCAGATATGAATAGATATGTAATTCCTAATAAATAAGTCAAAGAAACTCACTTTAAAAAAATAAACTTTATCCATGTAATCAGTTAGTTTAAAAAAGTTTAAAGTTTTTTGTTGTTGTTATTATAACAAATTATTTTGGTCCAAAGTTTATCTGTTTATTTTTAGGTGTTTTACAAATGCATCACTATCACTGATAAAATGGGTCATGTTTATGGATTGTGATATTGGTTTACTGGAAATGGATAATCTAACTAAAAATGTTGTTATTTTTTTACGTTTCTTTCCTTCATAACAAAGAAAATTAGTAACTAAGAGTTAAGGGAGAATCTAATATAAAATACGATTTTACTATTCTACATATATCAATGTGAATTTTGGTATTTTATCATAGATTTTTCAGTGTCCCACATTAGGAAGCTGCAGATTGTCTCACACAACTTGCACGTCTATATATGTCTATAATTTCTCTTATTAATGGGTAATCTGAATGTTCTCTTTTGATTTGATTAGGACACATACTGGGGTTTTTAAAATGGTATTGGGTGTGGATTTAATGTTTTGGTCGCAATACGTCACAGTCTGAAGTCTGAAGTGCAAAAAATGTCCCACATTAGGGCAATTCACCCTATATTTAGATATTTATTGTTATTCAATACTTAAATGTATAATAACACTGTAACACGGACACCTTGAAAAAAGTGCATCACTGCCCAATTATTGCAAAACACAATAAAAAGATAAATCCATAAAATAAAACAAGAACCCAATGCCACAAATCATTGGGTTTAGAGACAATTCCCATGGCTGTTTGTGAAATCCCTCAACACTTACCTGGCTGAAATGTACACATGTTGTTGGCAATCTATTAGTAACCTTTTAAAACACTTCAGATATGTAAAAGCATTGCATATTACAGATCTGGGCCTGGGAGACATATCCACATCCCTCCCATATATTCAGGATAGTGACCTTTTCAAATGGGTTTTCTTAAGATTTTACATTTGAACCCATGATATTCACAATATATGAAGTGTTTGGAAATTCACAAATATTGATTAATCTTTTAAATAAGTATAAAAGTGAAGACTTCCAGTTGTTCCGGCTTTCCAATGAGCATAATTTGAGGACTTAACAAATACCTTTTCTGCTCAGTGAGAGCAAATAATAAAAAACGCTAAGACAGCTGTGGTGTATGTATATAGTGAGTGGATGTTTGTGTATCTGGCAGTACTTACTCTCAGGATGCTCTGTGTTCTGGGTCCCAACAGCTGTTTTCATCATTCAGTCTTAAAACTCAACATTCTTCATTCACAGAATGACCAAATATGCAGTAAAAGCTGTCCTCCATATTCTTGCTCAGTTCTTTCACTTAGTGTTTTTCTCTTTTCCGAATGATGTATTCCTTTTGAGAACGAGGGTGGCTGCAAAAATTAAAATGCAGAAAAAACTAAAAGAAGAAACAGAAAAATGCACGTCCCTTTTTCTCTTTTTCTTTCTAAACTTCCTGTCAGCAATGTAGTCAGGAAGGGGCTGTCCAGGGTGGTCAGCCAACCCCTTTCCACCCCCCTACAGTCTCACACACACAGTTGAGCTAAATAAACCTCAAACATACCTTTGCTTCTCCTCGTCTCTGTCTCGCTTTCATAGTGAACGCAGCATAAACAATGTCCGCAGATGCGTTAACCCAAGAAACAGAGCTGTGAGGAGTGAACTTCCCTCCCTCCTCCCCCATAGAGTCTGAAAGTGTCTGAAGTTAAACAACTCCAGATGCCCAGGAACCCCAAAAGAAGTTCCACAAGGCCTGCAGTCCAACATATGGTTAGTTTTACCATTGGGAGCGAATGGCATCCCATCCACCCCACCCTCCTCAATGCTCCTTATCGTTGGATCCATAACATTTGCAAAAAAAGCAAATTGATGGAGAACATCTACACTGCACCACCTGTTCAAGGGCCATCAGGAGGGGGAACATATTTGTGATGCTGCCAAGTATAATGCACTTTTAAAGATTAGTTTTCTGCTTGCATTAGCAGGCAGTTGACTGTAATCTCAAAAGCTCTGAAAACTATAAAGAGCGTGAAGCATTTGCAGGTTAATGCATCAAAATCGTACTATGAGTAAGTTCTGACCAGCAAATGGTTTACTATGAAAAACTGTTGAAGTCTGATGTTTTGCATGACAAATCAATTTGTATAATCAGTTTGTTTGTAAGAGCTTCACAAGGGTACCGTGAACCCTTGAGCTTGCAAACAGATGCTTCCTGTTAGTGAGGTGTGACTTCCACAAGTGAGTGAGCTTAAAGAAGAAGACACTATTGTCCCTGACCTAAACAATCTAAGTGTCAGGTTGGTGGATGAGATCTTCTCCATCTCACTCTCTGTTGTGAAATATCTGTATCATTGTGGTCACTGAGTGATTTTCACTTGATAACTATTTTTATAGTTGGTTTTTAAGACTCATAATGAGTTGTGAAAACAAGCAAAAGGTGGATTTTTTTTGGCTTTGAGTTAAAATGGCGATGCTGTTCTGGGTTCAGCTCAAGTGATGACTACTGTGGAATCTTGGAAGGGGTGGAGGGGGGTTAATGTGACTCACTCCTCACATCCAGGAGACTCAGTCACTGTTTCCACTCGGCTCTCACAGCTGCTGCCAGTTCAGCAGAAACACTGCATGAAACTTCCCAAATCACTGTAGATCTGCATTCGTAGGAAGAACACAGCTTTAAGTTCACACGGCTACAGGAATTTATAAATTCAGTAATCCTGCAACATTCGTTTGCCCAATACAGTATAATTATGGACACTGGAAATAGTATTAAAGGAGTAGGCTAGTTCATAAAAAAAAAAAACTTTGCTATTAATTTACTCACCCACATGTCATCCAAGATATCCATGTCATTCTTTCTTCAGTCGAAAAGAAATTAAGGTTTTTGAGGAAAACATTCCAGGAACGATCGCATTCCAGGAACGATTGAGGAAAACATTCCACAAAACGATCGCTCATTTAAATAAATAAATAAATAAAGTTTAGGTTTTATAAGCTCAAATGGTCACCTTGCTCTGTTCTGCTGATGCGGGATTCTCCTATTCTAACTCGTCTATCAAAATGAACGAATCTTTTCCAGAGTCAACTCGGTCATTCCCGTTCGTTGAATGAACCAAATGACACGGAAAAAAGATTCGTTCATTTTGATAAACGAGTTTGAACAGGAGAGTCATGAACGCACATCACAGAAAAGAGCAAGGCGAGCATTTGAGCTTATAAAACTTAAACTTTATTTTTTTTTTAAATGAGCGATCGTTTCGCTTGATAAGACCCTTATTCATTGTCTGAAATCGTTTAAAGCCCTTTGAACAGTTTGTTGTTTGCACTGAAACTGTCTTTTGGACCTTGAACCGTTTGGTTCCCATTGAAGTTTATTATATGGAGAAAAATCTTGGAATGTTTTCATCAAAAACTTTAATTTCTTTTCGACTGAAGAAAGAATGACATGGACATCTTGGATGACATGGGGGTGAGTAAATTATGAGAAAAATTATCAGCCTTACTTACATAAACCAGGGGTATTCAAGTTCCAAGAGGTCCGGCCTCTGTATTTCCTTTCCAGTGTAGGTCTGGACTAGTGTTGCACGGTGCACTCGATACTTCAAAAGTATCGCGATACTCGGAAATTAAAAACCTCACGATACCTAAATTTATTAGTATCGATACTTTTATGAATGACCGCGTTCCAGATTTGTAAGAGACGTATTTCATGTTGGTGTGTGCCACGCACGCTTCCAGTCTCTCCCTGATATCAACGTCTGTTTCTCCTCACGCACACATACATGAGACAAACACTACCGCGAGACGGCTGCATGCGCGAGCAGAGCACACGTGATACAGTGGCCGCCTGTCAGTAGCGGAGTGGCAATCCGGAGAGTCGGATCTCTTCCCGGTGGGCCGGTAGTGTTTCGAGACCGCGAGGGCCGGTCTGATAGTTATACATTGCAAGTTATTAGCATCACAATCCAGCGGCCTGTACACAATAGTCTCTGCAACGGCGATAGTTCGAAGCGCGCGTCCGTGTGAAGACGGTGCGCGACTGCGCGAGCCACAAAAGACACTGTATCCATGCAACTGATAGCAGCGAAAAAGAGCGCTCTGCTTGATTTAAAAAACAACAACAACAACAACAACAGCAGATTTTAGCGCTAGATCTCTTATTTAATAGCGAACTAAATGAATTATCTGCTAGTTAACTGGAGATGTTTAATTTATTTTTGTATTAGGTGTACAACTTTCCCCCCAACTTTCATTGATAGCATAAATAATTTGCAAGCTGCTAAAATAAAGGATACAAAACATCAGCAAAATGATCTATCGGCTATATGATTATAACCAGAGCATGTGCATGTCAGTGATTTATTTATATTAGGTTATTACAGCATTAAAGAGCACAGACATATGCAAAGGAGCATGTGAAACGCTTTGTAAGAAATACTTTCCGTTTCAGGAAAAGTATCGAAAAAGTATCGAAATCGCAATACTTGACTAAGTATTGGTATCGAAACAATTATTTTGGTATCGTCGTGACAACACTAGTCTGGACAATTCTTTTCATGGCAGCTTAGTACATTTTAAAAGAACAAATCCTAAAGTTTCACCCTAGTCATCAAAGATAAAAATCTAGGCCCCCGAGATCTGATGCAGTGATGTCTGGGAATTAATTTTTTAACCAATGTTTACTAACAAGAAAAAAAGTTAATATTTCTCCCAATATGAATATAAAAAGGATAGGTTTTATCAGGCCTTTTTATTTTACATTCAGACTACCTGTATGGCACATTTAAGGCATTAGAGAAACTGAGAAAATATACTAGGGGAGCAGAGTTTACATCTTAAAGGGTACATACCATGAAAATCTGATTTTTCCATGTTTAAAGGCAAACTGAAGTTCCTTCGAACACTCAGCTTTGAATGATGCATTGACGTGATTTCCACTGAAACAGGAAGCTAAGGCAGGACATATTGAATGGCTCTGTCCTCACCCTGTTCAAATAGCTAATAGTGTGGCAATTTCATACAAATCCGCAATCAATTTTAGCAGAAGTGAGAGACTTTTGAATGCTTCCTCTAAATGCGAATTTTTTGAAATACACAAGCCTATTCATAACCTTTGGGCTAACATCTTCATACTAAGAGCTAAAAAAAACTTGCATTTTTATTTCAGGGGTTCTTGAAGTGATATAATTGGGTACCCGGTGCATCTACCAACCCAGAAAACGTGAAAAGTGACAACCAAGTAACTTTTTTTTTGATAAGCCTTTCTCTGCAAGCATGTAGAAAAAAGCCAATCAGATTTCGCTCCCCTTCTGATGTAGGAAAGGGATCTTATTATAATATTACCACCCCTTAATCTGCACGTTTCCACCCAAGAGGCAACAGTGTAACCAGTTCTAGCACAACCGCAAATTTAGAGTCCCAGTCTCAGATGAGACGAGAGCAGTGGATTCATTTTGTTTTGGGGTTTGAGGTTACTAATACTCATTTTAGAAAAAGTATCTATTTTTGCTGCTCTCCGTGTTTCTGCTACTCTTATAAAAATAACTGTGCCATCTGTAGCTCTCGTGCTGGCGCTTTACGTCTTTGCGAAAGCGTGAGAAACACGTGCACGGAGCAGAAAGGGCTTGAAGCGTATTTAGCTCAAGAGAAAAATATATGAAGAGTTCAGATGCAAAAGCCTCTAAATGCCATTTTAAATTTTCTTCTAAAATGACCATTTTTATCAAGCGTGTATATTTAAGTTCAGTAATTTCACTTAAATGACAATTAATAGGTAATCTTCATTGCCATTTAAGTGAAATTACTGAACTTAAATATACAAGCTTGATAAAAATGGTAATATTAGAAGAAAATTTCAAATGGCACTTAGAGGCTTTTGCATCTGAACTCTTCATATATCACATGATGTTGCGCCAAAATATCATTACAGTAAATGACCCTGACCATTTACAGTGTGAACCACTCTGTTGTTTTGATGCGCTGCTCACTTTAAACGGTCAAAACTGTAAAAAGGCACAATTGTGCCATGGTCGGATGAAACCTAGCGGTCAGCCATTTTAATACCACTGATAAACAACAGAATATTGAAATAAGGGGGTTGAAATAAGACAAGCTTTAAAAATTAATTGCATGCACTTTATCATCATTCTTTCTTAAATCGAAAAGAAATGAAGGTTTTTGATGAAAACATTCCAGGATTTTTCTCAATATAATGGACTTCATTGGGAACCAAACGGTTCAAGGTCCAAAAGACAGTTTCAGTGCAAACTGTTCAGAGGGCTTCAAACGATTTCAGACGATGAATAAGGGTCTTATCAAGCGAAACGATCGCTCATTTAAAAATAAATAACAAAGTTGAAGTTTCATAAGCTCAAATGCTTCAGTGATGCATGTTCGTGAATCTCCTGTTCGAACTCTTTCATGAAAATGAACGAATCTTTTTCCGAGTCAGTTCGTTCATTTCGTTCGTTGAATGAACCAAATGACTCGAAAAAAGATTCGTTCATTTTGAGGAACGAGTTCGAACAGGAGAGTCATAAACGTGCATTACAGAAAAGAGCAAGGCGAGCATTTGAGCTTATATAAGTTAAACTTAGTTATTTATTTTTTAAATGAGTGATCGTTTCGCTTATAAGACCCTTATTCATCGTTTGGAATCGTTTAAAGCCCTTTGAACAGTTTGCACTGTCTTTTGGACCTTGAACCATTTGGTTCCCATTGAAGTGCATTATATGGAGAAAAATCCTGGAATGTTTTCATCAAAAACCTTAATTTATTTTCGACTGAAGAAAGAATGGACATCTTGGATGACATGGGGTGAGTAAATTAGCAGCAAAAGATTTTTAAAAGTGAACTACTCCTTTAAGCATGTGTTGGCCTGCTTGATATTTGCCTAACTGTCAAGACAGAAACGAGCTCTGCTGCACTTAGCCACAGAAAATAATGTGGTGGGCCCACTAACACCACTACAGAACATAACTAACTAGACAAAAAGAAAAGCAAGCAATAAGAATAGGTGTTAGAACTCACGGATGAGTCAGAGTGTAATCAGTTCTGAGAAAATTCTCCTACATAACATAACGATATGCTTTTTCAGGACTCCATTTTAGGAAGGACTATTTGTGGTTAGATTTCAAAATAGTCTAACAGCAACCTCTGCTGGTCATTTTGACACAAAGTCCAGAGGACATACAGTACAAAGTACAACATAAAATTGTGAAATATATCCCCTCGTTCTTGTAGCCACATCTATTCTCTTCTCTGATGATGTGTTTACTGGAGCAAAGGCGAAACAACCTGTCACTCAGATGACATCATCCAATGATCCACTCAATTCAATGGACAAAATTAATTCCTGTTGTACATTTCTTGTTTAAGAAGCAGTTTCACTTGACGTAGGGAAGAAAAGACCATTTTAACTTAAATTTCATGCCGACAACACATTCCAAAGGCTAAATCATCTTAAAGCCTTATTATGCAAATTATTTAATGACACAGCTTGTGTCCAGCTATTTACAAACACCAAGATTACAATAAAAAGACACAAATGGAAGTGATATTAAATTAAGTAGTGGCAGATCTTTCTTTTGTATTGTGATGTACATCAGAGTGAAACAGATTATCAGATCAAAACGTTTTTTTAGTGCTGGCCTTGATTCGATCCATTGGTTCTTGACTGGATTTTGAGTTGTGTACGTTGCACACAAAAGGTAGTTAAACGGAAGCTTGTAGGGGTTTAAAGCTACACTGTGTGATTTTTAACCCCATCTAGTGGTGAAAGGGTATATGACCATCCAGTGAATATAGTGTCTGTTCCTCTCAATTCCGAATTTCGTTTTAACTCCTACGGTGGCCAATGTAGTCCAAGATTAACATGGCTTTCAGTTCGACCTCGTCCATGAGCGTTAACTCAAATGTAAACGCGAAAGGCGAAGCTTGAATTAACGGGTATGTCCCTCTTTGGCTAATGTACTTTCAAGATGGAGGGGCAACATGGCGACCAACATTAGAACCCCTTACCCGTATGTATTTTCAATGGCATATTATACACTCACGAGAATACTTTATTACTCGAACGAAGTAAATATACATTAATGAGCACATATGTTTTTGAAAGAACTAAGTGTTTTTAGCTAAGAATAAACTAAAAGAGTTACACAGTGTAGCTTTAAACTAATTAAATGACAGAAGAAGTCCTGCAGAAGTCACTACAGAGAAGTCTGTGTTTTCAGCAGAAGATTGAGTTATTTAGATTAAACTTTACAAGGTAAAAAAAAATAAATGGACATATATACAAAATAACTGTTCACAATAAATTAAAAGCATATATTTAGAAAAATCAATAGGACATGAATATGTATTTTTGTCATGCAGACACGTCCTTTCAATATTTCCCTTAGCAGTGTTTCCTGGCATGTTTTTCAGCCTCAACAACATCATATGTATTTTTTGTAACCTGGCAAAAAAAGACAATAAAGAAGTCAGTTCACATCTATCCATCTATCTATTAAATTTTTTTCTTCCTCTGAGCTCTCAAACCTTTCTGAGTTCTAAATCTTACCATTTTTTTATTATATGTGTTAACTTAATAAACAAACATACGTGTATAAATTGTCACTAGAGTGTATATTGCCAGCTAGATATAAACCTCTAGCTCCACAATTGCACTTGCATTATCCAAATGAATCACCTCTGGATTTAAGTAACTTTACCTCATTATTGATTTCGTCGATAGTTTGGATCTGTTCGCTGATCTTCTCGCCTATTCCCAGTGCCATGTTCTTCAAAATCATAATGTTGCCGCCCACAATCTTCAGATCCTCTTCCATCGCATCTTCTCGTTCATCATTAGTTATTCTTACAGAACAAAAACCACTTTAATTTCCAAGCTAAGACCATTACACATCTATAAGATAAACGTGTCTAAATATAAATGAACAGCTTGTGCCATATGGCAATGCATAACACAAATCTCACCTATTGATGTAAGGGCCAGGGGGACTGCTGACGGAGCAGAAGCAGCCTGCTGATTGCGGATGGCTCTCTGTTGGCTGGATCCCACATTCCGCTTGTTTTCTTTTGGTTCCTTGGCCTGCTTATATCTCTTATCACTCTTGGAGGACTTCACTCTGAAAGAGGAGCCATTCAAATCCAAAGAAATAGATCAAATACAAGCATTGTGGTGAAAACCATAAACTAAAAGTGGCAATTTAGTTTATAATTATATCTGCTGAAAAGGTAAGCTTAGACCAGTATAGTGTTGGTTTAATGCTGATCTAGGTAGTGGAGCAGTATAGGCTGTTCACCAATAAAATATAGTTGATTAAGCATTTGGATTTCCTGGTTGACGATTAAGCTAGTTAAGAACCTGGCGTGGATATCAGTAGACCAGAATCTCACTTTGGGGACTAACATCAAAAACACAACATGTGTTGTTCTTTTCAGCATCCTACATCAAGTCCTCTGTTTCTGAATAATACACTTGAAGAAAAAAAGCTTTTGTAGAGCTTGACACGGCTAGAATGTATTTAATGTATAAATGTATTTAAAATGTCATTATAAAAAAGCGCATTGAGTTATACGACTTGATTAATTTACATGACTTTTCCAGTTCTAGGAATCACACTTCACAAAAAAAGGGTACACTTTGTAACTTTGAGCAAGTACATCATGAAGCCATCTTCCAAACCGTGTTTTCGTCTTATGAATAACTACGGTACGCCTATAATAAGTGTTTATATTCAGACTGGTTTAGAGTACCTGTGTCATATACATAAACAGAGACAATTAGCTCCGGCTACAATGTTCTTCCACAAGACGCATAAAATTTTGTTTATTGACTCCTAGAGCGCCAAAAGTTACATAGTGTACCTTTCAATTTATGCTTTATAGTCTTAAAATCACTTAAAGTCATCTTAAAGGAGAACTCCGGCAACAATGAACCTTTGGTCTAATAAAACATTGGTACCTAGTCAATCGTTCTCTGAGATTTGTTTTTATGATAATCGAATGTAAAGAGTTTTATCTCTAAAAACTGTTTCAGCGTATAATGCTAGTACTGGGGGCATTGACCATGTAAAAGAAATCACTAGTTTAAACCACGAACAAGGTTCAAAATAGCCCCACACTAACACAGTAACACAATGAGGGTCCATACATGCAAAACGAAGTATTGAGAACGTTGTAAGTGTACAGACCGTTTAATAAGAAGATATGTTATAAAGACAGTTCACTTCATGTATACTGTACAGACAGGCCATCTTAGAATATAGTCTCGATAGATCGAACGCAGTTCTAAAGTTCTCAATGCTTTGTTTTGCATGTATGGACCCTCATTGTGTTAATGTGTTAGTGTGGGGCTATTTTGAGCCTTGTTAGTGGGATAAACTAGCGATTTCTTTTACTTAGTCAATGCCCTCAGTACTAGCATTATAGACGCTTTCATCAGACGCCTTGCCATGGTGATGAGCTGGCCCAAAGTTAACTTCCGTTCCGTTCCGTTTTATACTGTTTATTGGATAATACGGCATTGACTGCAAAAGCAGTGAAAGTTAAGGTGATGAACAGATTGTTGAGCTGTGGGATGCAACCTGACCTTGGGAGCAAACACAATAATAATAATAATTTTAAAAAAAATCAGCGCTGACCGCCACATATTGATTTCCGGTGTTTTTACAATTTAAGATGGGAAAAGTTGTATTTGACTGCAGAGTTGCGTGCAGCGCATATTCACACGCTCTCTCTCTCTCTCTCTCTCTCTCTCTCTCGAAACCACATTGACAGCGGATCAGTCTGTGTATTGAATGTATCATAAACAACGCTGCACAGATCCATCCAACATGCTGTCATGTGGAGACCCGCCTTAAAAAAAAGGTTAGCAAGCATGTAAGAAGCTAATAAGGAGAGATATGGTCGGTAGAAAACATCTTGTCTCTTATTTTGTTCAACGGGTCTGGTAGTGTCACATTTCAGTTTGGCCAGGTAACATTTTTTTTCTTTGACTGGCAAGAAATACCAGCTACTATATGGTTATTTACTTGTTATGGATTGTCTGCGCAAGTTTGCCGGAAGTTAAGTTTGGGCCGGTTTAATGCACATGCGCAGTACCGTTTGTTTATGTTGTCACTGCTGAAAGCGTCTATACGCTAAACAGTTTTTAGAGATAAAAATTTTTTACATTCGATTATCATGAAAACAAATCTCAGAGAACGATTAACCAGGTACCGATGTTTTATTAGACCAAAGGTTCATTGTTCGCCGAAGTTCTCCTTTAAGTCATCTTTAAGTCACCAGGGCCCGGCCCACTGATTAAGAATTCCAATATTATTCCACAGTGTCTTACTTTATTAATTGTGTTGTAGTCCGACAAGAAATGAAGTCTAACTAATTCAAAACTCATCGTCACATAATAAGTTATATACGCTCCTACAACCTGTTCCATGGCCACAGACACAGGCCACAGCATTTGGACAGTTCGTTCAGGTTTTTTCAGAGCCTGTTTCATGTCCTGCGTGATCTGGCCCACTTCCTTTTTCGCATTGCTTAGTTTTTCTGATATAGGGAGAAAGAGAATAAAGGTCTGGTAGTCACCAGTCTGTACTCCATTATCAATAGTGATGCATGAGCATGGCTCACACAGAGGTCACTTTTCAACCAATTAACTTTCTGTTGGTCAGGACAGAAAATGTGCATTATTAACCTGATTCCAGTGCAGAATGGGGATTTTCCTCCACATTTCATGGCTAATTACTATAAAATATACTATAAATACCACCCATAAGAATATACAGAAATGATTTAATGTGTGAAAAGGCCTCTAAGTTTTGAGATATTGAAGTAGACATCAGGAATCAGGTGCATTGAGAAAACTGAATTACCTCCCTGCTCATCCAGCATAGTTATTGTTTTGTTCCCGACGTTCATAGTCTGCACAAATACACAATGAGGAATTAGTATTTTTACATTTCATGTTATTTGGGACAATCTTTTAAGGAGAATCCATGTCATTGGTTTAACTGGTTGAAATAAGACAACTTACCTCCTCTGTGATTTGTAACATTCGTCTACAGAGATCAGCTGACTGACAAACAAATACAAAGAATCTTAGTCAAACATTACTGTAGTATGATGATAAATCTATTATGCTAAACACATTTTATTAATACTTCTGATAAACTGTGGTTGTTCTAAATAAGTGAGAACAAAAGAAAGACAGAAAGGAATTTTATTTCTACACTGTAAAAGTGAATATGCTATATCTAAGCAATAAAATTGTGCCAACCGAGCAATATTATTAATTAAATTGAACAAATTAGAATTATTAAAACAATGTTAATGTTAAAACATAACCAACACCATCAGATGCCATTTTCTATTGTTCATCTGAATGTTATAACTTGGGTATATCATCCAAACAAAACTTAAAGTGAATGACTCAACCCTTTACCTGTCACCCCCTTTTTGATAATTGACATTAAAATGCACTATACAAACTTAAATGGATGTAATTCAAGAATGCTTTGGAATATAGACCTAAGTTTGGTCTTGTTTTAAAGAAAACAAGCAGCAGATTATTACTGAAAGCACTTCAAAAAATTAAAGTATGAAAAAGTTATGGAAGTTATCATTTACAGTAAATCAAATAAACTTTATTAATATATATTTTTTTAATATAAACTGTTTAGGCGTTATACCAAAAATAGGCATTGAATTTAATTGTATGCATTCTGCCTTAGCAAATTAATAAATGTCTATCCAAATATCACTTCTGTCACTAAATATGGAACCTTGAGAACCTTTTGTCAAGATTAGAAAAGGTTTTGATAATAAATTATGAAAGATGGTACCCAAAAGAGGAGGGTCCTAATAAAAAAACATTTTTATGGTAATGCAACGTCCAATTTCAAAACGATTTTCACAGGATGAATTCTGAGTTCATAAGGTTTCAAATGATACCTAATTTATGCTAACTACTAAAATATGTGATATAATAATAATAAAAAAATTGTGACTTTTTGTGACAAAGGTTTTTTTTTTTGAGGCGCACTCTTGTCATAAATTCATATATTACTGTTTATTCATAATTTGTAAGAAAAAAACAGCGCAAAAATATATATTTAGGAGTCTTAGACCTTTCCAATGATATATAGTTTGTCATGACTAGATTAGGATTTAATAGTAATATAGTGAAGTAAATTTAGTACATTTAAAAAGTACTAACTCGCCCTCAGGGACTTTCTGGGACTTTCTGCTGCTTTCACACAAGCTGGGAATTTGACAGGGACAGAAACAAGCATCTAAAGAACAAGAGGACGTAAAAGAAGATGATATTTCATGGTATAACAAACCTACCTCATCTGTTACACGGTTGGCTTTGCTTGTGATCTCATCCACTGACATGTCTGCCATGCTGCTGGTTTGGGATTCTGCGGGCACAAAAACTTTACATACACTTTGGGAAAAGTAGCCTATACAGTAAGTCAAAGTTAAGATGATACATTTGCTTATAAACAACAAGTATGTGACAATATTAAAGAACAGAACAATTTTACATTTTTGCTCTTTTAAACCCACCTTGTTACACTTATGGGTGTTCCAAGTCAAAAATGACTGGCTTTCAAAAAACTGCTAATAAAACTGTAGTTATGCTATTGTTGTTAAATATTGGATTCAATCTTTTTATAAACTTGTTTTATTTCAATTAGCACAGGTTTTGTATTTCTTTTTAGAAATGATTGATCGTAGGCATAAATGATCTGAGTTTTTGCACCTCGTTTTAAGACCTTAATTAAACCGAGGCACATAAGCTTAGATCAATAAGGATTTTCAACACAGCACAAGAAATAAGTCAAACTAAATAAAGCTATCAAGCACAGCAGAATTTCAACAAAAGTGTAAGTTAAAGTGAGATTTGTCTACAAAGTATATTTTTGTGCCTCTTTATAGTTAATGTACAGGTGTGTGTGTATGAGAACTTACTCTCAAGACGCTCCAGAGTTCTGATGATGAGTGTTGTGATTCAGTTGTACATGTTGAAGTTTCCTCTTTGCACCACAAAAAAACCCCACAGAGAGAGTTGTGGGTGTACCTAGGCCAAAACCAGCCAATTGCTATTCAGACCTGCCCAATTTACGGTGGGAAAAAACGCCCAATAGGCAACACTGAAACGGGGTCAGTGCCGGTATTTGGATAATGAGGGCATTTAGCAAGAATATTACTAGGCCTACTCAGGACTTTCCAGTAACAGGTTCAGAGCACCTACATTACAGATAGTTTACTCGCAGATTATTACTAGATTTAACAGCTGTCGATTGGTTTAAACATTTAATCATGTCCTCTGCGTTATTGTGGCATGAATTATCTTGAACCAGCTGAAATGTTCCTATATTTAGGCAACTGTAGCCTACTTTCCAACTGCATTCTGAATTAAAACATTTCTAAGATATATTAAAATATTTTCGGAATTGCTTTATGTAAAGTCGCAATTGAAGTCAGAATCAGAAGCAAAATTGCAACTGACTTTTTCCCCTTTAGAATTGCGAGATTTTGCGCATTTCTGACTTTAACATGCAATTGTGATTTTATGACAGGCAATTTGGACTTAATAATCTGCAATTGACACAATTATTCTAAACTGGAAGTGAGTTAGCAATGGGGGATGAGAAGGAGAAAACTATATGTTGAAATACCCTTAACAGTCTTTGCGATTTGTTGTTCTTCTTTCCAGTAATTATCAAGTTTTCTCTGTTTCGAGTAGCAAATACTCTGTCCCACGTGACTATTTCACTGAAAACCAGTGAGTTATTATGCAAACAAAAAATTTGCATGTAATACTGCTGCTGTTGACTTTGGCACAGTTGTAATTTTGCAAATGATAAAAGATGTCAATGCCAAACCAGAAGGTGTCATCAAGCCTGGGACCATCACAATGGGAGAACCAGGCCAGAGAGATGAAGGGAAGCCTGTTGATCCTTTTTCTCTTTTATCTTTAGACAGTCTTCAAAACGCAGCAAACTTAGTTTTTATATTATATCCAATGTGTCACGACATTTGTCAGACTCTCAGGGAACATCAGAGCTGGCTGATAGCTTAGGCTCCTAAACCCCCCTCAGCAGTTTCCTGGACAGCAGACATAGAAAGTCTCTAAGGGAGTTGAAACAGAGGCACTGTCTAGTTCTTGAGAACTTAATAAAAGATTCAAATAACTCAGGCTAATCCTCTTGAGGAAAACTAAAGAACAATTAGTCCAAGTAAAAGTATCTATGAAAAAGATGAAAGCTAGAATTAATAGATAGTTACTGAGATCAGATTCTGGCATATTATGTATAAAAAAACTGTAGGGGCCATTGAGTAACATAAGAACTGATTAGATAATTTCATTTACAGGTATTGTACCTAACTTTACCACTTCCTGTGGGCAACCAATCCAAAAACGAATGAAACGAGTTGGAAATGGGGAAGGGGCAGTTTGGAAAAATACCCTGAACTTTGTGATTTTCTTCTTTCCAGTGAATATAGTTTCCAATTAATAAGTGAGCCTGTATCACATACAGTGATACAGGCTTGTCGCCTCATTTGTCAACTGCGCTCATTCCAGTTGTGTATCTTCAATCTGGCAACCCATGCTAGTGTCTGAAGAGGAGAGGGTGGGAGAAACAACCCTTTCCAATATTTTTAATTTGGACTACAGTGCCTATTTCAACCACTAGTTGTCAATATTACATACTACACCCTTTAAAGTCGGCGTGAAAACGGCGGTCACTTTTTCCTTGTCGTGACGTATATCCAAGGCAGAATAAAAAAAAAATGTAGGGCAGGACTTGATTTCATCCTTCGGTAATTGATTGGATCGTTGGAGGTTGGGCGTTGCAAACAATTTGAATGCGATTCTCTGAGAGGAGGTGCACCGACATCCACACCCTCATCGGATCTGGCCGCACCCTTTTGCCATTCCATGTGACCAAAGAGAGAGAGGTCGTTTTGATGGGGGAGGGAAGGGTAATGTATTTGATTAAAGATTTCAAGGGTACATGAATTTAAAAAAAAGATTGAAGTACACGGATAAATCATTTATAATAAACACTACAATATTACATATAAAAAGAACATTTGTCAAATTTCAACTTTAAGGCATTGATTATCATTTAATAGAACAAACACACATATACATATATATACACACATATATATATATATATATATATATATATATATATATATGTATATTTATTTATTTATGTGTATGTCTGTTGGGTTTAGAATTACGGTATTGCCACCCTTGGTAAATATGATCAAATACAGTCGGTGGCACAAAAATGCAGTTTATCTAGGGTGACCATATTTTGATTACCAAAAACCAGGGACACTCTGCCCAGCAAACAGATGGGCCTACTCAAATGATATTCGAAGTTTACTAGAAGATACCTTATTAATTTCAATACATTTAAAGTAGGTTATGCCTCCTCTGTATGGATAGAAAATGGTTATACTGTTATATGAAAACAGGACATGTCCAGGGAAAACAGGACAGTTGGTCACCCTAGTTTATCCATTTGATCTTACATAAAAAAATAATCTAAACCGTTCACTGAACTAAAACAAAAAAGTTAATAATATATGTGTAAAGTATATTCTTCTTCACATTTACAATTTAGCACACCAGGGTGACTAGGGACATGAAATAATTCGGCCATCGAATTCTTGTTTGAAGAGGAGCGTACGAGGAAACACGAAGGCCAAATCATTCATCACGATGGGTAATACCAAAGAATATAGTTCTTATGTGCAGCAAAAGATTGTTGAGCTTCACAAAATAGAAAGTAAGAAAAGCTAGTACACACTCAAGATGGGTTTGGTGCATGCAGGGATAAACCCCATGTGTAAATAAATACTCTGCTGGAGAAGGTCCCTCCTATTTTCTGATCAAATAAAGACACCCTTGGAGAGCATAAGAGACTTCGGTCAAACTTTAGTTTAGGGTCCAATTCTCACAATTAACTATGACTTTTGCCTCAATTAACTTGCCTTAATAAACTGATTATTAAAAGTTTAATACATAAGAAGGTGCTTTACATAGTGTGGCAATAAGCACTTCAAACCTTCCTCTTAAAGCATAAAGTAATGTGGAAGCACCTGTTTGCGGGTCATGTCAGGTCTGAATATTTTTTTAAAAAGGGGGAAGGAAAAAAAAAA
This sequence comes from Hybognathus amarus, assembly GCA_030378365.1. Lineage (NCBI taxonomy): Eukaryota > Metazoa > Chordata > Actinopteri > Cypriniformes > Leuciscidae > Hybognathus > Hybognathus amarus. The sequence goes on along the minus strand of JAQIUQ010001025.1, from coordinate 480,084 downwards.
CAAGGAAGGATTATACTGGCTTTATTAGAAATAAAATAGCTATAGTGAAATGTCCTATTCCTATATAGCATGGTAAATTAAAAA